>JAJEOX010000034.1:415000-1015000 GCA_020740385.1 Mylabris phalerata
CCCTAAATTTGAAGGGTTCAATTTTTATTAAAAAAGGGTACAAAGGGGCGCAAAATAGGAAAAATAGTATGAAAAATTCGTTTCAGAAGTCAATTCCTGCACTCGACCATTAAAAAACTCGTGCTACCGCACTCGTTTTTTAATTTTGGTCTCGTGCAGGAATCATGGACTTCTGAAACTTATTTTTCAATATACTATTCTGACATTTTTCGCATAATTTATTGCCCCAGTTTTCTATTAAACTATCGTTATGGTATGAGTGCATTCTAAAATTCTTCATGGACATTTATTGTTTTTTCCAATTTTCAACTGAGTACGCAACAAATTCACCGGTTTTTCTGCAATAAATGGGATTTTTTTGCTCCAGTCTAAATAACCAAAGAAAATGAATATTTATTCGAGAAGAATTTTGTGTATTTTCGCCATCAATAATATTGTTCACCGCAGATAAAAAAGATGGAATATTTTCTTTGTTTCCAACTCGAATTGATTACTCAGAATGTAAACGTGACCTTTCGTTAATTAATTACACAGGCTCTAATGTACGAAAGATTCACTATTTCCCAACACGTGAATTAATTTCGAATTGCCTTCAATTTCCAGTGAATTAGTCCGACATCTAGTATTTGATAGCAAATTTATGTGGATTTTCCAATAAAACGCATTGAGTTTTCAAGGATATTGAATGATATTGTGAATTTTAAGGAAATAGATGCACAAATTTATTCATATCGAATTTATAATTACTTAACACGCAATACATCATCAAATATGGCTTATAAAATTGAATTTATCATCGTCATTGTTTTTTAGCAGTAGCCAACACTTCTTCCGTCTTCTTGCAAATACCATCGTAACAAATTAGACCACCAGCACAAATTAATTTATTGGCGTAGCCTAATAGATAAGTTGGACCACAATATCCACCTTCACCGACAACTTTCTTACAAACATCACAACATTGACAATTGTCAGCTTGTATTTTGAATTCATTCGGGCCACATTTCTCTATTTTTTGACACGTGGCATTCTTACAAATATCTTTAGTACAGACGATTGATAAACCAACATTAATTAACAAGGAGATGACAACGATAAAAACTAACAGACGTGAATTCATTGTGGAAAGTTTAACTGGTTACTGTTTGGGGAAATCAAATGAAACTGTATTTATACGTTCACACGCCTTTATCTACAACTTTGACTTTATATCTACATAAACAAGACATGATAATTTTGTTTAAGTAATGATTTATTCATCTAAATTGGAAAATCCAGCGGTTTTTTTTTAATTGGATTCAATTGATACAGCTGATCTTTCTTCACCTTTGTAACACACATAATCGTTTTATTTTAAAGGAAATTAATGAAATGGACTATCGTCTTTCTGGCAAATACCAGCACGACACAATAATCCATTACCGCAAGCTACACTGTCCGATAATTGTTGAATCGGTGTGTCTTTGATGCATTTCTCACCTTCGCCAACAATTCTTTTACAAACGTCGCAACACAAACAATGACCACCTTTGGCTTTAATCTCATTAGGGCCGCAATTTTCTATATTTGCACAACGGACAGTATCGCAAGCATTGCTTATACAACTTAATGACAAATTAAAATCAATTAACAACGAAATTATTGTAACAAAGAGCAGCGAACGTAACAACATTGCTGGATATTGATGTACAGATAGATAATACGGGGTCATTTCTATTTATATACTCTTCTATATGTGTATTTAACCTTTTCAGATAAAATAATCAACATATTTTAGTTGGAAATTCCCATATTAATCGACAAAAAATCAAATTTACCTCTATTGAGTACACGTGGCGACCTCTATTACCAACAATATAAACTTAAGATTGTTGTCGGATTGTAATAATTGAGCACATTTATAAAATTTTCTAACACTCTTACAAATATTATCAAAAATAGATAAACTAATTTAGAAAATTTCAAAAATTTTAATAGTGGTGTTATTTTTATAGTGACGATTATTTTTAGTTTTAAAAATCGTATTGGTTTGTCGAAATTTGGCAACGTTCATTTTGCCATCTGTCAAACACCTGTCAAATCGCCGTAAATAAACATAAATTGCGTTCTATTTTTCCCCATCGAAATAATTAAATAATCCAATAAAATAATGGAAGTTGTGGCTAACAATTATCTACCAGGTGATCAGCGTTTAGTCGACAAAATTGTGTACGAATTAAAGGCCCAAGGTATATTCGATCAATTCCGTAAAGAATGTTTTGCTGATGTCGATACGAAACCAGCATATCAAAATCTACGGCAACGTGTTGAAAATAATGTTACCGGATTTTTAAAAGAACAATCCTGGCGGCCCGATATGAATAAGAATCAAGTCCGGGAGATGTTGCGTAAACGGATCACCGAGTAAGCCGAGTTTTCAAATTTTTCTCGATATTAAAACTGTTGTTTTTTAGATCAGGCTATTTGGAGACCGGCGTTGAACGTATCGTCGATCAAGTTGTTAATCCGAAGATCAATTCGGTATTTCTACCCAAAGTTGAAGAGGTGGTTTATAAATATTTAGGCATCGAGAAACCCAATCGTGATAATACTGATAATAAGGATAATGATAATAATAAGAATGATGATAAAGCAACGGCTAAAACTAGCGATTTATTGCCGCAAGATTTAGAAGCTATATCGCCAGAATCTGTATCGGCTACCGAGAAGAAAGATGATAAAAATAACAACAACAATAATACTAATAGTAATGATAATACACAAGATTTAGATGATAATAAAATGGAAGAAGACGAATCACCACCATTCGAACCGTTAGAAGAACAATCCGTTTATAATCCACAAGAAGACAATTCTATCGATTCGCATATGTCTGGATTTTCAGGTAAATTATACAACAATTCAAAAATAACGACTATAAATTATAAAATTTCAGGCTTAATTAGTCACGAATCGAATTTCAGTAGTGATAATAAACCGATTGTAATGGATTTAAATCAACAAGACTCGCAAATGTCACGTAATAGTTCAGAGAGTCATCTATCTATTGTAACATCCGATGAGAATTCAAAGATGGATATTTGTGATGATTCCCAATCGAAATCGATCAAATCGACTGATTCTTATAGTAAAATTGATGACAAAAAAGATGATAATAGGAATAAAATTGATAAAAATAAACAAAAAACCGATAAAAAAGACGACAAAGATCGGGATCGTGAAAGGAAAAGTAGTACGAGTAGTAGTAGTAAAGATTCAAAATCGCGCCATAGTTCGTCGCATAATAGCCGTGATAGAGATCGGAATCGCGATCATAGAGACTCTAAAAGTAGTAAAATTGATAAAGATCGAAGTAAAGATAAGGATAAAGATAAAAAGAGTGGTAGTTCTAGTAGTAAACATAATAGTAAGGATAGAGACAGGAATCGTAAAGAATCTTCAAGTAAAGATCGTGAACGTGATAAGAATCGTTCGAGTAGTAGTCATCATGATAAAGATTCGAAAAAATCAAGTGATTCTATAAAGAAATCCGAAAAATCTAGAAATGATAAATCGTCACATAGTAGTGATCGTTCCAAAAAAGATAAAGATAGAAAGAAAGATAGCAAACCAAAAGATGATCATTATAGTTCACGTGATAAGAAAAATGATCGTCGATCAGCTGATCGGGATTCTAATGGTGGTAATACTGGTAGTAGTACTGGCAGTAATAATAGTAGTACTGATCAATCAAACAAACAATCAAATGATACAAATTCAACAAAATCGAATAATAATTCCGGTGATTCTAATAATAGTGGAAATTCTGAACAGAAAGAAGAGATTGTTAATAATAAATCATCTACAATTAAATTAATAAAACCGAAATTTGCTTCGAATATTAAAGAGGCAATGAAATTGATGAAAATTCGTAAACAGTTGGCGAAATTAGAGAAACAGAATCAATTGGGTTTAACTAGTGTTGATGTTAATTCGAAAACTTTAATATCATCGAGTATATGTTTAGAAGATATAAAACCTAATGGTTTTATTGAAAAAGTTGATGATGATGATATTGAGAAAAATACGGTTGTAATAAGTCAAGAAAATTGGGATCGAATGGAAGCCAAATTGAATGAAGAAATTCTAAAAGACATTAATTGTAGATATTTCGATAACAATATTAATCTTGATGAATATTTTGAGAATTTTAAAAAGTTCGTTAGTAATGAAATCGAGAAATTTAATAAATTTAAAAGGAATTTTCAATCGAAAAAACGCAATTTTGGTGATTTCGATTATGATAATAATAATGAACGACATGAGTATTGTGTAAAAAAACCGAAATTAGAGAAGAGAAATAATTTCTCTGATATTCTACAACAGACACCGGAAAGTTTTCCATTACCTTTAAGTCCAGCTGAGAGTGATAATTCGATTGATAAAAAAGAAGCAACGCCTCCATTGAAACCGAAACGGAGTACAATCAATAAAAGTATTCCGATATTTTTCTATATAATTGTAAATCTATTTGGTTTTATTCTAGATAATAATCAAAGATATTCTAGCGATGATCTCTATAAACCTAGGCCAACTTTCGCCTGTTCGAGAAGACGAGGTGCTAAAACTCTGGACAACTGACTATGGCTTTTTAAATTTAGATTTAGGTGTATTTAATAATAATTATTATAGATATATGTATATTTTTGTATGTTAATTATGCAAAATTAAGGTCTTTTTAATGATCTATTTCTAAACCTAAAATAGAAATTCTCTAGCATTTTCTCTTTTGATTGAAGAAAAGCAATAAGGTAATCTTTTAATCAAGTTATTAATTGTTAATTATTTTTGTTTAATTGTAGAATTGAAGGATCAGAGAGTCTAAAATTGGTGAGTCTTCAAATTTTTAGCTGATTTATTGCATAGAATTTTTAATAAACGATCACGATTGTTTTTAAAAGATTTTCGTTGAATATTTCTCTTAATAGCGAAAATTAGGAGGACTTGTGGTAATATTTGGAACCTTCACGAAACCTATTTATGCAATAATTCAACAAATATTTTCATAAATCTGACTAATATTTTAAATAATTAATAAATTAGCTTTTATCTGTTAATAAATCACGAACACAATCATGTAAAAATATCAAAATTTGTCACTAGTGTAACGAAAATGGGTGCAGCTGAAGCTACCAGATATTTCACATTTCTTATATTGAATCTAATAATTGCCGTAAGTTTTTAATTATTTTGTCCAATAGATTTTAAGAGTTAAAATTAAAATTGTTAGACTTGTGGTTCAACGTTGTGGGCGTTCGGTGCAATTCTTCAAGTCCACGAACGGAAAGGCATTAAAAACTTCAATGATCTATCAATTGGTGGTTTTGCTATAGGTGTTGGTGTTTTAATTTTCTTGATTGCTATATGGGGCGGTTGGGCGGCTTTTAAACGCAAACCTAGCGTTTTAACTTCGGTAATTTTTGATATAAATTTTGAAAAATCAATATTTAATGCGAAATTTCAGTATGCTGCTTTGATTCTAATTATGTTCATTATACAAATTGTATTGGGCGCTATAGCCTTAGGGTCGACAAATCACGCCAAATGCGAATTAGATAAGGATCTAGCGCATGCAGTTAGGGATGTTTTCTCGAAAACCGACGACGAATCTTGGAGGGCTATAAATCGCGTCCAGAAAGCGGTAAATTTTTAAAAATAATCGAAAAATTTGCCTTTAAATTGGTGTTTTTTAGTATAAATGTTGTGGATATGATGGGCCGAAATGGTGGAATCACCACCGTAAACCAATTCCGGCTAGTTGTTGTCTGAACCAAGAACAACCATGCGAACGTGCATTTGAAGATGGTTGTGCTGAATTATACACAAAATCTATCGAACGTAATGTTAATATAATCGGTGGGGTAGCTATCGGTTTCGCTATAATCGAACTAGTTGCCGGTATTCTAGCTTGGTACATACGATTATCGTTAAATAAATTCGATTATATGTAGTTTTAATCAAAAATATAAAAATACAATTAATAGACACTTCGTCTAGCTGTATTCCGCACAGAATTGGCTAAACATAACGATAGAACCGCTCCAATTACCTGGAAAAACAAAATTCATCTATTTGTAGAACAAATAATCGGGTGATCTCACCAAAATTGCAGCCAGAGATAAGACAACAATGCCGATAATATTTGCTGATTTCGTTATAAAATTGTACATTTTTATTTGACAACCGTCTTTATAATTGCCATTCTTTTGGCAATCTTCATCTTCACAACAGCTTTTCGGTATTCCGTTTTTCCACCAGCTGGGTCCTTCGACGCCACAACACTCCAACTACAAACAATTCGTATAAATAAAAATTGATAAAAATCGTTTATAAAACTTACATTCTGTTGAATTAAATCGACAAGTTCGTTGGTATCGGTTTTTACTTTAACTTCAGTATTGTATTTATTGAAAATCGTCTGAATTGTACTGTTGACATCCTTCTGTAAGTCTCGATCGTCTTTAATTTCGAGAAAAACGAACACTGCTAGGGCTACTTGTAATAGAAAGATCGTCAATAAAATTACAGCATACTAGAAAATTGTCGATTAATTAATTAATAAATTGCGTAAATTTAGTTAATACGGTAGTTAAAAGGCAGATACTCATTCGAAGTACACCACAGCATCCAAAAAATGCTATAATTACTATGATACTCCCAACAACAATAGTTAAAGTCGGTGCCAGTTCTAATGCATTGTAGTCGTCCGGGATAGCGTTATGGATATCATTATAATCGACTTTGTAAAGTACCCCAACTGTGATTAAAGCCAATCCAGCTAGCTGTCAATTTATAATAAATTGCGTCTTATTATCGAATAAATTTTGGCGATTTAAATTTCGCTATTATTAAAATTAAGCTTACCACAAAGGCGAAATTGAAGATAAATACGTCAATTTTAATGAAGGCAAGAACTAGACACATTTTGCTTCAATTAACACAATATTCGTGTTGTTTTCACCTATATGAATAGATACTTGTGGCTTATCTACTTGATAACAGATAGGAGGGTTTTGATGATAATAAAACGATTCCTGGAAAATTGTGCATCAGATTAGAGAAAACTTGTTTTTTTTTTAATTTTTTATTTTTACAAAATACATCAAACATTAATACTATTTGCAACGGTATTTTAGGCATCTAATAGAGGATTGTGTAGTTTTATTCCTTTTACAAGTTGGAATCAGACTTTATTGTACTACAAACTCTAAGAAACAAATTTGGCGTACAATTACTTGAAGAATCGTGTAAAGTATTTACAAAAATCCACTACGAAATTCTATCTAAAATAACCGCAATATTAAAATAATCAAATTAAATACAAATAGATGGATAAAGCTCGATTCGATTACTTAATGTTGATTATGTCCAAAATTGATGAAAAATCGAGCTTTATCTTTAGAGTAGTGGCAAAATTTTAGAAAACAGTGCTAGTTTGAACATTTATTAGACACTATTTAATTGAAAATAGATATTTTTTTAATATTCAAGCGTACGCTTCGCGTCGTATTTGGTTTTTAATTGAACTTGAAAGGCACAATGCGAAAATGGCACCAATAATCTGCGAATATAAATCGAATTTCAATCAATAGAACCACCCTTAAGAATCAAACATTTTTACCTCAATTACAGCAACAGCAATTACCAATATTCCCAATAAATCTAAACCATTCTTGAACCATTTATAGGTCTTATCACCACACCCGTCTCGATAGCAATTACTCAATAAAATTGTGCAATTAGTACTATTGTTGTTATTGCAGCAAGAATTCGGTAGCGAACCGGATTCCCATTTCCAATCGTTCGGGCCGTTAACACCGCAACATTGTAACTAAATTATTTCGATAAAATACGAAATTTCCGCCTAAATATTTATACTTACGAATTTTTGTAAGACATCGAAATTCTCTTGCGTAACTTTACTGTTGTTGTACTCATTAAAGGACTTCTCGACGATCTGTCTGACTGATGATTTTAAGTGTTCAGTATCGCCAACTTGCAGAAAAGCGTAAGCTCCGATTGCAATTTGGACAATTAGCAGAGTCAATAGGATAATAGCGAACTAAAAATGTTTAAAAATGGAATTAAATTAAATTTAAACCGTGCGTGTTGCTGTTTGTTTGTAATTATTATTAGTTTTACGTCCATTCTCGCTCCCTTTTGTCTTGATGATTTATGAGGAATGTTGTTCTATTTTTAAAAAAACGCTTGTAAATTATTAGTTTTTATCTAATGGGAATACTAGAACTTTTGGAATGTGTAATAGAACTGTTTAAAAATTCAAAGTTATTAAAGTGTTTACAAAACTAGTCCCTTTAAACGAAAGAATTTTTCAAGTCACGCTATATAGGTATAATTAAAAAAAAAAAACTAACAATCGATCCCTATCTCTAACTATATTTACCGAATCAGTTGGGCTAGTTTGGACGATTAGAGATTAGGATCGAGATTCTTGTATACTTACAGTGGTGAGCATACAGGTGCTCTCCTTGATAGCACCACAACAGCCGAAGAATGCTGTCACGAACACGATTGAACCGATGATGATCAACAAAATCGGTGGTAGGCCCAAATGGTATTTGTCGGGTATAAATTCACCAATATCATCGTTATATAATTTTAATAAAACTCCTAATACTAACAGACTAGCGCCGGCAATCTGGAAAAAATTGCTTTCAGCGAATTGTAAAATTACAACAAATATTGATCAATACTTGATTGTAATCAAATATTAATATTTGGACGTACTAGATAGGGGTAGACCTAGATAATTATCGATCTATGTACTAGTTTTCGGTTTATGTTTTATTCAAATATTGTGTCAGTTTGTACGTGTATTGCTCGTTTTTATTCGAAGGGTGAGCAAGCTGAAAGAAGGGAGTGCTGTTGAATTTTTCTCCATCTTCTATTAATAACAACAAGGGGTGATTCGATACGATTGGGGCTCGTTTATATGTTTGTGGTAATCTTCGTTTTCTTTCTACAGTTTGTGGTTGTAATAAAATAAGGTCAATGTACTAATTAGTTACACTATTCTAAGATTAAACAGAATATCGGGTTATAGTTAAGGTTTCTATTTGTGTAAATTTAATCAAGTGAAGAAATATAAAATCGTTGTAATTTTTTAGTTAATTAATGAACAAATCACACAATAGTGGAAAGTTCTGATTGATCAACGATTCTGATCTTAATCACAGTTTAATCGATCTTAATTCAAAACGCCACGTCACCACCAACAAAGACAATGATCATCGTAGCGTTAGCGTTAAAAGTAGCGATAGCTATACGGAAAAACTCTATTAACCCAGTTATCGATCCTCCCTTTATAGTCATCTCTAAACTGTTGTTCAATTACTTTGTTGATCAATGGTAATCAAGCTTAATAATGATGCGATAGGCTTTTTATCGGAGTATTACCGTGTGCTCCACTTATTAGGGAAACACTGATTATTTAAGCATGTCTAAAGATTATTTTACCAAAATTTGAAGCTCGTAGCTCATCGTTTTAGACGATTTTTGAAACCGATCTAAACATCAAATGATGCGTAATGGCTCAAGGATGCTCTCCTTGTGGTTTTTTCGTTTTTCCCTGTTGAATTTTGGAAGAAACGCGAAATATTCCCACCGATTCCCGAATAAAATGGAGAAATACAAGAGAATCAATGTTTGAGCCATCAGAAACGATCATTTTTGACCAACTTCCCGATGAGCTATGTTGTTCAAATTTTGCTCAGTTCATCTGGAGGGTTCCCTGTCATTTCTTAAAGTATTTTTCAAATCTATCGCCAAATACTTGGTGTTCCTATAAGAGCTAGCAGTGTTTAAGTGGAACGGGCGGTATATTATGGAGGATCGATAGGTTCTATTATTTGATTTCTTTGTGATTGAATATTATTAATTCGTTCTAAAATAATAGTCTTAAAATTTGTTTTCTAGTTTATTAGTTGAATAGATCAATCTCAAGTTTTAACAAAGGACCGATTAACCATCGATTGAGTTGATTACCGAACCAAATCTGGACTTCCTCTGCGGAAATTGGAAGGATATGACAATAATGTATTCTTTACAATGCACTTTAGAGTTTATCATTTAATAAAATAAACTTGTAATTCACAACAGTCCGCACAACGAATTTCCTATTTCCGTTATAGAATAATAATTTACCAAATATCGCCCGTTTTTCGTTTTTATTTCCTACTATTTATTAAATAATCTCAAAAGTAGCAATCTTAAAACAATAACCGTACATAATATTATGACTTTCTACCTACATCTAATTCTACCTAATCAAATATGGTCAATTGGCGTGTTAAAAACACATAAAATTCGCAATATTCCTCAAAATAAGCCAAAAATTATTGTTTTTACGAACTTACCGGATATAAATCAGTGAAATTTTCATGGTAGGTTTATTCGAAAAAAAATGTAGGAAGTTTATTTATACAAACTCTACCATAAAAAGGTGAACATAAGGGATATGTGGAAAAATCGTTGTGAAAACGAGAAAAAGAACAGCCTTGGCATGAATTGGGCAAATAATAATACATTAGAGACGGATTTATGCAATTTTATGGGAACAAAAGAACAAACACAGCTAATTACGCTGTTTCGGTACACAGAGTTAATTAAAGAAATTGTTGTACAAACAAGACGACAAAAACTGTAAGTCATCTAATTAAACTGTCGAGATATATTTAAATCATGTTGTTATATCTGTTTACAATAATAAATTACTTACGGCGAAAATTAGATTGAAGAAGAACACCAAATATTTGACGACAGTCGTTGAACAGCCCATTCTGCCCGATTTAGCGACAAAGTTCCGGATGTAATCCCACGAAAATAGCTCGACAATCCACTCAAATGCGAATTATAAACAATAATCGAAATAAAATAGCGTCGCGATGTCTGAATGTCGCCGATCCACTACCTGGTGAATGTGAATTAGGTGCGTAGGGAGCCGTGACGGTTGTTATTGTTGTTGACGATGATGTGGATGTCCGTTAAGGGCGACGACGGCGACGTCTTGGCGTCACAACACTCGTATAATTGCTATTTACTACTGTTGCTTCTCTATATTGTTGGGGCGATTCAAACAGGTTTGTATTCAACGGTGGTCGCTAGGAAACAGTTCGTTTTCTTCACTGTTTACAAATAATAAAAGTGGACTGTTTGTGAAGATGACGGTGAAGAAGGGGCGAATTCGATGGAATATAGTAAAAACGGAAATGCCGACACGGTTTGACGGCTTCCTGTACGGTCTATTGGTGATTAACTGAATTTGAAATTAGACGATTTAATCCGAATGATTTAAAATCATTAATTTTAATGAGATTGCCTTCTATTAAACATAATTTTATTTGGTTTGAGCTAATACAAATTGGAATTTGTTTTCGTTTCTCAACAATTATCGTTAAAAATTCGAATTTACGTTATCAAATATACATTTTTTAATTGTCGATCACAATCTTACAACATTTTTAATTATATCTATTTTTATAATCTAAAATTTGATCGAAACTTACATGATTATATGGATCACTGAAAAGAAAATAATCAAAAAATCAGACTTTTTGATTTTGTTTCTTCTTAAATTAAATTCCACAAAAACAGCAAACTGAGATTCAATAATAACCATAAAATAAAGCAATAATAAGCTACATTTTGGCAAAAATTACACAACACTCCTAACTCATTTAAAAGTATAGTTTATATGACAATTTCCATTATCTAACGAGCAATTTGAAAAATATTCAAATGATTGATCATTTTAAGCAAAATTTGAACCTTGTAGCTCATCGGCAAGTTGGTTAAAAACGCTTCTTTCTAGCCATCTCGACATTTAAAACAACACATCGATTGATTCAGAATTCCCAACATTGATTTTTTCCATTTTTCTCCATTTTATTATAGAATGCAATGGAAGAAAATGCAACCAATATGTGGTCATTGAGTCATTCAACGTACTTAATTAATTATCTTAAAATCTTAATATGGTCAGAAACGATGACTCAAATTTTGATAAAACAAATCCTTATTGCTCGTCAAATAATCGGCGTTACCATATAAATTGTATAGTTTTAAGTGAAAAACCCTGTACAAATAATCGACAACTATTACAAGGAAATAATACAAGACACACTACAATAAACAATAAGATTTTGATAATTTTGTATCAAATATGGAAGGAAATATGGAATTATTACTGTTTGTTTAAAATGGCAGTACATCATATTTACATATATACCCTATATTTCAACTAGCCCACCTTGATTTCTGTAAATCGATCTGTCCTTCTAATGTTTTCGCCAAATAGATAACAAACAGTTGTGATAATGCTACACCTAATGCTATTATAGCTATTGTATAGAGATTACGTTCAGCCCATGAACGTACAATTTCTATACAACCAGACGTCCATACTTTCTTGCCAGCTTCTGCAACCTAATTAAGAGAATTAACAATTTATTATCAATTAATTAACTAATTATACCGATAATGTTTGAACTCCATAACCGCACATGATATTAACTAATCCAGAACTAATATCGGTAGCATTGATACAACAAGAGAATGGCACGCCGCAATGTTCGACACTTGGTGATGTACAATTGAAATATTCATTTTTCGACCAATCCATATAACCTTCCGAACTTAAACCACAACAACGGAACTAGAATTAAATCAAATTAAAAACTGTATTATTTATAAAGATGAACTGTACTTCTTGTTGTGCAAAATCGATGAAATTCTGCAAATCTGCATCATCTCGATATGTATGAATGATTTTATCGGTGAAATTCTCCTCTAACATCGATTGCATTGAATGCGGGAAAACAAAGCCCATTATAGCGATACCCATTTCTAACAAGAAAAATATCAATAAACACAACGAATACTGAAACAAAACGGGTTATTAAATTAATCCATATAGCGATTATTTGATTACAAATCTCAAGAGACAGGTGTTTTCACGAAGGGCCCCCACACAACCGGCAAAACTAACAATAAAAACAACACCACCCATTATCATCATTACTAACGATATATTCAAGATGACATCATAGACGGTATCGAGTTTTACTAATCCGGTGGCTTGCCATTTATCAACAAAGGCGTACAAGCCAATCCCTATGAGTAATCCACCAAACAGCTAGAACATAACCTTCAATTATTTCAAATTGGAATATCGTCGAAATAATTACCCAAAATACGAAATTTAACACAAATATTAAATATTTCACACACGAACTAACGTAGGTAAAATTACTGGTCGGAGGACGTCGATATTCGCGTCGATAGGGCATTATTATGTCGTCACTAAACTCACAACTAAACTATAATGAGGAAATTTCCAATTATTTGTAAACAATTTAGTTTATTTTGGACATTTTTTTCGAAAATTAATTGAGCAATTAATTGTTTTTATTTAATTAAATTTAAGTTTTCGTAATCAATTCGTGTTTGACGTTATAACAATAACTGTCATCTTTGACTGCCATTGTCAAATTCCGTTATTATTCCGTCTCGCTCGCTCTAATTATTTTATTATATTGCCATCTTTATCTAGATGATTATCGGGTGTTTACAGCAGAATAAACGGCTTCGATGCGCACGTCTTTGATTAGTCACTACGAAAACCACTAAATAAAAATCACACGAATATGATTCGCTATTTAAACAAATAACAGTTTTGAATTGAATATAAAAGCGATACTACAGTGAAATTGTTTTGATCTCAAAGAAAATAGATAATCCGACCGGATATCCGCTACTTGGTGATAAGAGCAACATCTGGCAACCATGGCCTTGTAAACAAATGCGATACAGTAATGCCATTATTTACGAAACAAATTCCCCTAAATGTATTGAGTCTACAGCACCGGCTACAGTGTTGTTTTTGTTTACGTTATTTTTATTTTTTAAATAATTTTTTTGAACAAAATGGCCGATAATTGGTCAGGTAAACAATTTTATTCATTTAATCGAAATAGATCAAGAAATCAAATGAATGAAAATCGAAATTTTCATTATAATAAACAAAACAATCAGTGTACATGTTTTGTGGAAAAAGTATCGAAATCGGTACAAACTGACGATATCAGGTTCGTAATATTACCGCCAAAACATCTAATCATTGGTAATAATACTAATAGTAATAATGATCATGATAATAATAACATTAATAATAAGAGTAGTGGTGATAATTCAAGTTATCAAACATGTTCATCGTCGTTATCATCAACCGATACAGAATCAATACCAGATAGTCCGAAGAGTCAGCCGAAAATATTGCCGAAATCGATTTGTAAAAATCGTAAATCTATCGATACAAGCAACGATGAACCGACCGAGACAATTAACAGTAAAGATGAAGAATCTCACATGGAAATCAGAGAGAAATCTCCAATTCTTATTCCACCTGAAACAGCCAATAGAGACGAAAAACCTCCAATAAAAAGAAGAGGTAAACCGCCGATTCTTATACCGGCTGGTTATATTTGCAATTTACATCGTAGAAAAAACAAAAATAATGAAAATGATGAAAATAAACACAAAGAAAGTATTGTTACTGAAGATACCAGAATAGCGAAGGAAATAAATCAACCGATTGTTGAACAAAACCGAACTGAAATTGCTTGCAAATGTCCCAATTTCTGTGATAAATGGAACGATTGTAATAATTGGAAAAATAATAATTTAAGATTTCCAAATGACGATACTAACAATCCAGATGAACCGAAAAAATCGCTATTTTTGAAAGAAACAATTCGATCGAATTTTACAATTACAAGCCAAATTATTAAGGATAATTCATTAATTCATGGGTTTGTCTTTCTGATAAATATTTCCTTTGTTAATGAAATTTCTTTGCAGGCAGCACATTCCGAGACCTTCTGATTTGAGTATAATCAATAAAGAGATCCAGTCGGCTATCAATCCGAGTACAATTGACGAAATAACGAATCATTGTTGGACTATAATTAGACGAAATTTCAGTCTGTTTATTATCGGTCAGAAACAAGTCGGGAAATATTCGAATTATCTCCCGAGTATTTGTTCGTTCAGTTTAGAAACGGAACTTTATAAAAAAATTCTACAGTTCAAAAGTAATGGACCCATAATAATGATTTTGACACCGTATCAGGAAACTTCGAAGAAAATTTATGAGGAAATTCAGGGTTTATTTAGGAAGACTTGGAATTTACCGGAGGTTCAAGTTGTAACAGAAAATACCAAAGAAATTGTAAATATTTTTGTCTAAACCAATTTTAGATTTTCGAAATGTTACCAATATTAGATAATTTCCATGGTTGCGTTTCGAAAATCTATACCGGCTCTTATTGAACAATTCGATTTCAGAGACCTTGCGATATTTTAATAATCGATACGGGCAAGTTGTTCGAATTCCTGCAAAAATCTAAATTAGATTTGAAGCGTTTATGCCATTTAATTATTGAAAATTTGGACATACAAGTCTGTTCACAATCGGATCTATTAGCGAGTTTTTTGAAAATTTTAAATGAAATGTTATTGAAACGACCCGGCAAGACAACATTCCAATTGATTGCAACATCAGATATGTGGGTGCAGAATTTCGAAATTTTCTTAAAGAAATTAGAAATATTACCGATTATAATCTTCAATGATTGTCTATTAGATGTTGCAGTTTATTCGAAATTACATTTTGTACGAAAAGTACTAAAAGCTGATCATTTGAAATTCAATGTCACAGGTATGTAAAATTTTAAATAACAGTCAAATTTATTAAAATTAGTTTCTTTAACTAGTAGATACTTTATTCAATCATTATCAAACAAAACGAATAATAATCTTCTGTAACGATCAAGAGGAAATTTGCCAACTTGGTGATTTTTTGGAGCAATCAGGGATTGTTAATTTTAAAATTTTGGAACAAACAAATGATGAAGAGATTCACAATTATGAACAATTATTTCTCAAATTAACCTTCGGTTCTTATAAAGGTACAATTGATTGATTATAAAAGCGAGTTTAAATTGGAATTTATTTGATTTTTAGTATTGATTTGTTCGGATCGTTCGTTCAGAAAATTACAAAACGTCAAAAATTGTGATTGGCTTGTACATTATGCTTTTTCGAAAAATTGGGATAATTTTATCAACAGATTCAAGTGTATGTTGGAGAAATTCGCATCACCTGTATCGAATATTTCTGTAAGTATTCTTATGTTTATTGTTAATTTGTTATTTTTATTTATATATCTAGGAAAACGATAGGTGTTCGTGCTATTTTCTAATCAATGAAGATGATGAAATTGCCAAAGCTATGTACAATAATTTTATGGCGCTCTATTCGAAGAGAGTCATCGACAAGTTGAAATTTTAAGCGTTTTTACATTTATGGATTTATTTTTATGTGTTCTCATTTTTTTCGTACGAATTTATTGAAAACTTGATTGATCCACTATAACGATCAACAAAATTTAAACTCAATAATTATTTTCATTCATGCAAATATTTTGAAGACAACAATGTTATTGCAAATTATCATAAAAACGAGCGACTTTTATTACATTTTTGTTTGGTAAAGTCTAAGTTGCTTGTCGTACTAAAATTTAGTGATATTCAGAAAATTCATAGCCCCTTTTCAAAGTTTATCGGCTTTATAATAGAAAAAATTCTCTTCAAATACCGATTATCATCAGCAAATCATATTGCGTTTAATTTTCGCCTGCTAAAGGTAAATATTTAGCCAGAATCTAATCCATTCCATAGAAAAAGTACTTTAATTGTACAGCGTGAATAAAAAGTAACAAATTTTACCGATACTGTAATTCAAATTTTTTTGTATATTTTGATTATAAAAATTTTATTATTTTAGTCTATTTAGTAAATCAAGCTGCATACACAATTTCTTTTTTTTTACGACAATCGTACATTGATTTGGCCATACTGTCAAGAAAATAAACAAAAATTTGTTAATTTAAGGCTTTATATGCAGATCGGTCGAATTGAAGTTGACGAAGTACACTTTAAATACACGAAAAACAGTTTGTTGTGCTTTTACAACAATTTTATTATGTTAAATTTTAATTTTTGTCTAATAGTTTACCATAAAAAACGAAACTTACACCTTTTATTTTAATTTTCTCTTCACGTGTACTCTCAATTAGTGCACAATCAGATTTGTTTTTATGGTGAACTAAAGTATGTTCATTTTAACACTTAATTTGATTTTTAGACGACAATGTATAGTATTTTTCATGACTTAAGAGAGTGGCTAAAGTGATAAAATTCCACTTGTTTTTTATTTAACACTGTATAAGGGGCTGTTAATAATTTGATAAAATCTACAATACATTTGTCGAGTTGAAATGAACATACACGACTATTAGTCTTGTAGGATAGATAATTAAGAAATTTATTGTTATTTTTATACTGTAATGGTGAAATACTGTTTATGGTTTCGAAATGACTGCAACTAAATACAGACTGTGTTACTGTAAATGTAAAAGAGGGTATTTTTCATCTTTATAAGAGTATTTTTAGGGTTTTTGTCACAAATTCTGTTCACAATTCCAATTTTCTCGGAGTACAGTAATAGTCCTATTTCCTATTGATTTCTTTGAATTGGAAAAATCCGAGTGTTAATTTCAAAAAGAGTGCTAATCTAAATTTTAATTAAAAATTGTGTTAAGTGGCGGGCGCTGTATTTTTATTTGTTCCGTTATTCGTTGCTAGAGACACCTGTTGGGTGAATTTATAAACATTCCAATCATGGCGTCATAAAACGTGATTTATTGATAAATTAAAAAATTAATTGTAATAAATATTAGGAAATTTGTAGTTTATTAACATTATAAAATCGTAATTTTGTGTGAATTTGGTAAAATTTGAATCAAGATAGATTTTTGTGAGGTTGTATTTGTGGATGTGGTTCTAGAACAGTCGGTGTAACCTTAGCCGCCTCCGTTTCAAAGTGGGGGATTTTTCAATTGAACTGTCAACAGTTGTGATGACAGTGCTTTTCTCAATAGTGCAAGTGATACATAATAAGCAAGATGGCGGGTGCAATGTTATTTGAACGTGCCCAATCTGTTGATAATTCAAATCACAATAAATTAATGCAAATGAAACGCAACGACGACGATCGCGATAATGATGAAGAGAATATTAAAAGTAAAGAACAGGACATCCTCAATTTGGGTGAGAAATATAAAAAGGAAGGTAAAGCAAAAGAATTGGCCGAATTAATAAAAGCAACTAGACCATTTTTGAGTATGATTAGTAAAGCAAAAGCGGCGAAATTAGTACGTTCATTAGTCGATTTCTTTTTGGATTTGGAGGCTGGTATTGGCATTGAAGTACAATTGTGTAAAGAATGTATCGAATGGGCGAAAGAGGAACGACGCACATTTCTACGGCAGTCATTGGAGGCCCGTTTAGTTGCATTATATTTTGATACTGGCATGTTTACTGAAGCACTACAATTGGGGTCAACATTGTTGAAAGAATTGAAAAAATTGGATGATAAGAATTTGTTGGTTGAAGTGCAATTATTGGAAAGCAAAACATATCATGCTTTAAGTAATTTACCGAAAGCTAGAGCTGCATTGACATCAGCACGTACAACAGCCAATGCAATTTATTGTCCACCGAAAATGCAAGCTGCACTCGATCTACAATCGGGCATATTACATGCTGCCGATGAGAAAGATTTCAAAACTGCTTATTCGTACTTTTATGAAGCTTTCGAAGGTTTCGATAGTGTCGAATCAACGAAAGCTCTAACAGCATTAAAATATATGTTATTATCAAAGATTATGCTCAATAATCCGGAAGATGTACAACAGATTGTTAGCGGTAAATTAGCAATTAAATACGCTGGACGTGATATTGATGCAATGAAAGCTGTAGCACAAGCCTCGCATAAACGTTCATTAGCCGATTTCCAATTAGCAGTGAAACAGTTTAAACACGAACTAGAAGATGATGTGATTGTACGTGCACATTTGGGTACATTATACGATAATATGTTAGAACAGAATTTATGTCGTATTATCGAACCATATAGTAGAGTTCAAGTTGATTATATTGCAAAAACAATAAAATTACCAATGCCACAAGTAGAAAAGAAACTGTCGCAAATGATTCTAGATGCCAAATTTCACGGTATACTCGATCAAGGAGAAGGTAACTGATTCATTAAAATGTTAATTATAGATACTAATTTCGATCATTTTGCAGGAGTTTTGATTGTTTTCGAAGAAACACCAGTAGATAAAACCTACGAAATGGCTTTAGAAACGATACAAAGTATGAGTAAAGTTGTAGATACGCTTTATCAGAAAGCTAAGAAATTATCATAGGCTCTTTGTAATAATAATAATAATAACAATACAAAAGATACTAACACAGATTTTACAATAATACAGAACAGAACAGACTGTATTTTTCCTACTATTCCCGTTAATTATTTGATTTAAATTCGAAATTTTGTAGGCCATAATAATACTTATTGTTAGATGTACATAATTACAAGGTTCTCAAGATTTCCATCGGAGAATAAATTTCAAAGTAAGTTTCTTTCAAAAATTCGATTTAGTGGCTGCGATTCCTCCATTTCAAATCCATACATCTTAGTTATTATTGTAAATTTTCCTTTAAAAAGTGTTGAAAAATAATTCTGGGTTGTTGGAAATTTCGGTGAATTTCATTAACAAAATAAAATAAACAAACAATAATAGTTCATGTTTTTTGATATTTATGCTTGAATTGTAAAAAATTTTGGAAAAACAATAAAAAAATCACATTACTCGTCTTGTTTTGTTTCTAGTCTCGTTTTGCGTTGTTTTTTACCTGAAATACACACAAAAAATGCAAGTCATTTGAGTTTGAATTATTCTAAAAATAATTACGTTTTCGATTTTTATTCGTATTTGTTTGTCCGTCGAAACCGTCAAATATTGCCGGGATCATACTATGAGCTTCATGGCTCGGTAAAATATAATTCACGTCAATTGGTAACCAATCGGGGTGTTTTTTTCCATCGATTTTACAATTTTTATAATCCGCAAATAAATCATAATTATTACTATCACTAAAAATTTAAAATTAAATAATTTAATAGAATAATTGAAAATTACCTAGCGTTGCATTGTTTTAAAACCGCAACAAACGACTCATGTTTGGGTAAATGTTGTAAAAGATAATTGCCGGTGTCCAATGCGCACAATTCTTGTAGAATTTTCTGTAAAATCCCCAAACTCAAATTAGTTTTCAATTCATAATTTGTGAAAGCTTCCGTTGTTATTTTCTGTATTGTACATTTTTCGACTGCTATTATTTCTGAATTCTTTGCAATTAATCGAACTATAAATAAATTATTAGAAACAATTTAAAATTAACTGATTGTAAGTACTTCGGTATAAATTCGAGAACGGATGAAAGAATAATTTCGACCAACTACGGATTAATTCGCTTTTCGATGCAATATTGGCACCGAATTCAATTTGCTGTTCGATCTTCGGTTCAAGGATTATCGGCGATAGAACTCCCTGATCGGTCATCTAATTAAATATAAAAATCAATCAATTGAATTTGGAAACAATTAAAAATTACTTGACAACAGTCCAATTTCGTCCGTACTAAAACATTAATATCGCAATCTTTCGTTTTATTTTTCAATAAATTATTCGACTCGCTCGTTTTTTTAATGTTCCAAATCCGGTAGCTTACATTATGGTGAATTCGCCTCGATTGATCTAAATTTGCTTCATTTTCTTCTTTATCTCGAATTTCCACAGAAATATCCTCATTTGGAAAGCTGAAAATTACACAAACTTAACGGTGATTGTAGCAAATCAAAATAACTTACGTGAAAGCCTCATATTGGCAAAGATTCGACCCTAACAGTTGTTTATAAGCAAATTTCTTAAAATCGTAATAATTTGGGTTGAATTTCGGTAGAGCTTTATCGATAAACACGATTTTCCTCTTAGTGTTACAACAATTCATCTCTTTTATAATTACAGGTAAATTCCAAGTTGTACTCAAATCTGTATTATCGATGATCTGTTGAATACCACTAGATGAAATCACAATATCTATTCGATTGTTTTCAATAATTTTCACGATATTCTCATCGAAACTGACTGGTAATTTTGAATGTTTATCAACAATTAATTGCGGTAATGACGCGATTTTTAATTGGCAAATTTCGTGCAGACTTGGTGGAGAAAATCTAGCTAAACTACCCTAGAATGCCATTAATTAACACAATGAAGATTAAAATCGAATTATCTACCAGCTCGGCTACATTTTCAATACAATTAAATGTTATTGTATCGTTATTTTCGATGTAACTCAAACTAATTAGCGAATGTGGTTGGTAGAATTGTGGATAGTCTTTAATTTTGTCGATTTTATCCAACCAGTGATTATGTGCGTATTTATAAAGTCCTGGTTGTATTCTTGGAGAATTTTGTGTTTTTCTTTTCCACATCATTTTCGTAAAATCCAAAAAACGAGCATTCTCTTCAACGATTTTCGATTGACACCCCTAAAATTTATCCAAATTTCATTTTAACTATAAAATAGTAGTAATGAGGCATATTTCATTACATTGTACACTTGTATAGCGTATTTTTCTGATTGAGTCATTACTGTTTGGCATTTGCCTGCTTGTATCAATTTCAAAGCTTTCAAACAGTGGATTTTCTCCGTTTTCGTTAACAGTGACCGTTTTCGAATCTTTTTAAAATAACTTTTGCCAGGTGCATAAGGGTCGCTTGTTGAGGTTAATTTTAACGATTTCCTCGGCGGTAATCTGATTGATTTGTCGAAATTTTTGTAAATATACGAATTCGAAATTGAGCTATTGTCGAGAAATGTGAACATTGACTCTAGCTCGGATGGATGACTTATACGCCTAAAAGCAAAGGTGGACAATTAAAAGTGGTTGTTATAATAAGGAAACTGATGGTAATACCATTTTATTTTAAGAAATTCGTTCATTTTCACCGTTCGTTAATTCTACAAAGTTAGGTTATGTATCAAAAAAATTTATAGGTTATATTAGTAAACCTGTCAAGTTCAAATACAAATTCAAGTCAAAATGCGATATTGCCATATTCACTGATTTTTCAGCAGGTGTTTTCTCTAGTTATTTCTTTTACTGAATTTTAAGGAAATCCGACTGTTTTTCTTGTATTTTGGAGTTCTAAAGTGGGGAAAAGAGCAAATTTCACCAAAACAATAACATTTATTTTGATTTTACACAAGCTATGATAATTTTAATAAATTTAACGTACCCTAGTTCTTGACTTACAGAATAACATTTTAGGATTTATTTAATAGAGGTGGAAACTGTACTTATTTTAAATAATAATTAAGCAATCAAAACTTAAGACAAAATATATTTCAGGGGATGATTTCATTACGAATCATGTACTATGGGAATAATGTTCCAATTTATCCGTAATTTAACTACTGTTTTCAATTCTAACCTGTTTTCTCAATTAATTTACCCTTTGAGTAATTTAAGTCATCTCCAATTTGATCGCTGTTTTCAATTCCTATTATCTCGATTTTTTTGTAGTGCCTCATTAAATTTACCCTTTCATAATTTTCTTATTTTGTATTTTGTACTGTTTTGTTGTTAATTATAAAGGTCAAGTCATTGCTAAAAATAAGGATTGTTGTTCGAATAAAATTATTATTAGAATTACTTAAAAATATAGCAATGTTAAATTTGTTTAATAGGAAGGAATAAATAATTCTTTCAATTTTCAACAAATTCCATTTTAAAAAAATATAAATTTTAGTATTTTTGAAAGGAATTTAATCTTATTTGGTACAGATTGAAACAAGAAAGCATTAAAGTGCTAATTTAAGATCAATATTCAGTTAAAATTGTTAAAATAATCCTCGAAATTATAAAACAGATATAAATTCTAAATTAAATAAAAATCTACGGATTTTTAGCATTTAGAGCCGGCAACATCTCAAAAATAAATTATGTTTGGTGAAATTCTCGCCGTATTATATCTATCTTCTTTCAATATATTTGATTCGTATTTTCTATCTTTGTTGTTATGATTTTGATCGATTTTGACAGTTTACCATTCCCGTAACCTTAAAATTATCCGCTACTAAAATTTTATTTTCGAGAAATTCGCAACTGCAGGATGACGATTTACTGAAAATGAAAAAATTGGGGACTTTCATCAAAGGAAAACATATGCGAATGTGTCCTAAAGAAGAAATGAAAATGTAAAATTTGAGGTTAAATTTTGGGTGCTTCCAAGAATAGGCCTGAAAATGAGAAATTATTGCTATATTAGAAATGCTACCACGTACTGAACATAATGGGCTTATTTAGTATTTTTTTGTTATTGGATTTTCCGAAAGATTATGTCCTAATTAGTCAATGTACAAAATATTATCGTTCTAGGTCAGTGCTTTCATAGTAAAAAAAAAAAAATTTAATTTCAATCTGCTTATCGAACTTCTGACGTCAGAGTTTCCTACTACGCCACGCTCCTCTATCTGTTTGATATTCTGCCGTTATATGTTACGAGTTACGATATGTAATGTTGTTCAAGACGATATAACTGCTGTATTTTTTATTTATTCGATCTCGATCATCAATGTAATTTTTCATATTATCATTAATCAGTGGACATTTTATTTCAACAACACATTCGTCGTTAATTGCATCAGGAGATGCTCCAACCATGGGAAACTCTCTTGAAAGAAATAGTCCTGGCTTTGTAAATTTTAAATTACGTTGATGACACAATATGCTAACAACTTCATTTTCTAATTTTAGGCCACGCCAAAAATATTTTCTGCCAATGTACCATCAAAAGTACAACATTTTGTGGCCTTTGTGTCTTTGACGCTGTAATTCGGCCATATCTCATTGCAGCCCATATTTTATTTTCACGTTTTCCTTTAGTCGATTTTTCAACATCATCAAGTAATTCTTTTGTCATCTGATGACTACATAAAATCAAAAAATTGTCAACACTAAAATCTGTACTTGATGTTTTAAATATTTCAATTAACGACTGAATCGACAAATTATTAATACCAGCTGCCTGATAATGCCGCATAATAGTGCTTTGAATTTTTCTTTTTTTTTCTGAATCAATTCATTATTCATTATTCAGAAAAAAATCATCTGGAATTTCGACTTGTTTCTTTCAAAAAGTTCAAAATATTTAAATGATTTTTTTTATTTTCCAACGGATCTTAATGATCCAAACGGTATTTAAAAGAGCATCGGGTTTTTGGAAATTCGGATGCAGTCTAGAGTTATAGAGGGAAATCTAAATCATGTTTTTTTAGCATTTTTTTGTATATTTTCCCTCATAACTTCACAAAAATTACTTATTTTTTAATGAATTTAACATAACATGTAGCAAATTAAAAGCGCTTTCCTAATCTGCAAGAAAACATAGTTTTATTTATCACTAATTTTCCATAAGATTTTCACTTTTTTGCAGCAACAATGGTACCGTCGGAAAGACAATGAAATGATCTATAAATCATAATACACTTTATACAAAAATAATTAATTTTAACAGATAAAAATTATCGGTGAAAATCCCCCACTATTGCCCACCATAAATTTTCATTAAATTTTCCAAATTTTAATCTCAAACTATTCCCAAAATAATCTCCTATTCATTAATTTTCAAATGAGCCCTGGTTCAATTGTCTAAGTTTAAAACTGTACGTAAAAAATTTGGAAGGGGCCGAATCTAAAAAGCGGCCTAATAACTTCCCCGACACACTCCGGATAGTTAATCATGAATTAGAATAGTTATTAAAAACAAGTGTCAAAAGTCGGCAATTAATGCACGAGTCCGAGTTTTAAAAAAACGAGTACCGTAGCACGAGTTTTTTATACTATTTTTTCTATTCTAGATACTTTATTAAAAAAAAAACTGACTTACTATAAAAATCAAAATCGGGTTCGAGAACCGTGGCTATCTCACAACCTCCGAAAAATTCAATGAGGAACCAGCACCTCGTCAACCAGAACTCTGTTCACTGATCGTTAGTTCCACACACCCTTTTCAATTCAACTTTCTCATAAACTCGATTCACGATTCAATTGCGAAATTTTGACAAAACAACAGAACTGTAATTTCAGCGCAGAGTAAAAAGTAGTACGGTTGTCCCAACAAAAACATGGAAAAAATCAAATCATATCTATTGAATTGTTGAGGGAAAAATTAAAATTTATATTATTTTAAAACATTTATATATTGGAAAAGCACTTACCGAAACACAAAAACCGTTTGAAAACAAATATTCTGAGGTTATGTTTCAAAAATGACAAAAGAATGTAAACAAACGCATAGGATTTTATGCCTTCAGTGATACCAACAGTAGATATCATTCTGTCTTTATAAACTACCGTTATAAATTTTACTACGCTTTAAAAATTATGTTGGATAACCTTCTAAACTGTCATTTCAAAATTTCGCAATTGAATCGTGAAAAGGATATATATCTCTCTCTCTATCTAACAACAACTCTTTTCTATGGCAACCGATCCTTATAGAAAGCGGCAAATTTGAATTTGTGGACTACACTATTTTGCCAATTTTGTGTATTTATTTAAAAAAAGAAAAGAACATTGCACATGATGGGTATCGTTTCGGACATAAAAGCACATGCCCTTTCGATTGGTGATATCAAATTAATATGTTATCTTGAATTTTTTTCAATCAACCCCCTCCCCCTTCCACCCCCGTGATCCGATTGGCACCAAAAACTAATCAACTCGAGCGGCCACCAAATAATTTGTGCTGGCCAAATTTGAACTCAATCGGTTAAAGCGTTTTTGAGTAATCGTTGGAGAACCGACAGACGCACATACATACACACACACACACACACACACACACACACGGACATCATGCTAAAAACTTCAAAAACGTGTTCAGGGGACCTCAAAACGTAAAGATCTGGTGAAATCTCGAATTCGAAATTTTGGTCCGAAACTAATAACTTCCCTACCCTCCGGTCGGGGAAGTTAAAAATTAAATTAGAATTTTTAAACTTTTCATCGATTTTCCGGAAAACTAACAGTGCGATCGGAAAATTTCTTGCAGATTTACAAAGCGCTTTTAATTTGCTACATGTTATGTGAAATTCATTAGAAAATTAGCAATATTTTTGATGTTATGAGGGAAAATATACAAAAAAAATTTGAAAGGGGCCGAATCTAAGAACCGGCCTAATAACTTCCCCGACACATTCCGGATAGTTAATCATGAATTAGGAAAATATATTAAAGACAAGTATCAGAAATCGACAATTAATGCACGAGTCCAAGTTTAAAAAAAAACTAACTTACTATAAAAATCAAAATCGGGAATCTAGAGCCGTGGCTATCTCACCACCACTGAAAAATTCAATGAGGAACCAGCACCCCAGCACCTCGTCAACCAAAACTCTGTTCACTAATTGGTGGTTCCACACACACTTCTCAGTTCAACTTTCTTATAAACTCGATACACGATTCAATTGCGAAATTTTGACTGAACCACAGAACTATCATTTCAAAATTTTGCAATTGAATTTTCTATGGCAACCGATCCCTTATAGAAGGCGGCAAATTTGAATTGGTTGACTACACTATTTTGCATATTTTGTGCCCTTATTTAAAAAAAGAAAAGAACATCGCACATGATGGATATCGTTTCAGACATAAAAGCATATGCCCTTTCGATTGGTGATATCAAATTAATACGTTATCTTAACTTTTTTTCAATCAACCCCCTCCCCCTTCCACCCCCGTGGTCCGATTGGCACCAAAAACTAATCAACTCGAACGGCCACCAAATAGTTTGTGCTGACCAAATTTGAACTCAATCGGTTAAACCGTTTTTGAGTAATCGTTGGAGAAACGACAGACACACACACACACACACACACACACACACACACACACACACACACACGGACATCAAGCTAAAAACTTCAAAAACGTGTTCAGGGACCTCAAAACGTAAAGATCTGGTGAAATCTCGAATTCGAAATTTTGGTCCGAAACTAATAACTTCCCTACCCTCTGGTCGGGGAAGTTAAAAAGGCGAAAAAACATGATTTTGATTTCCTCCTATAACTCTAGATCGCATCCGAATTCTGAAAAACCTGGTAGTTCACGCGATGCTCCTTGAAATGCTCTTTCAAATACCGTTTGGATCATTAAGATCCGTTGGAAAATAAAAAAGTTATCGAGTTTTGAAATTTTTCTACTTTACTGAAGCGGGTCCTTAATGTGGCGTATGAGACAGCGTATGAGACATCACAGACAGCTTCGCGGCCAGGCTAAAATTCGATTTTAAAAATTAAATATCTCTAAAACTATATATCAGATTGATCTGAAATTTTTATACGATATTATTTGCTCAATTCTCTATCGATTTACACATAAACAAGTAGATAATTATAATACACTAAATAAGCCCATTGTCGACCAAGAAATGATCCAAATCGGACTTGTAAATCTTTTGACCATTCAGCTGCTAGGAAATCGTTGAACAATGAAAATAACCATCTGAAATTCTGCCGAAAACAAGCATCTAGTTATTATTCGAGTAATGTACAACACCTCTTAATAACAACTGAATATCAATTTTTATAGTAGTTGATGTACAATTATCATGGCACATGAAATACGAATTTATTACAGATAGATTACGTGTAGTCAGACAGGATATGATCATTCAGAATTTATCGTTAGGCGATTCGATAAGTTTACTCCAACCAATTGTTAGATTTTAAAGAGGAAATCAATAATTTCGATCCTATACTCAACAGTAGTGCTTAAAGCTGCTAAGCTGCTAAGATTGCTACAATCAACTATTAAATAACTGTATTGATATTCTTGAGATTAGTAAACATAACGAGAAACTAATTAAAGATAGTCCAGAATTTGAAATTTCATATTTAATCTTCAATATTGGTAATGAAGAAACTCTATTGAGAGCCACAAATCTTCCACAATTCTACAAGAATAACGTTATAATAGTTTTACTATCAATAATAATTTGATATTTTAGTAATTCTATATTGGAATTCGCATTCAAATTATCGCTTGTTTTATATCTGTAACAATTTTGTAAAAATTAGTAGAATTATCCCAAAATTGCCGACATTAGTAGCAGTTGCTTCATTACATTTACCTGAAATAAGCAGGTAACCCTTTTTTTAATATTTATAACATTGAATTAATTTATTTTAATTTAGGAAAGCTTTACTGATAATGTATCAAGCTTATCATAGTCAAAATTTAGATGTTCCATTAGAACACTTACAAAATATTCTGATTTATGGTTCACAGGAACAAATTGTCAAAGAACTGGATAATACGGAATTAATGTTGATGGTAATTGTGTTTACTTTAATAAGAAATGTGTAATTGATAAGAAAACAGCTCCTCCAATACACGGGCGTGTAGTAGAAGACAAATTAAGCGAAGAAATTGTACAGAATTTATTGTTAGATTGAATTTTTTACAAAATAAACTTTTTTTTGCAAAAGAAAGAACTTTCAATACAAATTCTTGGAAACAATTTGATAAGAGCAAATTTCTACAAATTTTACCTAAATTTGTTGGAAATGAAACTTTAATTGGCTTTTTCTTTCAATATTCAGGTTCAGGATGCTTTAAATATTCTTTTGAAGTTGCTTTTATATCTAAAAATTGGAAATTAATCTTTTTTTTTCCTTGAATATTTATTTTGATTTTACACAAACTACGATAAATTTAATAAATTTTGGATGAAAAATAGTAAATACAGTATTATGGAAGACAAATTAATTTGATGATTATCATCTACTGGATTGCCGATATTAATAAAAAGAAAAGGAAAATGTGATAAATCAATATCTTTACGTAAGTATTAACAGAAATATAGACACGTAAGTCTATGAAAAGTACGATTACAAATATACACAATAAGTCAAATTATGGTACAATAATTAATTATTGAATTTAAGGACAAGGTTTCTTTATGTCAAAAGTATTATAGAAAATATGATTTCAGCTGAAGATTTCATGGATATTAATTTGGAGACTTGTGCAAAATTATTGATTTATATTCATTGATAATTTTGAATGATTTTTATAATTTCATTTTCTAGACATTCAAAACCGGCATGACTTTCTACATGTATCTTCAGAATATTAGGCAATTAAATAATTTTATAGAATATAGAAAATAATTAGAATTAATGTAGAATTTTTGATGAAATAGAATTAGATAGTAGAATAGATTAAATTCCAAATAGAGAAGTAATTTATTTGATAATGATGATGGTGATTAACAGAAATAATGGACACGTATAGCCAAACTTCACGTAATGATTGTAATCAATTTAGAATTAATTATCCAAGTTAAAGGCAAGACTTGTGATCTTTTTATTCAGTTAGTGAATAGTTCTTTAGCGAGAAAGATGCGAGATAGAATTCGTAAATTGGGGCGTTTGTGGAAGAATTTAAAAGAACGTGATGGTTTAATTATTGTGAAATTAATTTCATCGTCAATCTATCAATTTCGTTTTCTTAAATTTTTATTAATTGTGTACTTAATAGTGCAACTTTCATCGCAAATAGTTCAAATTTATTTATTTGCTTACGAATTAAATGCACAACAATTTATCCAATATGCACCTGCATTTTTAACTTCCCCGACCAGAGGGTAGGGAAGTTATTAGTTTCGGACCAAAATTTCGAATTCGAGATTTCACCAGATCTTTACGTTTTGAGGTCCCCTGAACACGTTTTTGAAGTTTTTAGCATGATGTCCGTGTGTGTGTGTGTGTGTGGTGTGTGTGTGTGTGTGTGTGTGTGTGTGTGTGTATGTATGTGCGTCTGTCGGTTCTCCAACGATTACTCAAAAACGGTTTCACCGATTGAGTTCAAATTTGACCAACACAAACTATTTGGTGGCCGTTCGAGTTGATTAGTTTTTGGTGCCAATCGGACCACGGGGGTGGAAGGGGGAGGGGGTTGATTGAAAAAAATTCAAGATAACATATTAATTTGATATCACCAATCGAAAGGGCATGTGCTTTTATGTCTAAAACGATACCCATCATGTGCGATGTTCTTTTCTTTTTTTAAATAAGGGCACAAAATTGGCAAAATAGTCAAGTCAACCAATTCAAATTTGCCGCCTTCTATCAGGGATCGGTTGCCATAGAAAAGAGTTGTTGTTCACGATTCAATTGCGAAATTTTGAAATGACAGTTTAGAAGGTTATCCAACATAATTTTTAAAGCGTAGCAAAATTTATAACGGTAGTTTATAAAGACAGAATGATATCTACTATTGGTATCACTGGAGGCATAAAATCCTATGCGTTTGTTTACATTCTTCTGTCATTTTTGAAACATAACCTCAGAAAATTTGTTTTCAAGCGGTTTTTTGAGCGGGTTTTGTGTTTCGGTTAGCGCTTTTTTAATAAATAAATGTTTTAAAATAATATAAATTTTGATTTCTCCTAAAAAAGAAATGTATATTCCTTCGACAATTCAATCTATATGATTTGAATTTTTCCATGTTTTTGTTGGGACTACCGTACTACTTTTTATTCCGCGCTCAAATGACAGTTCTGTCGTTCTGTCAAAATTTCGCAATTGAATTATGAATCGAATTGTAAGAAAGTCGAACTGAAAAGGTGTGTGTGGAATCACCGATTAGTGAACAGAGTTTTTGTTGACGAGATGCTGGTTCCTCATTGAATTTTTCGGTGGTTGTGAGATAGCCACGGTTCTCGATTCCCGATTTTGATTTTTATTGTAAGTTAGTTTTTTTTTTTTAATAAAGTATCTCCAATAGAAAAAATAGTATACAAAACTCGTCAAATTTTTTACAATCTGTTTCGTAATTATTTATTTAAATTTTAAAAAAATGAGAATTTCGATTGAACAAGAATTTTTTGTAATTTTTAGGCGATAATGGCTACAATTATTCAATTGTTTAAATCCTAGAATTACTGAAGAGTTATTTGATGAGATGATTGTAAAGCCAATTGATGAAGCCAGTGAAACAACTAAATTGAGAATCAAGAAAGAAATGAGAATTGTTTCACTTTTTACAGTTTGTAATACAATTGGTGCAGTTTGTGCAGCATTTACACTCTATTTTTGTAATGCACATGATTATAATATGTTTTTAATGGTTAAATATTTCACAGATTATTGGCCGGAATATCAAAATATTCTAACAAACATTTATAAGCTTTCCATTGCTTTTGTTGCACCTTTCATATCTATAGCACATAGTTATCAAGTAACTTATTATACACAACATACAAAATATCAATTTTTAATGTTAATGGATCAAATTGATGGAATCACCGAATCGGAAAATAGTGATTTACTTTATCAAAAAGTAGTCGATGATGATGAATATCAACAACAAGTCAAAGCTAAATTGATCAGTTTTGTTAAAAGAAGTTTGGAATTATATACGTAATTATTGTATTTTCTAGGTTTATTATTATTTAATTCTAAATTGGATTAAATTTTGTAGACCAGTTTTTAAGAAAATTCGTCAAATATCAAATTATATCATTATTTTTGCATTTTTTGGATTATTAATTATTACTAGTTCTGTCTATTTATTGTATTTAAATCAAACATTAATTTTCGAATACGATTATTATGTACCAATAGTCACATTACTAACAATATCAACATCTTCATCAACGTGTATAGCCGGTCAGTCTATAGAAACTGTGGTAATTGTTACAAGATCAACTCATAAATATTAAAATTGTACCTATAGAGTACCATTATAATTTTTTTTCAGACTGAAGACTTGCACGAAACACTCAAGCAAATCAAATGGTACAAAATGAATGTTGAAAATCGTAAAATTTATTCAATTATATTGAGCGTTACACAAAGGGGCATAAAGATAAGATTTTCCGAAAACTATTCAATTAATTATGCGATGGGATTGGCAGTTAAGTTGACCTACAATTAGTAACATTCATCAAGATGATGAAATTATTTATTAAACATTTTCAGATAGCGCGAGGAACTTATTCAGTATTGTCAGTTTTGGCTTCATTTACTTAAGAGGCATGCATCAACAAACGGAAAGCAATGTAAATTTTTTATTTTCCAGTTTTCAATGTTCTAAACGGTATTTAAAAGGGCATTTCAAGAGGGAGGGAAGTACATATATGATTTTTTGAAATTCGGATGTAATTTGGAGTTACAGAAGGAAATATAGAAGCATGTTTTTTAGCATTTTTTACAGTTTTTTTTTTATATTTTCCCTCATAACTTGGCAAATATTGCTTATTTTCTAATGAATTTCACACAACATGTGGCCAATTAAAAGCGCTTTCCAAATCTGTCAGAAATTTTCCGATCGCATTGTTAGTTTTCTTGAAAATTGATGAAAGGTTTCGACATACTAATTTTGTTTTTTTACGGGCAGTTTTAAACTTAGACGACTGAACCAGGGCTTGTTTGAAAGCTAATGAATAGCAGGTTATTTTGAAAATAGTTTGAGATTGAAATTCGGAAAATTACTGGAAATTTATGGTGGCGAATCTATTATCTATTATTTTTATTTGTTAAAAATTAATTATTTTTGTATAAAGTGTATTGCAATTTATAGATTATTTCATTACCTTTCCAACGGTACCATTGTTGCTGCAAAAAAGTGAAAATCTTCTGGAAAATTAGTGATAAACAAAACTATGTTTATCGTGTGAAAAACGAGTTGAATAGCAAGTCTCCAAACCACAAAAATGAGTTACATCTATTGGCTTAAAGGGGGCTCCAAAGTCTGTCATCTCGTCTTTCTGCAATGTTGCCAAATTTGTTTTTGTTCCTGAGGCCTTACCTTTGTCGTCTTATACTATGTCTACACAGATAGTATCTATACCATGGTACAGATACCCATAGTATACTATACTACGCAGGGTGTCTACACAGCGCATTGTAGTTTCATTTGACAGAAGTAGATAGGCAAGGTCAGACCGTTTGTAGTACCAGTCCCAACAAAAAGAGGCGCTAGTTATAATTTGAATTATGCGATCACTTATAACTGGAATTGTAGGGCTGCATTTTCCACCGATATATAGAATTAATTTTATAAATATGTACATTGGTCTTGCTGATATTAAAGTTACAATTAATAATCTCAAATTAGATTTCGCAGAACAGTTTCGACAGTTTCAATAATTATAAATTTTGATTATTTTCATTCTTAAAATTATAAATTAATTGTATACTGTATATAATATATTTGACGTAAACTTCTTTTATTACAATAGGCAATAATAATTTGGCAATAATTTACGTCCATTTATCTTTCATTTGCAAATATTTTTCTATTATTGAATAACTTTTCAATTTAATACTAATTACAACATTTTGGAAAACCAACATAAACAGTCAACTGACTTAACCCTACTTTTTTTTATATAAATTGGCGCCAAAGACAATATGGTGGCGCTGAAAGCATTCTCTACCGAACCTTCACTATCAATATTTTGTTCCTCTCCATAGTTGCCAGATGTTTTTTTCGTATACTACACAGAATACCACGCAAAAATCGTAGTTTCGATACCACACAAATACCACGTTGCTTGCGTGGTATATGTTCGTATACCATGGTATTCGGCGTCTACACAGCGGAATCGTAGTACAGATACCATAGTATACGCGCTGTGTAGACATAGTATTATTATTGCATAGATAATTGGAGAAAAAAAAACAATATACTGGTTGTATATAATTAACTTTAACAATTAACAAAAAATTAGTCGCCAATTGGCTAAAATCGTTTATTTTTTTGTAAAAAAAAAATTACAATTTTCTTTTTTTAACATTCCAATTAAAATATCGACTATTTTTTTTTGTTAATTGTTAAAGTTAGTTATATACAACCAGTTTATTATTTTTTTTCTCCAATTATCTATGCAATAATAAGATGGCAAAGGTAAGGCCTCAGACAGAAAAAACAACATTGCAGAAAGAGACCTGCTGACATCTGTGAGCCGCTGGAAGAAACCCATTTTTGTGGCTAATATTATACTCTGGCGAGTTGTTATCGAACTATCACTGTCGGCTTTCCACATAAAAAACATAGTTTTGTTTATCACTCATTTTCCAGAAGATTTTCACTTTTTTGCAGCAACAATGGTACCGTTGGAAAGGTAATGAAATAATCTATAAATTGCAATACACTTTATACAAAAATCATTAATTTTAACTGATAAAAACAATAGGTGAAAATTCAGCACATAAATTTCCACCATAAATTTTCCGAATTTCAATCTCAAACTATTTTCCAAATAATCCGCTATTCATTAGCTTTCAAACAAGCCCTGGTTCAGTCGTCCAAGTTTAAAACTGTCCGTACAATAACAAAATTAGTATGTCGAAACCTTTCATCAATTTTCCGGAAAACTAACAATGCGATCGGAAAATTTCTGACAGATTTGGAAAGCGCTTTTAATTGGCCACATGTTGTGTGAAATTCATTAGAAAATAAGCAATATTTGCCAAGTTATGAGGGAAAATATTAAAAAAAACTGTAAAAAATGCTAAAAAACATGCTTCTATATTTCCTTCTGTAACTCCAAATTACATCCGAATTTCAAAAAATCATATATGTACTTCCCTCCGTCTTGAAATGCCCTTTTAAATACCGTTTAAAACATTGAAATCCGTTGGAAAACAAAAAAGTAATCTTGCTTTCCGTTTGTTGATGCATGCCCTTAAGCATTAAACTATTCTCGTTCTACAAATTAATTCAACACAGATAAATGTACCTATGCATTGATGTGAGCAAAACTGTTTCTTAATTAAACTATTAATTCCTTTGTTAATTCGTTTAAATTTGCCGTTCCAAGTACTTAAATCAAGGATTACGATCAGATTTTCAGAAAATTATTCAGTCAATTATGCTCTAGAATTAGCAGTCATATTTAAATAATTTAATTTATTGACAGATGTATTAGATGAATAATAAACTTATTAATTTTATAATCTAATCATCTTTTTTTTAAGTAGGTGTTGTGTGGCTTAAATACCTAAGCTAAAAAAGTAATTTTTGCCTAGCAGTGTGACGAACTCTTGTAATCCAGCCTCTTGGAGGTCGAATTCAGTGGATGATTTAAGGTGGGAAGTCCTGTTGTACGGCGATTTTTTATCAAATTTTTCGAAAATTCAACAATTTTCAACATTATCTTTTCTGAATAGAGGGAAAATACTGAAAAAAAGTTTTTCCATAAAATTTTTGATTCTCTAAAGTTTAATAAAAATATAATAGATGGCAGCATGATAACTTATATATGCAAATAGGCAACCAACTATACTTCTAATTTCGCGTTGTCTGAAAATTTCTCTGCAATACTTTTACCAAATAGTGAAATCGTGTAATAAACGAGAACTTTTACAACTTGTTTGTTAATATACTGTAATAAAATTTCTTTGTTAAGTATATAAAATATTGTTGCAATTTAAGCATTTCAATATTCAGTTTCTTCATTTCCACAAATAAAAACAAAAAAAAATGGGTCTCCACATTGGCACACAATTAGTGTAAAATTTCAAACACAAATCAACTATTTACTGAAATGATTGTATTCCGGATCCAATTAATATTCAATGTAACTTTATTGTACATTCGACGTCTTTCCATACCATTCTCTAAACAAGCAATTTTCCAACTGGTAATTCCCAATAACATTCAATTTGAATTTTTCGGATTATAACACATCAGTATTTGAAAAACAGTAAAAAGATTTAATAAAAAATAACAGATAAATGATTTATTCTACATATGCAACTACAAAAACTGTTAAAACTTTCCAAAAAGCGATAGACGTGACATCTATTGATTTACCACTGAACTATAATAAAAAGTTTCCAATTTCCTTCGAAATAAGAGCGATCTTATTTCGAACCCAACAAAGGACAGACTGCCATAAATTATTAGTTAGAAAGAGTAAACTGTCAAAGATGTCAAAATTCTTCCGAAATAACCCTACACAGAGTATAGTCCTTGAAAAATAGTTCAAACACAGAATAAGAATATATTTGAACTACATTTTTTGTACTTTGAAACTACTATTGACGAGTTGTCAAAACAAAAGCAAGGGGGTTAGGACAATTAATTAATATTGAAAATCGTGATAAATTTGTAATATTTCCAACAATTTCGCAATGTTATCATCAATGGTAAAAGAACACCAAGCTAAACAAGCCGTAAAGAAAGAAATTCAAGGTAGTTATTAGTAATTCCAAATTTTAATTAACAAATACACAAAAATAATAACTGTTCTATTGTAGAAACGAAAAGAAAAGAGGCTTGCGCTGCTGCTAGTGATCTAACACAGGCCCTAGTCGACCATTTGAACGTTGGGTAATTAAAACAAATCACCAATTAGTTCTCTATAAAAATCCATTAATAATTACCTAATTGATCGATAGAGTGGCTCAAGCTTATTTGAATCAGAAAAAACTGGATGCTGAAGCTAAACAATTGCACACCAGTGCCACGAATTTCTCCAAACAAACCCAACAATGGTTGAATTTGGTTGAAACGTTCAGTAATGCTCTGAAAGAGATTGGTGATGTTGAGAATTGGGCGAAAACTATAGAGGGTGATGTTCGGACGATATCGACAGCTTTAGAGATTGTTTATAAGAATTCACAGGAGAGTAATCAGCCACCACAACAATGAGAATTTTTCTATTTGTTTTTTTTTTTGTAAATATTTTTTAAGTACCTGTTATTAACTTAAACTATTAAGATGTTAATCCAAATAAACTATTTTAAAAGTAATTGCTTTGTATTGCGTCCAAGTCTATTAACTTTCTAACTATTTGTCAAGGTTCGGTGAGATTTGTGTGTATTGTGATTTTGCACGCATTTAGAGACCGAGCAACCCGCAATACAACAACAAAGATGGTTCATTGTCGTGCCACGTTGATTTTCTCTATAACAATATGTTTTTTAATATCAAATAATTTTGAATCAAATCTAGTTAATGGACAATCAACAGTACCATGGTATGAAAATCTACCAGCTGTTGCAATGGATTATAAAGTGCATATTGATCCTGGTAAAGAGGATTGCTATTTTCAATATGTTAATCCCGGTGCAACGTTCTATGTCAGTTTTCAGGTAAATAAACAATTTTATCGCTGTAAACTCTATAAATAATCATAGTTTGTAATAATTGATAAGATTTAGTTAATTTAATTATGTACATTGATAGTTTATCTGTGTACACGTCATTACAATTTATTATTTTTTCTAGATTTAATTTAAATCATTAAACTATTATTAATGGAATAGATTCTAATGTTTGTTTTTTTTTTTTGGGAAATTTTTAGGTAGTTCGCGGTGGCGACGGTATGGCCGGTTTTGCTGTACGCCATCCGTCCGGTCAAATCGTCCATCCATATCAATGGAAACCGAATAGTGAATATCAAGATCAATCATCAACAGGTGGTTATTATTCTGTATGTATTGATAATCAATTTTCAAGATTCGCAAGTAAATTAGTTAATATTTATATGACTGTTGTAAGATATGATATGTGGGATAAATATACGAAAGAAATTGAGGAATTGAACATGAACATGGAGAACTTTACAGTAAGTTATCATTAGAACAATCCCGGCTATTTTGAGCAGAATTATCGGAGAATTTACTGATTTAATTATCGTTTGATTTGCAGACGACTATTGTAACGGTGGAGAGAAACATCAACGAAATGCTCCAATATCAGCACCACAGTCGTGCTAGGGAAGCGTGGGATTTCAATCTGTTGGAAGATAACAATTCGTACGTTGTACGTTGGTCGTTAATTCAAATCATTGTAATTGCTGTAACGACAGCCGTTCAAGTGTATTTCGTACGAAAATTGTTCGATATCAAAACGGGAAGCGGCCGATCGCGTATTTAAAAATGACAAAACCCGATAATGAACGAGATTGATACATCCTACTGTTCGAAATCGAAACAAATTCAATTTTATTTTAATTTTTTATTATAACAAATAACTTTGTATGTATATATTTACAGAGAATTTATTTAAATTACAAGAAATTGTTGATATAAACTTTCTTAAATAAAAATTTCTAAATTACTTTGTTCGTAAATAATTCTCAGAGAATGCTAATAAACGGTATCGTTGTTTCAAATTCCTAGAACGTACATGGGGATTGGCGATTTCCGTCGTATAATTAGCTGGAAACCATCCAGTTTGACCATCTCTAATTCTCTCTCCGTGATACCAGCCTATAATAGCAAAAATTAGATGAAATTACAATAAATAATCAACTAACCATCAGCCATTTTCCGTAAAACATTGATAATATCACCACGAGATAACGCTAATTCATCCGGTTGATTAGCCGCGTAATTATGAATGGCAGTGACTTGTGGACAATCCCAACATTCGTACAAAGTCTCGTCGGGATTATCCGATTTTGGCGGCGTTAAAGCCTCAATCCATCGCTCCTTATCAGTTTCGCTACCACACGATAACAACTAAAAAATTCCATTAATAAACTGGAAAATAAGACTAAATTGACTTACAAATTCAACAGTCTTTTCGTTTTGGTTTTCCAACAGCGTCAAAAACAACAAATGTCGAACTTGAGCGTCTTTAATCGTCAACGAATTCAGCATATCTTGACTGTTCAATTCGACGAGATTCCTTGGACAATAATGGATAATTGTGTAGAGATTATCGTTTTTGGGTTTCGTCATCAATATTAAATCGTTAAATAGGAATATATGTAGCGTAATTTTGATAAAACGCCGACCGAATGTTAATTTAATCTCATCGTTACGTTGTTGCATATGTGTAACACTACCTGATCGTATCAAAAAACGACCATCTATTAGAATATCAACAGGACGTACACCTTTACCGAATTCTAATTGATTCACGATTCGCTTCATTTCTAATTCGCGTTCTTTACGTTTAGCCGCTTCGTTACATTGATGCACAATCTAAAAAAAGAAATTTTATTACAACAAAACAATAATTCGAAACTACCTTATTTAGAGTAGCTAGAGCGTATTGACAGATTAGATATTCGTTATCTTGCGGCGATAGTCGTTTTAATACAGCATCAACTAATAGAGGCCATCTGGTAATCCGTTGCATTGGTAGCATTAAAAACGAATATAAAGTCAACGATTGGCAAGCTGAACTAGTTTCGAGTTGACGTAGAAGCTCCACAAATCCAGGTTTTTCTCTGGAATTACAAATTAAAATTATCTCAAATACACAATTAATTAAAACCTACTTAATTCTCTTTAGAGTATCATCTATTAATATTTGATTTTCACAATAAGTTACATAAATATCGAAATTCTCCTCGGCGTGTTTTTGGACAATATCGATAACGCCATGCAGAAGAATATTATCTTGCCAACATTTTTCCAAATCTAACAAGAGTTTCTCCGAACAATTCTTCACTGAAATCGACTTTTAAACAAATCTCGAAGACAATCAATCCAGAATACAAACCTGCATCAACTTCACTGAATAAAATCTCCAATTCTTCCACATTAAGAAGATTGGAATTTTCTAAATTCTGGATGAAATGATTCGTGAGTACTTGTAGTGAATTCAAATAGGAAGCCTCAGAGGTGATCATTTCGAATTTAGCCTCTTGTAGCTTCTTCTGGTGTGAACTTAAAGTGCCTACAATTATAATTTAGTGTTGTTCGTTGAATTTAAATATGGCAAAATTCACTTTTACTTACTCAACACTGATGATTGGATAACTTCCGGAATTTCACACCATAATGTTCTATTGAATGCCAATGAATTTCTAGGTGAAACTAGTTCCATTGCTGATGGTCTTGATGATAATCGCGACTCTGTATTTCTATCGCCTACTTCTTCATAACCATCCGAATCGAAATCTGAAGTACCATCCTTACATACAGACTAAAGTAAATATTTTTTTTACTAATAGTATTGAAACTATTTTCGAGGACTTACTTCAAGTACTGCAGCATCATAAAATTGATATAAAGGTTCATCTTGTAGGCGCAATTGAATATCCGGTGTTGAATTAGTTAACGATTGATCCTTCTTCGTTTCCGTACTACTTAAACTATTATTTTCATCGTTTTTTAGATTGTAATATTCATCATTATCTTCATTGATGATTAAATCGGTGGTTTTTGTTAAACTAGTATTAGTACCGCTATTTTCCGCCGAACTAGAACTCGGCGTACTTCTTGAAGTTTGATATAAACCGACTTCAGCATACCAGCAAGTATTGGGTCGTTTCGGTAGAGAAGTCTCAATTGTTGTAGCTTTAAAGAGACCAACTTCCGCGTACCAAGAAGTTGAACGTTTTTTGTTGTTGTTGTTGGGTACTGGCGGCGGTGGACTTTGTGGTCGTACTATTGGCGTTTTATTATTTCTCGGTATTGGCGACAATGAAGCGCCACTATCTCGACTAGTTTCCGATTCTTCATTATCAATATCTATATCTTGGGTTAAATAGAAAGTACTTTTCGGTTTGTTATCGAGATTTGTTGTTAATTCAGATGCGGATTCGGCACTTAGCGACATACTACGGCGGAATTTATTCAAAAATCCTTTTCGTGTCAGTGATTTGGTTTTATCTTCGATTTGTTCGGATTGTTGGGGATTGAATTCGATATTTTGATACGATTTCGGTTGTTCTTGATCTTCTATTTTCGTTGTATTCGTTACTACCGTTGTTGGATTAATTTCTACTGTTTCTAAATCAGTACGTGATTTACGTTTCCTCATACGATTCAATGATTTCGTAATATCGTTTTTAGTTAACGACCAATTTCTACGTAATTTTCTCATATGTTTACCAGCAGTCGCTGCGAGTCTTGTTAACACATAAGTCTGATTGTTCGGCGGATCGGGTAATTGATGATTTCCAATATCAACGCCACTATCGTTCTTTAAAAACAAATTGTTAATAAATTGTAATTTATAAGTTTAGAAGTACACACCAAATGGGTTTTTTGAAGGGATACTTCAGACTCTGTCTCGCTATCGAACGAATCGTAATCATCCTCGTTGATGTCTTCTTTAGTGTTACTGTTTAGCGTCTCGTAATGATGATCCGTATCACTATCCGCCCCTGTAGGCAAAAATAATCGTATATTAACTAAATTGTTATAATAATCCACTTTGTTTCGATGATTTGAATCGGTTTTTATGGAATTCCGGTCTACTGATCGAAATAATGCCAATTTTATTAACCTACAAGTATGGAAAACTAAAATTGAACTTGTCGACAATCTTACTGTTTTCGGGGGAATTTACAAAATTTAAACACGAATTGGACTACTTTCATTGAGATGAGAAATTCTTAATTGTATCGAATTCTTTAACAAATCGTTAATTTCCATTTTATTGGGAAATTTCTCACAATAAAATTGTTGAATCATACATATTTAGATTAATTAGAGAGTTTACTTGGATTTTAGTATAAATTTGTTTACTTATTAGACATTGAATTGGTAATTAATTTATAATTTATGTTTCTTGTCGATATGTTGCTTTAAATTTATTAGTGAAAGCAATTGATTACTAATCGAATAAATTTGGGACAATAGTAACAATTTTCTTGGTTTGGAGAGTAACCAAGACTCTGATCTAGATACAGGATAGATTCCAGCTAATTATATCGTAAAATTGCTGAATTTCGGCAGTTTTATGCACACTCACAATAAAATAGAAATACCACATCCATACGTAGAATCGATAAAGAAAAAATTAAAATAACTTTCATCTATAACCCAGATTCACCTTAAAAAAATTTACGTAATAATCATGCAATCTTGCAATTATGTTTTCGTGAAATATTCGAAATTCGTAAATTTCGTCAATTTTCTACCTATACTGGATAATCAACCCAATTAATAAAATAAATAAAATTTACAATAGGAAGAAGTGGAAAATACTTTATTGAATTGAAAAATTTCACGACGAATTCCCACAATCAACATACAACAATATTATCATTCGCTTTATTAATTGTTTGTAATAAGAATTTCTTCACTTAACATAATTAATACGAATGAAAATAGAAAGAAATTGAAACAAATCTAGAATTCGGACACGTATCCTCGATTCATTTTTATCTATCAAATTGATTAATGGGGCCCTTCTGGCTCCTTTACGGGGCCTCTTTGCTCTTTATATTCGCCAATGATAAAAAAAACAACGATAATCGAGATAAGTAGGAGGCAACCGAACAGGTATTCTTAATATTAAAGTTGACTCACCACAAATACCAGAGTTAAGGTTGTTTAATTGCTCATTTGAATAGAAACAATCATTTTTTGTCTATTTAGGGAACAATAGTAGCGACTCAAGGTTGTTAAACCGGACTATTATCACAAATTATCAAAAAAAAAATTACCGATATAAAAACTGATCTCTTGACTCTCTAAACTGTCTTCAAAGATTCGACTACGTATTTTTGGTAAATCCTTCGATTGCCTGATCATTTCACCTAAATTATCACTATTTTGCATCACATCGTTATCACAGTCACTATTATCATTATTATTACAAATCAGGTCATCGTTATCGGTATAATTGACGTAAATTTTCGTCGGGGATGATATGAAAACCGTATCGCCGATATTACGACGTCTTGATGGCGGTTTTCGCCACGTATTCGTTACAGATCTCGGTGGTGGTATCGGTGGTACTTCAAATTCGCATTTATTTGTTGTTATCAAAGAAATTGGACGTTGTTGTTGGTGATTATCACTAAATTTCATTGTTTATTGATACTGTTAATAACAATAATGATCACTGGAGCGGAAGAAATACCACAACAATAACTCGAATGATATCATAATGCACTTTTAGAATTTTTCAAAAGAATAACAACAATACAACATTTTACAAACTATTCGCTTCAACTTGTTGCGATTGAATAAAGTTGTTAAACTTTCACTTTTTTGAAACTTGGTGGCAAGGCAAATTAGAGGCTTGATGATAGACCGTGGCGCGTCTTGTCTAGATTTTTTCTAAATTAACGAAGAAAATCGGGCACAGTTCGGAAAATTGTTTCAAATCTAATAGAGAACACTGCTATTGTTACAGTTTTTCACTACTTTCCTGCAACAGTGAACATAGCAGGATTGAATCGTTGCGTCGAGTTTGGTCGATTGTTGACGAGCAATTCAATGCCATTATTTTTTTGTAATTTGGGTTGATAAAAAATTAAGTTGATGACATTTTAAAAATTCTAAGACCTTGATTGCGGTTATTATAATTTCGAAAAAATTGAAGAAACAGGAAAAAACGGCTGAAAGTTGCACTGTTTCCGTTGGTTTAATGAGAATATTTAGATGTTAATTATAGTTACATTATCGATAAAGAATTGTTAATTATTCGATATTGTTGGATGGATTTTCAATTTTTCACACTTACTAAAACACTGAATAGAACAAATAGAAAGGTTGAAATTGGCGTTGGTATAAAAACAAAAACAATTTTCGGTTGTAATAGAACTACTGCAAGAATGAGGTTTTCATTATACGAATCTAGACCGAAACCTCTTACAAAATATGCATTGATACAAGGTCTCTATCGATTAATGACACTGTACTAGATAAAATACGTTAATCCGAGATTAAGACACAGTTTTTCTCAATTTTAAGACCGCGTCTGAGTGCCTTTCACAGTGAATTCAACGAACAAATATCAGCAATCATGAATGAAACGATTTTCTTTTTTAACGCTTTCTTATAATCCATTCAGTTTACGTAAAATCGGATTGAAAAGCGAGACACTCAAGTGAGAGGAATAAAACCATAGATAATCAAAAAAAAAAAAAATTATTTCGCTGATAATAGCAATAAATAAAAGATAGTTCAAAATTAAAACTTGAGGTTCAAGTAAAAGCTGCCAAGAAATTTTAAGTCTAATTGTTTTTGCCTGAGATGTCGCAATTTAAGAGAATCTGAAAGAGTATCCCATGGTTGATATTCTGGAATTGTAGATAAACTTTTGGCGTAGAAGTATGAATTACAGTTACAGAATACCACAATATATTTCTGGATTTTTATCAATATCTCGCAAAACTCAATTTCTACGTTATTTTTAAAATAAACGCTGCTTTATTTATAGTTTTGAAAGTGCAAGCTTCCGTATTTTGAATAACAATATTAACGATAAATGAAAATAAATAAATAATTTATAAATTCTTCGATAAGTCTCATATTGTTGCGAAATTATTAAACCATAATATCAATTTCTTATCATTTATTTTTCAATTTTGATCAATTATTCATATTAATCAAACTAATTCGAAAAAATTCATGGTTAGTCAGACAATTAATATCAAGGCGAGATCGACATTGTTGATTCAATCGCAATAAAAGCAGCACAAAATCGAAAATGACCCGGACAAAGGATAAAGCAATAAATGAAAATTTATTTAATTATAGAAAATATTAATTACATAAGAAATAATTAACGATATTTAACTAATAGTTATGGAAATTGTGCAATGATCAAGGTGGTCGTCCTATTGCACTGTTCTTTCGAAAGTACTTAACGTACTTAATGTACAAAACATTTGACACAATATTGTCAAGGTTTCCATCACATTATTCATTTATGGAAAGAAAATAACAAAAAATTATTAAAAATAAAAGAATAAACAAGGAAAATTCCCGGTATTGCTGTGAGTAAAAACTCAAATGATTCGTTTTTAATTACTTTAAAACAGCACATACCTTCCGGTATAGTTTCACTTAATTTTTGTGCAATACACGCGAACGTACGTTTATCACGATTATATTATCATCAACATCACTAAATTCCGATCGTAATTTGTATGCAAACGAAAATTTAACAATTATTGTATAGAGATCGCGTACTTTCTTTTATTTCCCATTAGATATTCCGTTAACAATTTAAAACGATGAAAAAACAAGCATATTGACCAATTTTAAATCGATTTTCATCAACACGTGTAGAATTCTTAATTGTTGTTTTGATTATAAAACAAATATACAAACCTGGATCGTTTTGGAGATTTTGCGTGGATTTTAGCCATTGTTCCCGGAATTGCTGCGACCATCCGGATGTTTTCTTCGGTTTGTGCCGTTCCCGTATACTGGAATTGTACAAAAAATATTACACATATGGCAACTTCTCTTACACTGATGTATTGTTGGTTGCCCACCAAACTACAATCTACTTTCTCTATACATATACAGTGTAACTTTACTATAATGATTTTTTAAATATAAAATGTTGGTTCTTGCATTTCTTCATTTAATCTAAATTATGGTACTTAATGTGGTTCGAGAATTAAGAATTGTGAAAGTAGATGAAAAGTGAAGTTCTAGTTTTCAATCGAAAGGACGCGTTGATAAATGCTTAAAGGGGATTGCCTATCCCTTTCTCTTATAAATAACAGGTAATCGTTAAAAAGAAAGAAGACATTTACAAATCTAGTGAAAATTAATGATAAATAATTCAATTTTAAGCCACAATAAAATAATTGATGTTGACAAGGTTGAAAGGAAAAAGATAATAAGAAGCACCAATAAAACCATGAATTAGTGTCCATTATAATAAAGATAACATTATAGGCTACTATTGAGAAGTATATTGCAGATCTAAAAATAAATTATTTGAAATTAATCTCGATCTTCGTTCTTTTAACACATAAATTCAGTTCTAGTATTGTAGCTTTTCGAAAATTATAAAAATAGTCCCATTAAATTAGATAGTTAGGCTAAACAATTTTTATTGCGGTTTATAGCGAAAACACTCCCATACTTATAATAGTTTAAAGTAATAAAATATCGAGAACTTTCATTCAAGTGTTGTCTATAAAGGGCATGAATTTCACAAATTAATGAATTTCCCATTCTCTCAGGATTACAGACAGACAAGTCAATAAACAAATAAGAAAAACAGACGGTAATGAACCGCAATTCTATAGAGACGCTTTTAAAGGAATCCATGCACTTTCACTCCAGTACGTCCATCATTATGATTGACTATGTTGCATTTAATAGGCTTTGAGAACAGTTTACTTTCTAGATTTTTACCACATAATCGATGCTTTCTGTACTTCTATTTTGTTTAATTAAATCGCACTATCGTTTTTAATTGTGTAATGTGGAGTTTATAAATGAAATTGCAATTGTTGCATCATAGTGGATGGACTACTTAAACCGTACCAGGATTTGATGTGGTCGGTTGAGAAAATTTCATAAAATTAAAGAAAATATTTATTTTACTTGTAACATCATTATCAATTTAGAAAATTAAACAAAAATGAATTATCAAATATTTGTTAATTGCAAAGAAATTTTCTCAATTAAGAACCAGGTCAAAATACACAATAATAAGTTTCTGATTTAACCCAATTCGGGTCAGAATAAGTTCGTCGAAAATTACTTACATTATAAAACCTGTACTGTTATCATCACCATTATCTTCATTATCAGTCATATCAATCCATTCATCGCTCTTATCACTTGCACTTAAATCACTAGTAGCCTTATACGTATTACTATTATTATCAGTATTATCATCATCAGCCCAACAGCCAACAAAACTAGTCCTACCATACAAACTATTACTTTGCTGATCGGATGATATTAAACTATCACGATTTGAACGGATATTTCTCAATTGACAGCCGTAAATACTCTCGTAATTACTCTCAATATCACCAATATTACCATTATTATTACACTTATTACCGATATTATCACTAATTTTACTAATTTGACTATTCGTTTCTGGATTATAAATCGATTCGTAACAATTAGACACAGTTTCCTCACTATTCTGGATTGTACAATAACTATTCCTAGAGGGTGGTCGTGGCGGTAGAGGTTCCTGTTGTTGCCGTTTCGGCAATAACGGTGGCGGCGGCGGCGGTAAAGTCTCATAAATATTCTCACTATCCGGCGATTTGCAATATTCATAACCGTCATCAGTTTTACCACTATCGTTGCCGACAATTTCATATTTACCATCATCCTCGCAATATTCATAACTGTGGCTAATTTCATCTTCATTCTTATCTTTATCGTCGAGTTCTTCGTAGATTTTCTCGACTGGTGGCAGTGGCATTTTGGGTTTGTTGATTTTCCTCGGACAAGTTTGGAAATTGGCCGGTTTCGGTGGTAGAATCGGTTTCGGATCAACGAAATCGTATAAATTCTCCCAATCGGAATCGGTGTGATTCTGTGGGGATTTATCTTGATTTAAACTCCACAAAAACGAGGTGTTCGGTTTTATTGTTGTTTTATTATCTTCATTTATGGAAGATTTCAATGTTGCCGTGATTGGGGCGACCACAGGTTGTACCCGTTTCAAATTCGATGTTTCGTACATCGAATCGCAACGAAGTTGCGGCAACATCGGTGGCATACTAATTATTTGTACTTCTACATCAATATCAGTCTTTTCTTTATCAATTGTTGGTTTTAATTCAGGCACTTTCAGTATTGGCACACGGTTACGTTCGAAAATCGCGATAGTTTCACGAACTGTCCCGCCACCGGGTGGCGGCGATTTCGGTTTCGGTGGCGCTACTGGTGGACTTTTCGACCGATTATCGTTCCTCTTACCAACATTACTAGCTTTACGTACAATTATCGGTTTTCGTTTAATTATAATCACCTTCTTTTCGTTTAAATTGAAATTTGGTTTTGTTTTAACGCTCGGTTTACGTTGGACGTGGTTCTTTCCGCTCGGTTTGCGATTGATTTGCGTCGAATTCTCGATGATATTATTGAATTTCATTGTCAATTCCGCCACTTTATTATTACACCAATTGTTGTCATTTTCACATTATTACCAATATTATTACAATTATTATTTCTGCGGTAAATTGAACCACTTTTCTTGATTTTAAAAACTAATCTTCTTCACTGGTGTTGTCGTTGTTGCTGTTGTTGTAATTGTTGTTATTAATTTTTGTGTCACTTCTTTCGGTATTGTTTCACTGACAGTTTTCTCTTCTTGTGCTTCCGGTTCATCTTCATTACGGCAAGTCAAATCTAGGAACGTCTTACGCGACTCAATCAATTCTTGTTTCAATTTCTGCGAATGCAGAAACGATGAATTCTTGATGGTTGCGGTGATCGGTGGTGAATTTTGAATTAATGGCAGTAGATGAAGGGTTGATTGTTGGCGATCTAACGACAACGATTTCTCCCAGTTGACTCGGTTTAGGTGATGTGTAGCCATCTTTCTGGGACAAAAAATCTTATCTTAGATAAATTTATTGATTTATGATAAGGTCGGAAAACAAAACATAATTAAAAAACAAAACTATGCTAGGGTTTTTTCTACAGATACCCCAAACCATCCAAATCTCATTTATAAATAAATATGATTATTACTAATGATCATAAAGGCAAATTATAAAGTAATTATTAGTTTCTAAAAATTTTCGTTCAAAATAAACAAAACAACAAAATTCACATCATTGTTATATGTTTTATTGTAGTTGTTTTATGTAAATGAACACGAAAACGGAGGAAAACCAAAACAAAAATTGAATAAAAACAATAAAGAAATTTGTTGCAAACAATAACGATTGAGTAACAATTGTCGAGGCCAGTTGACAATAATTGCAATTAAATTTCCCAGGTGTACTTGTTATTTTTAATTCTTTTTGCCATTTTTTTCCGAATACACATTCGTTCGAAACCGTTCAATATTGAAAACCGAAAATTTTAGGTCAATTTTGCTTTGTTTCATCTACAAACATCAAATCGTGCTTAATCTCCATTTCGAAAAGAAACACAATTATTGATTTTCCTCGTTCCGGCTATTTACAACTGAAAACTAACAGAAATTTATTTCTGTATATTATTTTTGATTGTTTACAATAATTGAACGTCTAACTATTGATCATTCATGGAATTATCGACGTGATAACGGATCTAAGCCTGTAATTTTGATGATTATCGCATAAAGCGCTTAATAATATTATTGTTATCTAGAAAAAAATATTTACATGATTATAGCAATAAATGTGGGTAATTTCTAGTTGGTTTGTCTAAAACGGAAATTCCTTAATTTTTATGATAATTGTTAACTTCCTCGCCGATAATTTTAATTAAAAAACGTTACATTAATTAATATTCCCAATGGAAAAGCGTTGAATTTTTCAAGTGAAAATCACTTTCCTATTCGCTTTGTCTACGGGCAGTTTGAATTTATTGGGAAATTACTAAGATCACGATCCATCAGAAGTGAAACCTAAGGGACTATTGAATATTTCTGGATATAAAGCCAACAATTCTAGCTAATATAATGGGAGGGATTTTAGAAAATTAGCAATAAGTCAAAATAATCCTTGTGTTCGTTTCTTTATCGGGTAAAGACTGGAATTCCACAAATCTGACGAAATTCAGAATTTTGCAGCTTTTTTCCAAGAACTCACATTTCCGTTGACTCAAATTTCGACCAACTGGTGGTTTATTTCGAATAATAACTCGCATTTGCTCTCTAATTAATAGAGGAAAGTGGACTTTATTCCTGTTATTTATCAAATTGTCACTGGTTAAAACTGTCGTACTGTTGGTAGGATTTTAGATAAATTTGATAAATATCTTACAGCTAAATTTAGAATAGACTTCATAAAGAAAATATCAATTATAAACAAATTAACAACGTCATTGCCTCTCATAATTCTCTAATCGTTTCAATTATAAACGCAAAATGATTCATTTTATTAAAACAGGCTCAAATTACTGATAACGAAAGTTGGAATTGTGAAATCAAAAAGAGATTTCTAAACACGTTTTGATTAAAAGTTAAATGATATCGATATGGTTAAACTATTGTCCCCCAACAGGACAATAATCATTGTTGTTTATTGTTATAAATAATTTATACCTTATTGCATCCTTTTACCTTAAATACTATCTCATCCTTGAGGCTAAACTGTGGGAAAAGCCCCCATCAAACTAAATTGAAAAACAATTTTTTCTCTTTCAACACAACACGGAAATTCTTACGCTCTGATTATCGTGTTATTAAACATATTTTGTCCGATATTACAAATTTCACATTTTAATTGATCGAAATTTCTTCGTACAATCATTTCAGAGGCTCCCCGTGTGGATGAGTAATCGCGGAATTCTTCACCTGTTCAAGAATGCATTTACTGACTGGGAGATGGTGGAGCCGGTTTCGTTCAGAAAAATCGTACGATCTGAGTCATCGGGGAGAATACAAGAATCCTGTTGTACTTTTTTGAATTTCCCATTGAGCTTTCACTGGACGAATCGTCTAACGGCGTGGTCCAGTTATAGAAACGAATCATGTCCAATTAGCATTCAATTATTAATCAATTATTTGCTTTTCAAGGACCTACTTTCTTGTATCGATTGTCAATAGTGTACTTTATTTGAAAAAATTCTGGTATTGCAAAATTTCGAGGTTGGCATTGTTGGGCAATTACAAAGAAATTCAAACAGTTATGTAAAAAAATTACAATATTCTGGAGTATGTACGTGTCGTGTTGAAGGAGGGATTTGCGCGATCTTGACCTCACATTCAAATCACGCCATCATTGCTGTTATTCACAATTATTTTTACAATTGCCTGAATTTTCACAACAAACACAAGATCTATTGAAGAGGGGACTTATTGTACGCGATTGTAGGTATTTGGATTAGCGATGGGAGCGGCCTCAATAACACTTATGTCACATGAATTTTTATCGTTCGAAACGAATTGAATGCGGTTTGAATCGATATAGACATATACACATTGGAAAAAGACGTCGAACTTGCGAAACTTCTTCGGATTGAACAATTTGGGTCACTTATAGAACTAATAATTGAACGAAAAAACGAACAGGAAATGTTTGCTACACATTTTAAAGCCGTTGTAATCGATACAAAGGAAAATATACGCTAGAATCGTGTGCAGCAACCAAGAAAATCGTTTCAGTTTCCCCAGTATTATATAACACAATAATTGATAGGATTCCTAAAAATTTCTCTTTATAGAGAATTCGAATTGATTACATTTACAACTAACAGCAGTAGCGAAAGGCTTTCACACAGTAAATTATAATAACGATAATTACAAGAAAAAATATTGTCCAATTTCTCTAAATTAGTGATAAAAATTTCCGTCAATATGGCTTTCTTTGTAATTTCAATTGCAAAAACGGCAGAACTTTGATTAATTTGTGTTAATTACACGTTATGTTATTTCTCGATATTGTAATTTTATTGCAACATTTGAAAGTAAATTTATAGATAAACGAATTATGCATTTTTATGCGTCCGTGAAATTAAATTGTTTATATCAAAATAACAAAACAACAAAATCAGGAACGGGATGGGCCACCCACAAATATCAAATAATAACAATCATTGAATTGTTTGTATTTGCCAACTTTTCTATTACAAAAACTGATGATTTAGCCCAATTGAGTCTTTAAATTCTGCTCTTTTGGCGATTCTATAGCAACATTTTACAAGCAAACGACGATTAGACTATTTTCGATCTTCCGGTATTAATTAACACGAAAATTGATGATTTAGTAAGAAAATATTTACAAAACACACCCGAAGACTGGTTTTTGTTGATTATTTAATTTTGCCACTACAAATGCTGTACTGTTGGCTTCTATAAATGTGCAATTGGATTAATTAATGGTCGAGACACATTGTAGGGCATTGTTAAGAAAACGGCTTATTTGTTAGTCACGTACTATGACCATATTTCTCGTTTCTCACAACCAAGAAGACAATTAACTAGGTTGAAATTGCAGAAGTTCCCAAAACATAAATGTTAAAGACTGTCTAAGAACGGTAAGGTTGAGGTCGTTCTCATTGCCACATCGACATTAAATTAATTTAGAAATTTAGAACGTACGTCCAAGATCACGAAGCAATATTGAGTTACGACTTACGCTACCATTTCACCGCTTCAATTCCAATAGTTCTCCACGATTTGTTTAAAATTGAAATAGTTTGAGAGGCTCTGATCTAACAAGGAAATATTAGCAGAAATTGCTGTCTTTATAGCTTTGTAACTTGTTTCGTGCCATTCCAGTTAAAATTAACCAGTTTCTAATTGATGTTGCACTTTCTCTGTCTGCATCTGAATCTCAAAACAATCACCAAAGATACAGTTTTATTTCGATAATTATCATCAATTTAAACAAATCTAATTTCAATTCAAATCGAATTAACTGAATCAATTTAAATTGAACACAATTCGCTTCGTTTTTACAACAAACTTTTGATGATATAACTGTGAAAAGTTGAGGAGAATAAGACAAGATTTGAATATTAACAGATAAACACACCTGGTTCAGGTGAATCATTAAATTTCCCCAAAATTGAAGTGCTAATGGGGGAACAAAGAGGAAAACGATAACAAAAATTTTTGGTTTTATTTTAGAAATTCTCTTATAACGGACCGATACACCTTGAACTGTCGTTTTCGAATAATTATTTTTTGAGAATCGTAGATTCTTTCCCTTTCACGAGGATGTTACTGTACTCACTATTTACAGACAAATAAATAATAAACAGTAAGTTAACTTGTTTAGCAATTTCTAATGAAGCAATGTAGTTAACTGTCCATACAATTTAACGAATACTACAATGAAATATTTAGTTTGTTTATTATTGAAATAGTCTACAAATTAATCAATTAGCATATTGTTAAGAATACTAATCCTTTGTTAATAAGGCCACACAAATAAAAGAAAGAACAATTAGTTGTCTGGTGGTTAAATTGGGCAAAATTGAAGAATCTTAAATGGAAGAAAACGAAATAAAAGAACAGTAAACGCCAACGTTTTTAAAATATCTCAAGTTTATTGACATTTTTCCCTTTGTAATTTGCGAACGCATCAATAATAAAAATGATAAAACTTAATCGACTATTTAACAACTAAACAATTATTTCCGTTGATGGCTAATTATAAACAATTAAATTGAATGTTAATTATCGTTTAATTTAAGTAACCTCAAGGGGTGAATTTTCGTTAAATTGGCGCGAATCATAAACTGATATTTTCTCAATTTGAAATCTAAGCAATTTATCTCCAACAAAATTACCTTGAATTTGTTGTTTGCGGTTTATTTCTATATTTATCAATGATTATTGTGGAATTTACACGAGTATTTCAACTGACATTATTAAATTCACTAATTACACTTTTTCTAATGAAATTAATAATTAATTTAAATAAAGGCACTGTATTTTGGTTGTAATTTCTAACTAAAATCGGCTCCAACAACAACAACACACTAAACACGACTGAATTATGTTGCGATACTGTTGTTTGACATTTACTCGTTTTTCTTCGGCCGCTCGTCTCTCACTTTGGAAAGAATTTGTTGTTGTGTTGTGTAGTTATAAAATATAATAAAAACATTCCACAGCTCTCTACGTTGTTGTGGTTGTAGTTGTAGTATCGTTAAATTGTGAGCAGGTATAAAACAGGCAAAAACTGACCCGTATCCGAACATTAAGAGGTGTGTTCAAACTATATTAACATTGCAATTTCTGTTGGTGGCATATTAATTGTAGCCGCTATAACCGGTCGATTTTGATTACGACGTATTACAAAGACTCGTATTAAACGATTATTAGCATCGATTTCATTATCTGTCGGTATTTCTTCGTAGTTTTCAATGATTTTAGCTTCAATCTTGTACGATAATCCAGGCGGGATTAGAGGTACCTTAAACGATATAATATACAGATCAGGCATTTCGAACAGATACACAAAAATTTGCATAGAAATTGAAAGAATTCGAAAGTACTATACACCACTTTATTTTCTTTCATTTCGTGGACAAATTTCAAGTGACCGGACTCGAATATGTTGAAATAAAGTGGAAATGTTGATTTCTGAGCCTGTTAGAAAGAGTTTTTCAAGTCGCGCAAAATGGATCTTGTATTTGAGGAAAATGTATAAATTTTCCCCTATAAATCACCTTATATGAGTCTGTTTGCAATGAATTTAAAGTTAATTAACAGCCAATTTAAGAGCTTTCCAAATATGCAGGAAATTTTCCAATTGGCTCGGTAGTTTTCTGGAAAATTGAGAAAAATGACAAAATTTGCTGTTGTCTTTGAGAATACAGTCTTATTCTCTAACTTTATGGAGATCGTTACCATGGCAATGCTTAGCAGAACTATCTCACTCTTCATATTTGTATCATATGTAGAATTGAAAAGAGACAAAATTAAAACAGCCTCCAACGTCGTCATGGTAACGAATCGTCAAAAAGTTAGAGAATACCAATCATATAGAATTAAATGTCAAATTTTTTGAATGAGAGAATAAAAGTAGTTTTTAAAAATTCAGGGAAATTTATAGGGATATTCGTTAGCCATTTTCACCTATTAAAAATGATTGTTTAGGGCCAGATTTTCTGCAGTTTGTACACGATTCCAAAAACATTAAAATTGTTATTTATTTTCACGGGAAAATCGCATGGAAAGTAGGCTTTTTTCCTTTACCAAGTAGCGCATAGACAGTATGGCTGCCCTTGGCTATTTGCCAAACATAACATCTCATTTATTACTCAAAATTTCCACATTTTACAAAAATACAAGATTTCTCTGAAGCAGTTTGAAATACTCTTTGTAATAGACCAAAAAACTTGACTTTTGAGTGAAAAATAAACAAGAAATCGTTTATTAAAATTTCCATTTTCAACGACTTCTAGTCTAACTCTTTAACATTCGGCAACATTCTTTTCTATATGAAATAATGGAAACCTTACCTTTATCACGTAGTCTGTTAACGTATACATTGAAGGTTTTGCATGAAAATTCACTAAAAAGTTCACAATAGGCTTCTCAGAATGCATATTTTCTAGATTCAATATTAGTGTAAATTTGGGCCCCAATCCAAGCACCTAAAATTGAAAAAAAATCGAATCTTCTAGCTAAAAGCTCTAAACAGTGACGTAAACGCTTATAGAATTGTTCTAAATAGCACAAGTTTTGATTACTCAAGATACCTATACTCAAAATATTATAAAAAATAACTCGTTGCATCTATTTCTTAACCATACTTAGCCCACAGTGCTAAATACAACTTGATAAGAAACTAATTTTCACCTGTGCGGACAATTTAATCTGTTCGCGTTCATTGCCAATTCCGCTTTGGTCGCTCAAATTCTGCACCAAAGTCCTAGCCGCCGTCAACCGTAATTTCATCAGATCCTGTTGGAAATTTTGATGAATCTCTACAGCATTTTGCCGTTCGCGTACACTTGGTTCTAAGAATAATTTACTACGTTTCGGTAACGGTAAAGGCTTTGTTTGTATCGTTGGCGACGACAGTTTATCCTGATTTGAAAGATTAAAATCAGCTGTACGTTTCAGAATTTTAAAATTAATCGTCCCAGCTATAATAACAAATTATTTAAAAAATCAACAATACAAAATTATAGAAATTACCTAAAGTTACAACAATCATAACGTGCTCCTCTTGGCCCATTTGGCCGAAAATTATCGCCGATGGTGTGTCTGGAACGTTCGTGTAATCCACCGGTTGGCGGCCATGGTACAGATGGATAGCACCACCACGTAGACCTACGGCTACCAAATGGGCACTGCGGTGTTTCAATGGTACTAAACACAAACAAGTAGCGTAATTGATTAGTTCTACCGACCAGACTCTTTGGCCCTAAAATTTTAGACAATCGATTATTTTGTTGAAATTTTTGTTAATAGACTGACTCTTTTGGTGAAATTGTGCAACATCTTATTAGCAGTAGCGACAACGATAAAATCACCCGGTGTTAAAATCAAATCGACGATATCCTCGGATAATTGAATTAAAACTTTACCTTCCAGCCATTCTTTTCGTAATAAACACACGGAATTCTCACGACAAGCTGTGATAATCCGATATTCAACGTCGAAATTACCTGAAGCTTTAATAATTGTGGGTGTTGTACGCACGCTAGAGACATTAGCCTAAAATTCGGAAATAATTTTAAACGAATTTAAACAAAATTAAACACAGACTTGATGTAGAATTGTGAAACTTTGCGGATTTAAGACGTAAATATGACCGCATTCAGTGCCCAAAACTGGACAACTTATAGAATTGTGCGTTGATTTATTTAAAGTAGTTAGAGCAACAATTGGGCTAATTTTTACAGGTAGATTATGCGAAAATTTGCTCAAATACTCGTCTTGATTCGTTTCCAAATTGAGTAATTCTTGAGAACGTCCACTCAATTCCCCGTACGGTAATTTCTTTAAATCGTTTATAACTGACTTGAACTCACTACTATCTTCAAATTTTTTCCAAATCTCTTCTTCTTCTGGTAATAACGCAGATGGTGGTACCATAAATTTATAATAAGGCTTGTTGTTTTTGTAAAGCAATAATTCTGGTCCACAAGCAACCCCAATTGTTGGTATTCTTGGTTCGATATTATCAGTATAGAAGCTGATTACACCGCTGGGTATATCCGGTAAGGGTTGATCGGATATTAATAGGGTGCCTTTATAGATTTTCAAACGACACCGTGTATTCAAATCGAATCGCAAATCGGTTAGAACCAAACGATGGTCGTTATCGCCGAACACATCGGACAGGATTAGATTTCGTGGTAGTGTTATTAAACCAGCACTACGATCAGAATGGGCTTCCAACCATCGTGAAATATTCAACTCGCTAAAACAAAATTATACAATTTATTTCTAAAATTTATCGAAATAATACAAATCACCTTCGACTCATTGCGTAAAGTTTACATTGAACTATGTGCATGGTAACGATCGATCGATAATGGGCGCTCAATTTTAATTTCCCTCAACAATCGGTATTTTTAAAAACGACGAGAATATCAATAAAAAAATCAGTCATGGGAGATGATAATTATTGGCCTTGATTTGACCGTTCACTTTAAAATTCCTCTCTTTCTCTTCAACGTTTGTTGTCTGCGTAATTTTTCTAAACAGGTGTTTTTTTCTGTTGTTGTTTTGTTTCTAAATAAAATATCTACTAGTGCTGAATTTTAAAACTGTTTATTTGAGAAGTCGACCGTTATTTATTACTTTTTTTCTTTTCATAGTTATACGTTGACTTTGTATAAAAGTCGGAATTATTTGACTCTCTCTATGGCAAGATTTTATAGTTGTGGATGCAAATTTAATTTATTTTCACTTTTTTTAGAAATTTCGCCTTGTTCTAACTCTAATTTCCGAATTGTCTGATTGAAAAGTCGTAAAATGTCGATTTTATTAGTAGAATTATTGAAGTTGATAAAAGAAAACGAATAGAAATTACTGATAAAGCATGCTTATTAATGTGTTGCTCTTTTAATTATTGCTTTAAGGAAATTTAAATCATTTACAACAAATTTGAGATATTAACGATTGTTGTTTATTTAAATAATCACTATTGAATTAACTTTTGTAATGTATGCGTGGATTATTAACGCCAGTACTGTATACAGTACAACAAATGAATTGTATATTTGGTTGCCTAATTTAAGGTGTTGTGAATACCAATAAATGATTATAGTTTTACGAATTTTATAATGCATTTAAGAAACTACAAGTCTAAATATGTCTATTTTAAACTCTGAAGTACCAAAACTTTATAATTGATTAAAAATGAATATCAACTTATTCACCTAACAGTTCTTTGTACTTTCGGCCTTTGGTCTTTGCCTTCTTTCCCCTTACATCTCCTTAATTTCATGCTTTTCAGTTGTTTACTTCTACCTTAAAAAAATCGAATTCAATAATTATGCAAACAATCAAGGTTATTTATGTGTAATCTAATTGTAAGACTCATTTGAAATATTCCCATAGTTTTTGCTGTTTACTAGTCTACAAAAACCTCACAATTTTCGTGATTAAAGTTCCCGATTCTGAAAATTTGTTTTACAGTATTGCAAATAACCGAAGTTACAAATATTTATCTAAATATTATCAATTTCTGTCTATGATAAAACGTAAAATTTCGTATTATAAAGTGGCTATAAACAAGAAAAGTTCTCTCTTTTAAAGTTTAAACAATTACCATTTTTATAATTCTACTTATAGTTGAATTATCGGCACACATAATGTAAAAATTGAAAGTTTTACCATCACCATGACCTCATAATATCACAAAAAGATAATCAAATATTTGTGTAAAATTCAAGCTTTGCATATGTTTAAAATTTCTACAGTTAAATGATTTCATTTTAGTTTTATCGTAGACTTTATAGAAGGACAGCTTTTTTTAAAGATAACTCAACAACCTGAAAACAAAAATATATTAGTACAAATAATTATAAAACCGTAATTTTAATCCAAAATAAATCAAAAAGGGAACTAAAAGCCTCCTATATTGTGTGTATAGTAGTTCTTTTAAACTTCTGGACTTCATCATGATTGCCTAGATTAGCTTGATTAATTAGTTAATCAAAAAATGCATAATCATCTTTCCCATAAAGTCGAATTGGATACTTTCTGTTAAATTTATAACGTTACGTGCCCAATTGCGTAATACACTTGAATTGCCTTATCAACTGATAATAATAAAACACGTATTTTCTCAATTATTTCCCCAGTAAAACAAATATTAAACACCTAGATTTCCACTTCCCCGGCCTGTAAATTTTTCATCATACCCACGATTCTTACTGCTGTATAAAATAAAAAATAAATAGCTCGTTAAACGGTCCGGCCACAACGTCAAGAACGCTTGTACCGTTCACAAGTCACTCTAATAGCGGAATTTGTGATAATTTCATCGAATATTCCTACTAAATCAATAAATCCTGCAAAGTAAGTAAAATTTTTTGTAATTTATATTAATGAAAGAATCGAGTGACCTTAGAAAAACAATGGAATTTCGGTACTCTTCAAACAAATTGAGGTTATAACCGGTCTTTCATAGGTCACTAGATTTTTTCTTTATCTTTTCATTGTGTTTTTATAATTGAAAATTGTAATTATTTGAAAGTATTGACGTTAAAAAATAATTATCAATAAATATAAACACAAAAGGATTGTAATATAATTATAAAAAAGTGAATAATTAAGAATGAACATTCAGTTGTTTTGTTATTCGTTTGTTTCAGATGTCGCTTGATGAGGTGAGTAGAGGCAAAGTCCACTTCGATTTTTCTATCGGTTTTTTCGAAATTTATCTTGAATCAATTGGGAAAAAATAATTACACCAATTAAAGTACACGCCTTAAATAGGATTTTCCGTTTTTTGGCTTCATTTAGCATTTTATGGAGTGTAACACCTCGTAATTTGGTTTATTTTCGGGTCAAAAATGCCATTACGAGGACCAGTTCTTAAATACTTTCTTTTTTATTATTAATTAAATCAGATTTTATTTTTGGTTTGTTTAATTGTTTGAATTCTCTTCGATAATTGTAATTTACAAATTTTGAAGGTGACCTGATTCGATTTAATCAATAATATCGTTTTTACTTCATTATTTATTTATGATATCGTGTATCAATATTTCAACTACTTCTCGATTTAGAGATTCAATAAAGCTGCTGAAGATGTTAAAAAATTAAAAAAACAACCAGGCCAGGATGATTTATTGGAAATTTATGCCTTATTCAAACAAGGCAGTGTTGGAGATATCAACACAGGTAGATATCACATTTTTTTATAATTATTTTAAATTAATTCCAATTTTGTTACATACAGAACGTCCAGGTATGTTGGACATGAAGGGTAAAGCTAAATGGGACGCTTGGAATTCGAAAAAAGGCCTCAGTAAAGATGCTGCAAAAGAACAATACATCGCTAAAGTGCAATCGTTGATCGATTCTATTGGACTGCAATAAAGCTATTTATATTGGTGAAGATAACAGCATTTATCGATTATTTTGGGGTGGAAATGGGAGTTAATTTTTTTTGAGTATATCTTTAAAAAATAAAATCTAAAAGTATATTTGTTGTTCAATATTACCAAATATTAGGGAATTTTAGTTCTACCCTAGATTCAAATAAGAAACTAAGCGTAGACTATGCCAGAGTCATCTAGTGTTTATTTTATTAAGCAATTATAAGTTTCTATATAAAGCGGTGCCTTCACGATAAATATTGTGTGATACCTTTAATTGAACAATTATAAGATAAACTTGATACATATTTAATAAGCAACGAAATACGTGAGAATTATGTGGGGTATAAATAACATGCGAACAAACACAAAGAAGTGTTCGTGAAATTTTACGTGTTCATTGTCGTTCGTTAGATGTAGACCTGACTGTAGAGGTTGATTAATATTTTCTTTTATATTTTTGCTTGATACTTGCAAAGTAAATTAAAATTTGAAATTATTTGTTAAATGAGAACTAAAAAATTGCTTATGAAAATTGTAGCTTATAAATGGTTCTTGATACTTTTCTTTAATTGAATACGCCCATTTTTTCCAATTATTTTATAACTGGGGCACAGTTTGTGCAACAGTAGTGACTGTCCATGGGCCGCCTAAATTTAAATTCTTTCACATGTGAATAAAATGGTGGGAGTTGTCATTGTTATGGCGTCATTTCCATTATGTTGTTGTGATAGTTCTGTGTTAAATTTATTATTAAAATAAAGAAAATCGAAGAAATACGTAAAAAATGTCCGGGTGGCAACCGGTACCGGAAGATTTCAGTTACGGTATAGGTAAGTAAAATTATTTATCGATTAAATAAATCAACAACAATTCTAACCTCAATTTTTTGTTTTGTTAACTAACCTGTTGAGAGAGACCAGCCCATCCCCTAGGGCGATGAATCCGATTTTTTCCTCTATATCGTTTAAATCAATATTTACCTATAACGATAAATATTATCTAATCTATTAGTGGTTGTTGTAGTTATTGAAAATTGAGGTTTTATTGAAAATCACCAAATTAGAGGTCTTCTACAAGGAAAAAAAACGTTCGGTTGATTCATTGATTTAAAATAGTATTGGATTGATTCATCTTTATTAATTACGTCGATTTATTGTTATTTGTTTCTTTTTTTAAATGATTTAACTTTGAATCACTTGATCGTTCATTCAATATTCCATGTACATACAGTTCAACTCTAGTTACGGTCAATTGACTCTTATAAATTACAACCGAAACAATTAAATTTCATGATGTAATAATCTAACGTATTAAAGGCGTGCGTGCCAAGACTTAAATTTAATGAATATTACGACGTTTTTGTCGTCTAACAGTATATGGAGAATATTTCCAAACGACACTCGATGAAAATACCTTGTATTTGAATTTTTCCTTTTGCAATTTATAGCAAAATTATTGTCTACGATTATCAGTTGAATTCAAATCAGAAAATTGTGGTTTTTTGGATTATTAGTAAAACGGATATGTGGAGATATTTCCGGAATATCTAAACAACCCACACGACTTTTATTGTGGAATCAACTTTTCAATAAATCTACAAAATATTAATATTTGAAAGTTGGTATAATTGTGTGGGAATTCCATTTTGTTTTTCTATGGGAAAAATAATATGCGAAACATTAGACGGAAGAAACAAACATTTAAATTCCCCTCTGCTATTTCGCTATGATTATTTTTAATAATTTAGTTCCTTGATATTTTGCCTAATTGTAATTCTTATAATTATTATTATATATTTATTTGCACAGCTATTTATAATTTCAACGAGGATGTTGAATACAAATTGAAATTAACAGTCGGTGATGTTTTACATTTACTTGAAGAAGATGATAGTTGGTATTATGGTTATATTATACATAAACGCCACCAAACTGGTATATTTCCAAAGAATTATGTACACGTAAAACAATGTAATGTTGATAATAATAGCCCAACACCGACGTTTAGTTTTAAAGAACCCCCAATAGCCCAAGAAATTGCTAGTGTCTTAAGAGAATGGGGTACTCATTGGAAAAACTTATACGTGGTAAATTATCGAATCGTTTCGATTATTATAATTAATAATTCTACCCTTATTGTAGACGCATAGTAAAGATTTTGAACAAATCAAAAATCAGATTTACGAATTGATAAATCTACGTAGTAAAATCGTTAGTGGTACATTACCGGTAGATGAATTGAAACGTGTAACGAAACAAGCAACTGAAGAGATTGATATGGGGAATAAAATTCTAAATTTAGATTTAGTTGTACGCGATAAGAATGGTAATTTAATTGATCCAGAAACAACAAGTACAATACAATTATATTATCATCATAAGAATGCAACTGAACGTATTAGTCGAACTGGAAAGGTAGAATTTTTATTAATAATTCAAACAAATATTGATTTTTCTATCTTCTAAAGCCTGATGTTAAAGAGAGTCAACCGAAAACAGCAATTCAACAATACTCAAATATTTTTATAGTGACTGTTAAGAATTTTACGTGTAAAATGAATGAAGATGCCGAACTTTTAATGACACTCTATGACGGTAAAGAATCCAAATCAATTACCGAAAATTACGTTGTCCGATGGTCTAAAGATGGATTAATGAGTGATTTAGATCAAATGTATAATTTACGTGTTATGTTTACTGTAATTATATTTATTAATTCAATATTGAATTACTGAAATTCAACAATTTTAGGATCTTGGTAAACGAGATTTAGAACGTGAACGTATTTATTTAGTTTGTTATGTTGTTAGAGTTGGTGCAATGGATACAAAAGAATTAGATCATAGACGTAGTTCAGTATCGATAATAAAAAAAGCAACAAATGAATCGATGCGACGTCCTTTTGGTGTTGCAGCAATGGAAATAACAAATTTCATGAATGGTAAACGTGAAAGTGATCTCGAACAAGAATTTCAAGTACCTTTTGTTAAGTAATAATTAATTTATTAAATTGAAAACAATTTTGTAAGAATTTGTTAATTTCTAGTTGTGAAAAAGATAATTTAGAACAAACATTAAAGAAGATTATTGGTAAAGATTTTACGAAAATTGAAAATAAAAATCAAGCATTATTTGTTAGTATGAAATTATTACGTGGTGATTTAAAACAAGTACGTGAAGAGAATCCACATTTAGTGTTAGGCAATGTTTCAATTTCACGTAAAATGGGCTTCCCCGAAGTTATATTACCTGGTGATGTACGTAACGATTTATATTTAACACTAATTAAAGGTGAATTTAGTAAAGGTAATAAGAAAAGTGATAAGAATGTTGAAGTTACCGTTCGGGTATGTAACGAGAAAGGTGAAGCAATTCCGGTAATTCTACTATAATTACAAAAAAAAATGAAATTCTAATTTTGTTATTTTTTAAAGGGTGTTATTAGTTTAGGTGCAGGTGTATCACAATTAGACGAATACCATTCAGTTATTTATTACCATGAAGATAAACCGCATTGGTATGAAACATTTAAAGTTGCCATACCGATTGAAGAATTTAAAACAAGTCATTTGAAATTCCTATTCAAACATCGTTCATCGAATGAATTGAAAGATAAAAATGAGAAACCGTTTGCAATGGCTTATGTACGTTTAATGCAAGAAAATGGGACAACATTAAAAGATGCACGACATAATTTAATTTTATATAAAATCGACTATAAGAAATTTGATGAGAAAAGTTTGGATTATTTTAATCTACCGTCAACAATTAACGAAATTAACAATAAAGATTACAAGAATAATGTTAACGGATTGACTATCAATACAAAAGATTCATTTATAATCGCCAGTAATATTTGTTCGACTAAATTAACACAAAACGGTATTTTTTGGTGTTTATTTAATTTTTTTTGAATTATTTTTACCGGTTTTTTAGTTGATTTATTGGGTTTATTGAATTGGCAAACAAATCAAGACGATTTGAAATCATGTTTGAAAGCTTTGATTAATGTTGATGGTGAAGAAGTAGTTAAATTCCTCCAAGATATATTGGATTCATTATTTAATATATTGATGGTGAATTCTGAAACTAATACTTATGATATTTTAGTGTTCGATTGTCTTTTACATATCATTAGTTTAGTTAGTAACGATTGGAAATATCAACATTTTGAACCAGTTTTGGATTTGTATATTAAAGAGAGTTTTAGTGCAACGTTAGCGCACAGGTAAAAATTTAATATTCGATACTTTGGTCGCTCTTTATTCAATTTTAAACCGTTTCGAAAGTCTCAATAATTTGTAAAATAGGCGCATCCACCAATTGTACATCCTTTTTATTAATATTGCATCCTCTACGAACGTCCTTCTCGTTATAAGAAAAATTATGTGGAAATTGCTGTATTTCATCATTCTAATGAAATTATCACATATCGGTCACTGATGAGTGGTAGAGCGTAAACGGAAACTCAACTTGTTTGTGATCCACTTTAATCTTGGATCAATATAAAGAGCGATTGAAGTAGTTTTATTGCCTTTATTTTAATATAAAATTTTTGTAGGAAATTAATATCGGTCCTAAAATCGATAATAAAACGTTCGAATAATTTAGAACAAGATAGTAAAGATGATTTAATATTTAAAACAATGAAGTCCTTACAATATGTAATAAGATTTGTATCAAAATCACGTTATTTAATGCAATTATATCCAATAACAGATGTTGAAGATAATTTCGATGATGAATTACGTGAATTATTACATGATATTGTTAAAATGATGTCATCTACATCTGATCATATATTACGTGAACAAGGTGCTTGTTTAAAATATTTACCAAGTACTATACCGGATATTTTATTAGTTTTTGACGCTAAAGAATTGAGGTAAAATCGATATTATGGTTTATTATTTTAATTAACGTTTTTTTTATTATTTTTCAATAGTTTTATATTGTGTGATATGTTGAATAAGATACCACCAGGTCGTTTAACGAAACAAAAAATGATGACAATCAATGAAATTGTTCATAGTAAATTGTTTTTATATACAGAATGTCGTCATATTTTATTGCCAGTATTTATGAAACAAGTTAAAGTATTATTTGAGACTAGTGAAGAGGTAAGTTATTAATTTAAGCAATAGCAGCAATTGATTTATTTTATTATTGAAATAAAGGAAAATGAATTTACAGTGCTTACGCTATATTCCATGCACATTTTTATTACATTTATTATTTTTATAAATGAAATGAATTGAAAGAATTGCACAAATCTACACAACCAAAAATAAGCGATATTTATCAAGAAATTGTATATAAAATCCTGAATGTTTTGCATTCTATTATAGTCCCTTTTTACACGAAAATAAATGTGTTCGGAGAAATTCAGCACAAGAGGTATCTTGGCCACCGATAATTATCATTTTATCACTTTCACAAAAGCATTGTTCTTAGATTTCATCAATTTCTGTAGCATGGCATGATTATATTCTGTTTTATTAATTTTACAGCTTGTAGATGATTGTGCATGTTATCTTTTCTATTATTTTGTTGATTTTTTTAACTGTTGTATTATTTCTTGTAGTTGTAATTTGTTGTAATATTTATAAATTTGTTTTATTTTTTTATTATTTTGAATTAATTAACAAATGTAGTGTAGAGGTATGCTGGGTATTATTATAGGGTGACAGAAGGCAAGAAGGACGCCGTCAAAATCGATCGGTGGCCAAGGTGGCTCAACTCCTAGGAACAACACAACATTATCTCAATCAACGTCGTGGATATTCAGAAGAGGTGACACATAAACACAAAACAATTAAAAACAATACAAATTAAATCAACACAAAACATTCATAGCTTGCCAGCTTATTTTTTGCTTTTTCTGTGATTATACTTTACTGATTATAATTTTTTTGTGTTGTTATCAATTTAGGTAGAGTTATGTGTGAAAATTTTAAGTGATATTTTGGAGTTACTATTTCCAAAAGAATATCGGACCGACTTTTGATGATTTAGTTGAAATTATGTTGACTGGTCTTAGGACGATTATACAAACTCATATACATATGCACAGTGAGAATCCACATTCGGTAATTAAATTTCAATAACCCCTCAAATCAAGTATCAAGCTCAATTTAAATATAAATGATTTACAATCGGGAATCCTGTCAATATTCAATTTGGTATCGCCGGAAATTGAAGTCAATATAATATTCAATCTAATCGATATCTAACCATTTGAAGTCGGAAATTTTAGAAATTTGGCACTTGATTTGGGGATATTTTTCTATATTTAGAATCAGTATAATTGTTAATTTTAGGGTAATTTAGTGGCAATAATGATCGATATATTCCGCCAAATGACGGAGAAACACTACGAATTATATATCAATCATTTCAAGACACGTTTCGATATCTTAGATTTTCTAATGGAAATTTTACTAGTATTTCAAGGTCTAGTTGACCAATCGATTTTCCCATCGGATTGGTGTGATATGATAATGTTACAAAATAGCGTCATATTAAAATCGTTACGTTTCTTTTCGCATACAATTCGTGATTATTTCTTCGAGAAATTCGAACATCAAGCTTGGAGTAATTTCTTTCATTGTGCTATAGCATTTATGACACAACCATCACTACAATTAGAACAAGTCTCGTTTAATAAACGTATTAAAATAATAAAACGCTATAATGATATGAGACGCGAGACAGGTTTCGAAATACGTTCAATGTGGTTTAATTTAGGACAATATAAAGTACAATTTGTGCCATCTTTAGTTGGTTCAATATTAGAAATGACATTGATACCAGAACAAGAATTACGCAAGGCGACGATACCGATCTTTTTCGATATGATGCAATGTGAATTCTATTCATCGAAATTCGAATTGGAGAGTTATGGTGATACGAAACGTGATTCGTCTCATGTTAAAGCGAATTTTAATGATTTTGAAAACGAGATGATCGCTAAATTGGATATATTAGTCGAGGGCGGAAAGGGGGATAACGATTATAAAGATTTATTTCATAATATTATGATCGATTATTGTAGTCAACACACTACAATGAAAGAGGATGGTATTAAATTCGTTAAAATCGTTACAAGACTAATGGAATTATTGTTAGAATATCGTTGTATAATTCAAGACGAAAACAAAGAGAATCGCATGAGTTGTACTGTAAACTTGTTGGATTTCTATTCAGAGATCAATCGTAAAGAAATGTACATACGTTATTTGAATAAATTATGCGATCTTCATTTAGAATACGATAATTATACTGAAGCTGCATACACGTTAGAATTGCACACGAAATTATTGAATTGGTCCGATGAACCTCTGTCGCCGTTATTGAAAAGTTCACGTTATACAGAAGTACAAACACATCGTCAATTAAAAGAAGCCCTCTATTACAATATTATCGAAAATTATAGTAAAGGTAAAATGTGGGAGTGTGCAATTAAGAAATGTCAAGAATTAGCCGAACAATACGAATTAGAAACATTCGATTATGAACGTTTAAGCGATTTACATTCAAGTATGGCATCATTTTATGACGATATTATGAAAAAAGCACGCGCCGAACCCGAATATTTCCGTGTCGGCTATTACGGTAGAGGTTTTCCGAAATTCCTACAAAATAAAGTTTTCATTTATCGCGGTAAAGAATATGAACGTTTAGCCGATTTTAATAGTCGTATATTAAACGAATTCCCAAAAGCTGAATTATTAAATAAATTAACACCACCGGGTGAGGAAATGACCGAATCAGATAAACAATGTAAATATTGGAATTATTAAATTGTTGAAATGTTTAATTAATTTTAATTTGTAGATATTCAAATCAATAAAGTTGATCCGGTTATGGATGAGAAGAAGCAACGTTTTTCCGGCAAACCAGTTTCTGAACAAATCGTCCGTTATTATAAAGTCAATAATATCGATCGTTTTAGTTTTTCACGGCCGTTTGTACGCAAAGATCCATTAATTGAGTGCGATAATGAATTTGCAAATTTATGGTTAGAACGTATCGAATTAACAACAACATATCCATTACCTGGTATATTACGTTGGTTTCCAGTTTGTTCCATTAAAACACACGAAATTTCACCATTACGTAACGCAATAGAAACAATGGAACGTACAAATAAGAATCTACGGAATTTTATTGTTTTATATAATCGCGATAAAAATATGCAAATAAATCCGTTAAGTTTAACATTAAATGGTATATTAGATCCGGCCGTTATGGGTGGTATTAAGAATTATGAAGAGGTGTTTTTCACGGATGAATATCGAAAACATCACAAAGATGATTTAATTTTATTACAACGTTTAAAAGATTTAATTGCCGATCAAATACCGCTATTAGATTTATGTGTTCAAATCCATAAAGACCGAGCACCTGCTAATTTACAACCGTTACAAAAACGCCTTGAGGATTGTTTTGCTATGCTACAAGAGAGCGTCGTTGAGAAATACGGAAAGGGGGTAATTTCTATTTTGTTTTTGTGTTACCAATTTATTAATTATTTAATTAATAGACTTGTGATTTGAAATTGGAAAACCAGGTGACCATGAGGCGCCATTATAGTTTGGCTAACGATACTCGCTTATCGAACGTTGCAATAGTTTCAGAGTAAGTGTTTTTGTGTTAATCGTGTTATTGAAGCTTTGTTTGTTTTGTTTTTGTTGTTTTCTTGTATTATTTTTTTAAAATTTACTGTAGTCAAGTCGGTGGTCGTAATAGAGTGTCAAGTTTAACAAGAAGCCAAGTAGCCACACTGAAACAATTTACATCTACTTATTTTACTGCTTCCTCTGCTACTTCTTCACCTACTGTTAATAGGTTTGTATTTGTGTTAAGGTGCTTCAATTATTTCCATACTAGTAGTTCTTGGTGTTTTGAAGACTGTGTTGTGTCCGGCTTTTTGTTAAATTAACTGAGAATTTTTATATTTTTTCAGGCGTTCTCAACAGTCTTCAATCAATATTAATCGAAATACTTCATACGCTTAAAATTTTAAATTAATTAAAACTAATTCTAATTTTTAATTTCCTTTATATTGCCTTATATTATTGGATACATTCGGATTTACTAATACGGTAATTACTGAATCTTTCCGCATGAATTGCATGATTTTTTACTAAAATTTCTCAATTAATTCGTTTTGTGGTTGTATTTTGTTAAATTTTTGTTGAATTATTACAGCAAATACACGACTAACAATACAAAGAGTATCTTATCACCTACAAAAAGCCTAAATTCAACACCAATGAATCATAAGAAATCATTTAAAATCACAAAAGACCGCCGTCGTAGTAGTAAATCTGATGTAGGAAGTCCGCCTACAACGACCGTATCAACACCAAGCGCTACCCAGTGGTATACAACAGAAGATTCAATATCAATAACAATCAATGGTAATACATCATCACCGCCAATATTCGAATTAACACAAGAAGTATTTGTAAAAAAGAAGCGCCATCATCAAATATTGATTTGTTATAATTTCAGTTGACGCCAAAACGCCCTTTACGTTCCGAAATTGAAAAAGAGAAACGTTTAAGTCGTCCACAAAGCGGTCAATATTCATCAGCCTCATCGTCACGGCCTAATAGTTTAACAGTACAAATCCGCAATAATGGCAGTAATCCTACTACAAGTTCCGAGAATAGTAGTAATCGTGAATCTATCGGTAATTTAAATATATCGAAATTATTATCATCGTAACAAATTATTATTAGATTCTAGTGTTAGTGAGGAAGATAATAATGTACCACCTCCATTACCAGTAAAATCACGTGATGTTGATTATTCTAATTTACCATTAGGTGAAAATACAAGTTTTCTATATTCGCATCGGAATTCTATGCGCAATACGAAAATAACACAATTGAAATTGAAAATACCGGAACCGGATGTTGATTTTGATGTTGTTGATGATGATATACCACCGATACCGCCGCCTAAACCACCAAAAAACAAAACTAAATCGCATGCTTAAAATATTCAACTATTGCATATAAAGCGCAAAGTTACCGTAAGTGCCATGTATTCGTATTAATCGTATTTTTGTATATAATCTTTATATACCAAAGATATTTTTTATTGTACAAATTTTGTTTTTTGTATAATTAAACTATTTATAAAAGAGTCAATTTTCATTCTCCATATACGTATTGGCAGCCAAGTCGGTTGTGTCTTCTAATAACCGCCGGCGAGCCTGTTGGAATTGCTCTAAATCGCGCTCGAGAATCTCCCGCTCTACCTGTTCCTTCTGCATTAAAGCCGCCTGTAACTCTTTAAATATCACAAAACAACCCCTTTGTTATGTTACTAAACGTACGATATCCGCCATTGTCTACAATTCTAAAATATAATAATTTGTTTGGACAACATAAATATAAACAATACCTGACTGGGCAGGCTCGCCCTCATTGCCTACAATTATAAAATATAACAATTTGTTTTGGTAAAATAAATAAATTAATACCGGACCGGGTGGATTTGGCAGCACTTCGAAGGCGCTCATTTCCTGTTGCTGAAAGTCGTCGAAAATTGTATCAAATTCGAATTATTTCAGGTTCGTTAGCCGTAATTAGCACACGATTTTAGATTTGGAATTAACTGAAACGGCTAAAGAACGGGATGTTAATTCGAGAATTACCTGTGGTGGAGGTAGGGTGTAATAAGTCAAGCCGGGGTAGCTTTGCGACTAGAATGTAATAAAAATTTAAATATTCGTAATTCCGAACCGGGCGTCTTACTCTTAATGGAGCTATAGGGGTGCTGTCAACCGGCGGGCTGACTCGACTCCTGTCCACTGTAAGTTTTTGAACACCGGTTGTTGTTGTCGTACAGTACTGTCGTCTAGCGTACAGTACTGGTGTTTCACTTAATCTTGACGGTATCTCAATAATATTCAAAGATCCTGGATGAATTAGTCCTTGTGGAATGATAATCCTCTGTGTATTATCACCTACTTGAAGTTGAGATTCCTGGTGTCTTCTGTTAGTACAACACCCACCCATCTTTTCAAAAATGTATTGTCAATTTTATGTCATTTATGACTTTAGTATTTTTTTCGCCGTTCTAATTCCACCAACTATCGGTTCGGTCGCACAAATACCGACGAGAATTTATTATTTGATAACAAATTGGAATTGTTGCTAAATCATCAATTTAGAATTTTTCCAATTGCATTGATAAATTCCATTCGGAAGCCTTTGTGACAGGTGTCTTATACAGATTTTCTATACATGTATGCTTTGCAGGCTGTATTCACCGTGAAATTCTCATTCAAATTTCATCAAATTCTGGAGTTAAGCTGGGATAGTCGAAAGGTTGTAATGGTGCCATGTTGAGGTAATCTTCGCCCTAGATAATACCCTTGATGTTTGTGGTCACTGTTGTAATCGCAAAGGACAAATACCGGACAAGGGAAGGTAAGATTACAGACACTATCTATGGTCTAATCTTACTAAACTTGGCGATTTATAGCCAATTTCACCGCTAAGAATTCGAATTATATTTGAATTGTATCAATTAATAATTTCCGGTACGGTTAGAGAAGGATTTTATAAATAAATTGAACCAATTTTAAAGTCAAACATTTAATCCATTCTCCAATGAGCGGCGTTTAAAATTTAAAAGATTGCTCTATTTCCATTTCCTCTATTACTACTGCATTCGTTTCATCAAAGCACAAGTCTTGTGTAGTTTCTTAGGCGGTCCTTCAAGGGGAAGTTTAAACGAATTGGCATTACAATTATTCTACCACGGATTTTCAGCCAGCAACAGATTGTTAAAGGCCCTTAAAAGATATCTAAAAATTCCCAGATCTTAAAAATCGAATAAACTCGGCTTGAATTTGGTTTATTATTCATACTTCTCTACTTTGAAACTTATATCTACAACTGTACCGAATCCAATTAGAATTTATGGTAAAATTTCTGTCATATCTACAAACCTATAGGGTATCCCCTAATTGTGCACCTTTAACGATTATTTTACTAAAATCAACACAAAAATCACTAATGTTAGTTAAATACTTAAATCTTATTGTTGATCGCACATCAGGGCGTAACAATTCCGTCGAATTTCCATTTAAGGGGGATTACAGTTTATTTTTGGTGTTCAGTATCAAACACAAAGTTGTAAACACGTGAGACAGCGCCGGAGTGTCAAGTTTACCCATGAAAATACTTCATTATTGTTTGATTTTACTTTCGTAAATTTATACGAATACACAAAGACCGAATTCGCCTTAAATATTCCATTATAACTAGAATGAACTGTTAGTTATCATTATTACAGTGCTATTTTCTTTCAAAATTGCTTGGAGTTGTTTTGCTAGCATTACAGTAATGATACCCCATTAGGTGGTTTTCAGTTATCATTAAAATGAATGCGCAAATAATGGGAAACTTTCGTTCTCGTTGTGTGCCTCTATTTTATTATGATGGGCCAACGAAATGAAAACGTACATACGTACATGTCAATTTGGGGGTGTATTCTCGTAGGGATGTAGTGTGTATTCGGAAATAAGAGACATCGAGCCCTTGAAGTTTTGATTACATTTCCCTAGTAATCTATCTGTTTGGGGTAATAGTTGTAGTAGTTGAAGTAATGCCCTTTGGGAACGTTATTATGGACTTTATCTGGTTAAATATACCAACAACATCTTAGGTATAATATGTTGTTCTTGTCACGTTCTTTCTGATCAAGGAGACACTATATTAAAATTGATTCTACGATGAATATTAATAAAGCATCATTTTTTCTCATATTTTTGAGAAAATATAAATTTTTATTTTAAGCATAATTGATTGACATAATTGAATTCGTTTAAACTTGAACTTTTATATTAAAACAAGACACAGTAGTCTCTTTTATCATTTTTTGTTGAATTTAATTGTTAACACGAGCTTGATTTGACTGCCAACAATACGAAATAAAGCCAAGAAGAAGAGACGATAAAATGAAATATTTACACAACAAATTGTATACCAATACACCGGATTTTACAGTAGAATGTATAATGTTTACTCTTGTCTTCAATGGTGACATATTCAACTTAAATGGATTGATTTGCTATTATTATCGACTTTATTGTCAAACTTGGTGGTTGCGCCAAGGGGGCGAGTCAAGTGAATTTAGATAATACAAGATTTACACGTTTTCTGCTATCGAATTTCGATTGATAGCTGTCCAAAAATTTAACAATTTGAAATTCATCCACCGTTATAACTTGGAAAAATATCGTTATAAAAGTTTTATTATTCCATTTAGAGAATTGCACGGTTTTTGAAACATTTCCCTGTTATCGAATTTAGTTAAATTAACCTGAAAAGAACGACTAGGGGCTGGATAAATATAGAATTAACCAAAAGGGCATTGTTACACGATTCCCAAATCGGCAATTACACGTTAACAAATCGTATAAGTTATAAATCGATTGTTATAAAGTTTACATTGATGCGAATCAAATAACGAAATTGCAAATTTACAACTTTTATAATGCGGTAATTACAAATTCGTCGGTTTTCAGTGTGAAAAGGGGGCCAATATTTGAGTCTATTGATTCGGGTGAATCTTGGCTAATTTTTATTAGAATAGTTTGTCGTAGTGAAGACAGGATTCGATTAGCAATAAGCTTCAACTAGAGAAATTGAATGTTGAAAGCTTCCAGAACGTGACTATTGTGCTCGTTTTCGGGCAAGTTTATTGTTATTTCTAGCATTATTTTCTATCAAATCTCTACATATTTTGATTGAATTTAAACAAAATCCAATATTTGACTTTAATTCAAATCTATCAACAATTCTTTGAATTATGAAAATACGTTATCGTTCCGTTCCCTCAATTAAAACAAAACGAAATGCATTCAAGTTGTTTTTATTAATTATTATTGTCGTTATAAAAGGAATTTATCGGCTAGTTTTACGGATTTTTTACTCAAACAATCGTATCAATCAATTTATAAGAGCAGTACTGATTTACAACGAGATTATTTTAAATTGCCGGTTGGTAATTTTTATTACCTTGTGTCGGAAATAAATTACCAACTGAAGAACAAACTTTCCCATAAATTTCTTCGTTTTCTTCCAAATGAATATTCATCGTGTTGTTTTTGAGTACTGTCCATAATCAAAAAGTTTGCGAATAAATGGGAAATTATTGTACGACCACTGGGAATATTTGGCGAATTTTTAAATAAACTTGTTAACTTTTATAACCAACATCTGTTTGGGTAATTTGAATGGGGGAATATTTAAATCTCCTTTTTGGTGTTAAAAATATTCCCACCATCAACGTAGACGAATCGGAAATTAACGAAATTATATTTTTTTAACAAAATATTTGTAATTTCGTTCTGTTTTGTTGGACTGTTTGTCATTAGAGCAGTTTTTCAACCTAGTTCCGATGTAAACAGCATTGTCTATTTAATCAAGCCAAATTAAACTGAAACGTTTTAGTATTGTGCAGATGAAAACTGACCGAATAGAATGTTTCAATCAATTTTTCAGCAATATACAAAATGCAAATACAAGATTTTCAGTCAATATTTAACAGTCCGTTTAATCGCCACTAATTCGACTTCCTTTAACCGAAATTTATCTGGTTGACTTTCCATTTTATTAAACTTTCTTAACTGTTAGTTTAGTCCTCGTTGAAATTTCGTAATTTAACTTTTATCGTTATGCTAATATTTTGCAACAATTTCTTATAAATCCAACGTTTATCGGAGGTATTTTTATGGAATTAAATCAGTTTAGTATACGAATTTTTATGTTAATTCACCACATGTGGTTTATTAGAAAGAAAGTTTAAACTGGAAGTTTTAATACGTTAAACTCGCAATTCCGGCGCATCCACCATTTTTACAACAATATGTTCCAAATTAGTCTCATTATAAAATGTTCATTTTTTCAAAGAATTATAAATTTTCCTCCCTAGTTGTACACAAAATTTTCAATCATTCTATTGCTTTGAAAACTTTGCCGTGATGCGGGATAAAAAGATCAAAGGTGTCATAAACTGTTTGGACTTTCGTATAAAGCAATTTCGAATCTTTTAATCCCTTAAGCCGTGATGTTATAACGGCCGAATAATCCAATTTGATAACACAAAACCGTGTTAACATAATCATCTAAATCTGTTCTGGTGTCATTCAAATCGTTGATAGAAATTGGTTTTATTTCTCCCTAACCTCGTAAATTCAAGATACTGTAAGTTGATTTTTTTGCAGTTTAACTTTAATGCATTCAAGGATTTATGCTAATGGCATATCTTGAAATTTACGTTGATTAATGTAACTTTTCGTTAGTATAAACCGAGAAAATGTCTTGTACAGTTTTACAAAAAACTACTTAGTACGTGACCGTGTTTGTTCCGTAAACTCGAACACTCAATATAATTTCGTAAAGTTGAACGAAATTTCAGCACTGGCGTCATTACAGGGAGTAAATGACAGTGTCGATTTCTTAAATTTGATGAACATCCCCCGGGCATCTATTTCAATTGTAAAGTTTAATTGTGCCTTTTGAATCGTACTGGCAATCAATCAACTAACGAACGGTAAAGATAACTGAAGATTGTTTATACTGGAAGATTTGATATTATTATTCCTTCAGGGTAATTCTCCAGGATGTTATATAAGCAAAATCGACTGTCTTATAAATAAATCAGAGATACTATCGGATTCTATTACAATTATAGCGTATGGTGCTTAAACCGTTCCACAATCAATTACTGGTTTTGTATCGATTTCCCCTGGATTTTATTAGAAATCTGAGCTTTTTATAAAGCATAAAATCAGAAAAGTGCCCACATTTCGGAAACTTTGTTTTCAATTTATTCACATAATGCTGACGATTAAACTTTTTTGTGAAAACTATAAACTAAACGGTTTTTACAGTTTAATTTGTTTTCCACAATTTCAATCAAGTGGATGTAGTTTGAAATATTCGATAATTTTTTTTTCGATTTTGTTAATGTAAGTTATAACGAAGATGCGGTTTATTATTCGTAGACTTTACCGGAACGGAATTATAAACTTTCATATCTGTAAACTACATTGGATTCTGTCTAGTAATTGTGCTAAATTAGCTGTCTTTAATTGATAATTTTCCAGCTTTAGTACAGTTTGTAACATCCCCAGACTTGTGTTGTTGTTTTTTTCCGTCTCGCTGTAATTAAAGTGAAGTTGTGAATAAAAGCACAATTGTAGCTTGTTTTTCGTTGTTCGGTTTTGAAACTAATTTTCAACTTTTACACAACGAATTTGAATGGTCGCTTAACTGTAGAAAAAATCCAATGTATTTATTATTAAATTTCCACCCTCTTATTAATGGCAATCCTTATGCCAGACGTTCATTTCAATTTGAAACTTGTGTTGCAATTAAGGCAAAACCTCTCTTACATTTTCCATTTAACTAAATATAGTCGATTTTCTATTACTAGCCAGGTGGTGGGTTCTAATTTCGGTAAATTGACAATCCAGTATTGGAATTAAAATATTTACTATTGAAGATAATCGAAAAGTCATTATAAATTTGTATTGTTCGGTGGTAAATTTTTGATACAGCCATAAATAAAGCCCCGTGGACAAATTAAATGCCACAATACTCACGTATAATCGTATGCTATACTATTGTTTCTACTTTGTATGGGGATTTATTGTAATCTAAATTATTCCAATAATTCATGTGGAATTTTCGTAAAAATTACAACACAGATTAATACATCAACGTCGTAACAATTGCTAATCGGCTCCTTTGACTGGAATTAATTACCAACATTAACTTTAATTGAATCGACAAACTATGAAGTTCTATTTAAAATAAATAACGTTGTTGGTGAAAAATCGTTATAACGTTATTCAGTGTTCAACACCGTGGAAATGGCAAAACTGAAAAATAGAATAATCGAAAAAGTTTGAAATAAACTTATAGTTCTCAAGATGCGACATAATCTACAACTTTACTAAATCACATTTAAAAAATAACATCTACAACAATAACAAACCTCAACAACAAACATCCAATCTGATGAATTATTGCGGAATGAGAGAACGAAACAAATAGTAAAATGCTGAAAATATTTCGGCGATATTAAATCTGTCCAACTGGGAGCCTAATAAATTCACTAATGGACATTTGAAATACACCAACTTTCCTTACTTTCTGTTTATTTCTCTCGTTTTGGTTATGTTTATCGCGTTGAAATCGTTTTGTTTTAGAACCTAATATATCGTCCACTTTTGAAGTTTATTTCTTGTAAACGACGTTGTCTTTGTGACCAGAACTGTTTCAATATCTGTTAGTTTCGTATTTTTAGAGAATATATGTTCCGTTTACTCTCTTAAAATATTCAATAGATATACACCGGTGTTTCAACCGTATAAATCCCAAGTTGACGCTATCGATTGGGGTGTTTTTTTAGCGCAAATGGAAAATTTTATTAATTCAAAGCTTTACAAGAAACAATAGGAAATAATGTCGCCGCTGTAATAAAATTTTCAAATTTGCAGTTTTGTCAAGTCGTTAATAACGAAATTCGAGTTTCAGGCGACTTGAATGAATTGTTGGCGTGAAGATTGAGCGAAAATAGCGATGAGAATCGAGATTACCGACTTGCGAGGAATATTAACGGGTAATCAAGTGTAACAAGTCAGTTTTACATTTCTAAATTCCATCTCGACTTTTATCAAACTGAATAACTGACGAGGGCGGTTTACAATAAACCTGTTGTCAAGCCGAGAACGTGCTGGATTCACCCGAAACTTCTTTCTTGATTTGTTTCCAAAAAAGTTTCACCTATTCCTCTACAATAACGAAAAAAGAATGTTTAGAAGAAAGGGGATTTTGTTGGAAATTTTCCGTTGTTGAGTTTCTTAAGCCAAACCATATAAACTTCGACCTCAGTTTCTAGACGGTAAGCATTTCGTTTATTTTCGGACTAATTTAAAATTGACGCGCCCCATTCCATCTGTTGCTCATCCATTTTAATTCTAGTTCTCCCTATTTTTAACGTTATGAATTCGATTTTTCGGCGAAGAATTCTAGCAACTTTCGTTGAAGTTTTATTAGCAACGCTAATGAAGATTTATCTGGAATTTTCTGTTGAGAAAATCACAATTGAATCACTGATGGCAGCAATCAGTACACCGGAAAATTTCGTAGAAAAATCAAGCGTTACAAATGTATTTATGTCAAACGATTAAACGTGGAGAATCTACGACGTTCTTTATTTCAAATCGAATTTGATGAATGTCGAAATGGGGAGAAACTAGAGAATTTGATATAATAAAAATTGTTATTTATTTATTTTATTTCGGCTGAATCTCAAACAATCAGTCATGGTCTATAAAGTTTGCGAGTTTCTCCGACACAATACAAAAATTGTTTTAAAAAGTAAATTATCGCTTTGATGCCACAAATGCGAAAAATCTTCCAGTAAAGAGATATTTTCCCCTTTAAAAAAGATGCTCTTATAGATTAACTGGTTTGGAAGATATTCGCGTATACGTTCACACAAAGAAATTTATCTCCTATTATATTTAATGAGAATATAGTAAACAGTTTAGACGGTTGTTTTTATTCATCAGAATCCTACATGGGAAATATTTGTTGAACAATAAATATTAACGATAAAATACACCTTGATGTCGTAGCGCCTGGCTCTTGTCCGTTTCCTTCTATTTTATTCGCAATTTATCTGCCTTTTTTCTCGTATTTCCTTTAACCACTGCACTTGATTTATTGCGACAGTGGAACTTGGGTAATATACAGAATATTGTAGCTATATATCGTTTTATATATTTCTACGATATTATTTCTAATTTGAAATTGTAAATGTCACTTGATCTTTCCGTTTCGATTTAACAAAAAGGCCAAAATCTAATCTAGTATTAGTTTGAAATGTGTATTTCTGATTTTCGGTGAATATAACAAGAGATTTTACTACAATTCCGGTTGAATTGGAGTGACAAATGCAATGATATTTCTATTCCACATGTTGTCGATGATAGATGATGGTGAATTTCTGTTATATTTGCCATGCCGGAAGAATCTTGGAATTGGGATATGTCTTTACATTACCCAAACTCCATTTATCCAGGCCGTTAGACTATCTTTCGCTTACTCATAATATTTAGATAGATTATACGTGTCTATCAAGCGTTGAACATAATGGAAAATACAATGATACTTAACGATATTTCCACCTTATTCTTATTTTCATTCAACATTATTTCCGTGATAACGAAACGTACAAAACACCAACAATTTGTCCGATATTCAGAACGAGTCCAGATATTGGGCTTGAAAATTGTTCCAAGTTTACGAGCATTTCCAGCAGTATGATTACTGGCGCAAAATATTTACTGTTTTAGTTTCATTGGTCCATAAAACTGGGAAAAATCACATCTACCGAACTGGCAATTCTAGCCGGACTATTTAACCGAAAAACTGGAATTCTGTTAGATTTAACCTGGTGGAAATGTGTCAATTATTAGTTCAATTTGTTTTCCAAATAAAAATTCGATCGAATTGGGATAATTAAACTCGGAATTGATTAATCAATTATTAACAGTTGCGAAAAGTTTAACTTGACCTGTGGAATTCGTGTTAACAATATCTCGTTGAATTTTATTTAATCTCTTTCTAATTACAAAGCGTGTTGAAATTTCTCTGTAAAGGCTAATTATGAAGTAATTAAGAGATACTGTTTAAGTTAAACGACTTTCTACTATTTTCAAACGGTCTGATGGATTGATTTGGTTTCAAAACAAACCGTGGATCAATTTTCCGACTTTCTTGGACAGAAAATGGCATAAATCCTCGAATTTACTCGATGCTTATCATTCGAGACAAGTGTAGATTGGCCAATTCTAACGAGTGAGAATTCTCGGTCAAATTTAACCAAATCTAAATAAACTCCATCGTTGTTTGCCAAAAAAAAATTGATCTTGACCTCGCTTTTATCGAATCTGTTGGGTATTGGCTTTTAATTTCAGCGTAAAGTTTAGTCGATTCTCAAATTATCAAATTTCAGTCAAATTAAGGCAGTTTTTCAGCAGCTTCTAGGGAATTTTACTGAAAAATTAATTTAGCATTTCTTAAGAAAAATTTGCTATAAAGTTGCGAAAACAGATGATTTAGAGCCGGTGAATTTTTAAGTTGAATTTTCGCTTTTAACCCGGATTTTATAAAGTGTTTACATTAATTTTTCATTTAATCTCCAACCGGACGCACGACTTTTACGAGTAGGTATTTATTTTCGCCTTTAAAAGAAAATAACTTTTATTAGAAGTGTGAATTTTCCAATTTTCTTAGGGAGAAAATGGCACAAATCCTCGAATTTACTTGATGCTTGACATTTGAAACAAGGGTGGTTGGCCAATTCTGACGATTGAACACGTCCGGTCAAATTATATTAAATCTGACCAAATTTGCTAGTTATTTGACGAAAATATTTGGTCCCCTGACCCTATTTTAACCGAATCTCTAGGGTAATGATTTTTTACCGGGACTCGTTGTTTTTCAACGCAAATTTTAATCGATTCTCGAGTTTAATTATTACTTTTCAGTCTAGATTTGAAATATTTGCTTCAAATTAGCGATTTTTAATCAAATTCAGGGTTTAATTGGCGAACATTTAAGCTTCCAATTTTATTGAAGAAATTTCGAGATTCTTTGTCTCTTCTAATTCAATTAATTTATGATTTCTTAAGAAAAATTTGCTATAAAGGAGATGATTTAGAACGAGTCAATTTTTAAGCTGATTTTCGACTTTTAACCCAGATTTTAGAAAATGTTTGCACTTAATCATTGCTTTTTCGTTAAGTTTCCAAGTGCACGACTTTTGAAAGTATTTTTTTGTAGATGCGCTTTTTCGTTCTTTTTAACTTGTAAAAGAAAATAAATTTTGTAAGACGGTTAATTCTTCGAATTGTCCACTGAGAGTTTTTCGTCTGTTTTCTTTTTGATTCTGTTTATTGTTGAAGAAACAAAATAATCAAAACGGTCACATAGCGAGGGGAAACTCGAATAATTCATCACGCCCGTTCTAAATTGTTTCATTGTATTTAGTTTGTTTTACACGATTTGGGATTTGTTAAGGTTTGTTGTTAGTTTTAAATTAGTATTCTCCATATAAATACGTGTAGTAATATGTTTAATAACAACAGATGTTTGCTGGCTCGTGTTGTCTTGCTACTCCAACTGATTACAATTATTTCTTGCCAACTACAATCGATTTTTCTTTTATTTAATAGAATTCGTGTAATTCCCTTTTTGTATTCTTGCTTTCCGTTCAATAAAATTAAATCAACTACCCTAAAAAATACCAACATAAAAATATAAGCCCCCTACTATTTACCCAATTTTGTCTTACAATTTTCAATCTTGCAAAGCCAAATTCCGATCGGTACGTTTCAAAGTTATCGTTGTGTATAATTCGATACACTATTTCGGCCTGTTATTCTTCTTCTTCTTCATCGGTTAGAATCCGTCGGGGATTTCCCTTGTGGCCAATTTTCCACAATACAACAACCGAAACTGACGTTTGCGTGATTTTCTACCAAAGAGAAAACGTAAACTCGAAATTCTAACTGGCAGAAAGAGAACGAACGTTGTGTTTGGATAGACAGCCACACTACTAGAGATGGTGGTTGTCTTATTACAACGTCCAAAACGATTTATGTAAATTGTTAGTTGCCAACACAAATCAAATTCCAGTTGAATAGAGAACATTGAAGGAATTTTAATTTTATTTTTAAAAGAGAAATAATAATTGGAAGGGTACCGACTAACGAGAACAATAACAAAGAGGGTTGAAAGTTGAAAATTAAGTAATCAACGATGGAAAAAACAAAATCCCTACCCGCCTGTTAAGCTCATTAGAAATTCAATCCCACACCAACCGCCACAATATAGTCTTGAAGATGGAGAGATTAAGAAGGTGTGAAGTTTTTATAAAATTTTAACCCCAAGTAGCAATTTAACGAGACGAAAGTTTTTTTTCTTATTTCAAGACGGCTTTATTACCCCCTGATATTATGCAGGTTGGTAATAAAGGGTCGAACGAGTTGACATATATCTCATTATTCAAAGATGACAACAAGACGTGGATCTAATGAACGCTAATGTAATCGTGACTGAATTTTGCTTGAATTAATCAAAATAGTTATTATAATTCGTTCATTTCAAGTGTTCGTTTACTGTCTCAAATAACTGAAATTCCCCAGTTTCAATTAATAAAGAATAAAGATGAATTGGGGGTTGGTTTTTTGTGGCTCTAGTTTCGATTGTTAATGTTCCGGTTGTTCTCTAATTCCATCGCAGCTTTTTCGATCCTAGTTGTTGTTCAAACAGAATCGCTTCAAATTAAATAAAAAAAACCCGTACAATCTCTAATTATACGGCTTCTGTTTGATTTGTTGTAATTACAGATGTAAAATTTCATCGTTTGTTGTTCAAATATTGCAACATTAACGGTGACAGTAATTGAAGATTACTGGAGGTGATAATTGAATGTTGGGTGTGTTTATAAATAGCCCCGTTACTATTTTAAGGGTTGAACAAGTTAATCTTAACACGGTTACAATGCTGGAGGAAACAATCATGATTAAGCGTCTTTCGAAGTGAAGTTTGGCCGTAGTCTTGTTTCGTTCATTTCGTTTTTTCCGCCGTTCTAGGAATGTTTCGCACGTAATTTTGCCACTTTTTATCGTACGTTTTATTTGTTCCTCGTGTACCCCATTCCGTTGATGTTCCCAACGGAATTATATCAATTCTTGTTAGTATCAAGACATTGTTTACAAACTTGCATTCAAAAATCATTTCTAATGTTGATTTAAACGGATAAATACAAAAGAAACAACAGAAATTCGAGCGCAGTTCCCCCAATAAACTTGACACTAACCCTAATTAGCCTAGGGGTGAAATTTCTTGATTTCAATACAGCCAAATTAAAGCGTCAAGAAGCAAGTTTCTGTTATTAACTTCGACGGTGGGGTTAATAACGGCCCGCCCCTATTGTGTTACATCCAACATTTCTTCATTAAGCAACTAAATAACAATAGACCATAGAACAGAAAAAAAACACTTAAACAAGACATGTATAAAACAAATGGCTATCCTCTGGTATAAAGGAAAATAACGACAGTATATAAACGTCAGTGGAGCACTTTGTTGAAATAAAATGACATTAATTTAGTTTCTCCCCTTTTCTTTTTCGTTGTGTGTTCAGAGGAACCGGAGGGTGTTAATAAGAGAGTTTTGCGACAACAATTTTAATTATCGGCGGTAATTGTGTCCGTTAGTTTCGTGTGTTTGTGTATAAGGGTGGTAATTATGCCATCGGCAATATGTTGGAGAATTAGGCAAATATAAGAGAAATTAATAAAGCGGACGTTCGTTTAAATGTGGATATTTCGATTAGAAATTGCCGATCGATTAATTTAAGTTTATCGTGAAAGTTGTAGTCGTCTAGTTCGAAGATTTCGATCTTTCTTCCAGATTTGATAAAGGATATTGGGTTAATTTGTGTTGTAACAAATGGCGCATCCACCATTTCTCACACATACACTATCTACATCTAGGCGGCAATTGGGCGTTTTCTGGTGTTTCCTTTCAACTAATCTACATTCATTAGAGTTTCTACCATTTTAGAAAAAGCTCTCCTACACAAATAACACTATCGCGAAATTATGTTACCAACATTCACATTTCTTTCGTTCAACCTAATTTTTTTCAGCAAATTTATACACTAGTGTAATGTTTGTGGTTGTAAATATTAATAATTTTATACATAAACATGAGTTTTATAAGAGATGAATAATTCAAAAGTGTTTACAAGTCCCGGTCCTAATATAGGGCCGTTTCCTCCTTTCATCACCACTCACTTTATAACAATGCAATTATTATTCCAAACAGTAGGACTCAATAGAGAACAATTGATATAACTATCTATTTGTAATAGAATGGCGACGTTTCTGGATAGCCACAGCTATAAACTGAAATTAATTTATGTGCGGCTGAGGAGAAATCCGCTCGTTCGTCCAACATTAATTGGGACCGGTCTTCAATCCCCGTCTATCTCTTTCATGTTTTCAAGAGACATAGTTTTCAAATCAAACCATATTGGACCATGTTGGTTGCCAACTCTTTAATTAATCATACACGCAAATATAGATTCGTTTAATGCTGTTGAATAGTCTAGAATGTAAATTCCAAGAAGCCGGTTTGGATGTGCAATTTACAATATGCCACGGTTTATTTGTTACGATGAATTATTGCAGATTTTGAGGGAATTTACTACTAAAAGCGTACTGTCTTTATTGCCGCAAGATTTTCGAATATCTACGAAAATTTTTAGGGACTTTAACGATAAGGGGGAAAACACCATATGGTATTAGAGTAGCGTATGGTTTTTGATAATTTATCACCGCTTTATTGAACAAAGCGTCAATCAATACGCTATCTGCAGGTGTCACGACAATAAACTATGTTTTAATGTTTAATTAAAGAGTCATTCAAGTCGACAAGTCGAATAAAAATAGAAACGGTTCCTTTGATGCTCCCACAATTATTATTCATTGTTCTTCGTAAATAATTCGCATATTCATAAGCATCCCTTTTCCCGCTTTTTGTTATTTTAATACAACACAATTAAATTAATATTTTGACTAAGTCTCATTAAAATGAACGTTCTGAACTCAAAGGTAGACTCGTCTAAAATTCAAGCAAATTTACTGTCACATCTATTTAATTGTCTCTGCTTTACTTTGTCAAATTAATACAGAAATATCGGCTTTCACTGTTGTTAATAATTCCCAAATGCTGTTTGATCTACACAGGTACGTACACGATTACTAATTTAATTAAATTCATTCCTTATTGGATTAGTTATCCAGCAAGCGCATCCACCAATTTTCGATACAATATGAATTCTTCACGATACATAAGAGCCATAATAGAAACAGAATCGGAGACGGATTTGTTTTCTTTATTTCATCGGAAACAGAACATATGTAGAGGCAAGAACGGAAGCGGAAACAGAAATCCAACTCAGAATTAACCCGAGATTTTCCCAAACAAAAACGCTCATAAATACTCCTTGAAATAAAGTTATAGGCGAAAAATGAAAATTTTCCAAATTCCAGTTGAAACAAGCCTCCAAATAGTCCTCAATGCTATTTTGCCCATTGTGGTGTTTAAAAAGGTGCAAAAACAGAACTCCCAACATTTGTGGAAATTTTGGAGTTACAGAACCAGATAGACGATGTTTAATCGATAACTTCCAACTAACAGCGATCGGCAGTTAGATAAATATAAACATTAGCAAGTTTACAAAGTCCAGCTTTATCGACGTTATAAATAAAGCATTATTGACTACGGCTAGATACTGGAGATTGGGTTGATTCTAATATTCGAAAGTAAATAATTTTAAATGACAACGGTACGGCAACCGTATTTACTGTCTTTGTTAACTGTATAGAGGAATGAATAAAGGAACAAACAGGCCGTGGATAAAATGCAATAATTCTTCAATGGAATCTCTACGAAAACGACGACGTGGAAATACGTCTGGTATTTCTATTCCATTTATATTGAATACTGTTAACCAATTGGCGGGGACTCTATTCTTCTAATTTTGGAGTAAAATAACTTTTACGATATATTTAAAATAATTTTATTCGAATTGATACCGATTTATATAACAGACAATTAGTAGGAATAACAGAAGAATTTGCACTCAATTTGTTAATTTCATTGTCATTTAAATTAAATTCAATTACACTAATTATAATGATAGGATTACCAGAATAGAAATAAATAACACGATATTATACTGGCCGGTTACGGTTACATCATAACGTAAACGTCACCACCGATAATTTTCCCCATTGAAACACCATCATTTTAAACACTTAAACAGTTTCTCTGATAAATACCATAAAATTCGATAAAGAAACACTAAAGAGACACTTGGAAAAAATCATCACGTTGTATTATTTGGACTATCACTAGGTTCTTTATCCAATACTGTATCACCACCATTGCCACCATTCTCCCAGCCGGCATTATTGAACATTTCTTTGGCTTTCTTCTCCCATTCATTTTTATGTTGTTGTATATCTTTAGTATTTGTTGCAACAATTTCATCTGGTTTACCATAATTCGGTGGATTAGCGTATGGATCGTAGCCTAATACGGATAGCATTGGTGCTATATCGGCCATATCTTTAACAACATCATCTGGTATATTGCCAACCCATTTCGTTAGTGCTTCTAAATTGACTGGTTTGATTACTTGATCTGAAGATCGTTCTACTCTGAAAACAAAATATTAAATATAGAAATAGAGAAGGACAAAACTAGAAATGCTACCGAAGCGCCAATACAATCGGAAACAGATTTTTCAAATTTATTTGAACTGGAGCAGAACAAAACGAAAGCGAAAGCAGAAACGAAAAGCATAATGGAGTAAAATTGTCAACTTTTCGTCAAGTTTCCGTAAAACTAACAAGTCTATTGGAAAACGTTAAAAAAAATTGGAAGGCTTATTCAATTTGTTATGAACAATGAGAAAATCATTGAAAAATTGAAAATTTTGGCTAAATTATAGAGGAAAACATGAGAAAAAATGATAGAAAAACATGCTCCACAATTTCACCTGTAACTTAGAGTTCAATTTGAATTTTTCTAAATGGAAAACACCCTTAGATAAGCACTGAAATGCCCCTTTTAATGCTCCACAATAGAAAAACATGCTCCACAATTTCACCTGTAACTTAGAGTTCAATTTGAATTTTTCTAAATGGAAAACACCCTTAGATAAGCACTGAAATGCCCCTTTTAATGCTCCACAATAGAAAAACATGCTCCACAATTTCACCTGTAACTTAGAGTTCAATTTGAATTTTTCTAAATGGAAAACGCCCTTAGATACCCACTGAAATGCTCCTTTTAATGTTCCGGTACAATTAGCCAAATTATTGAAAATTAGTAGTTTTCGGGCACTTAAATGTCAGACAATTTTCTAGAAAACTAACTTATTGAAAAATTTCTTGGAGATTTAAAAAGCTCTTTGAATTTCCTTTAAACCATGAATTGAGAAAAATGGCTAAATTATAGGGGAAAATTTGACAGAATTAGAAAAAAACACATGCTCCAAGATTATCCTCTTTAACTCAGAATTCAATCGGAATTTTTCGAAACAAATACGTCTTCGAGTGCTCGTTCAAATGCTGTTTGAATGATTATAATGCATCATCAAATAAGCGAGATATCGAATCAAAAAATAAGTACTTTAGATTTTCAAATGTTCAATAAATTCGTATTTGTCTCATATTAATAATTTCCGTTATATATCCGCTTAAAAGATGCGGAAACAGAAATAGAAAAGCTTACAGAACCAAAAACAGAGACTCTTAACATCCCTAAAAACGCTAACAAACAATAAAATTGATGTGGAGTTTATAGAAAATGAAACAGGAAACGGAAATGCATGTACCACTGGATATCGATTCATAACATATCGAATGTTTCCGCTACGAGATTCACATATGTAGAATACAAAAAAAAGAAAACGAAGGGATCTCTTTATAAGACTAGACATGGGAACAATTTGAATTTCTATCTAATATACGTTTTGAAATAGACCTATAATAGACTGGAAATAGACGTTATGAATATTAATGTCGTATATTTTGTTGATTTTCAAAAGCATATACGAAAATCAATATTGCCGGTTCACCTTTGATAACGATAACGTAACAAAACTACGAATAAAAAGAGGGGTAGATAATCTTGTTCCATCATCACCGGCGGGTATTTTTTCTTCCGTTTATTTGTAAATAAAAACAAAACGACAAAAAAAAGAGACTTACTTGCTCAAACTGATTCCATTATTGATAAAATCTTGATGATGTAACACGGATTCATTCCATGGTATATCTAAGAATTTAAGAACAGTCTGCATCCATTGTCTTGGATGTAATACTAATTGTTCATATGGTACACGTAAACAACGTTTAGGTCCCAATTCACGGCACTGATTATTCATTGCTTCAACAGCACTATTCCATTTCTTCAAGCATTGTCTATAACTAGTTAAATCGAAACCAGTAATTGTTACTTTACGTGATATGATAGAGTGAGCAGTGGCACGACCGTCACGTACCTATTTCCCACAATAACAAACAAAATTATTACAAAATAAACTATAGAAATGAAACAAAAATATTTACCATAAAGATAAATTTAGCATTTGGAAATAAATCAATAACGTACGTTCCCATTTTGATAGTTAATGGATCTTTATTACAAAGTCTCGGTGCCGGTTCACCATGTTTAGCGATAATTTCCAAAGTAAATGCAGCAATCGCCGAATCTAGAACTGATTTCGTTATACCGGCTTGTTCTAAACGTAAAGATTCTTTTTCCGATTTCAACCAATGGAAACGTAATTGTAACAGTCTTGGTATAACACGAGTCTCTTGTCCACATCTATAAAAAATAACTCGCTTTAAATCTATCGATCAACACGATTAATACGAACAACATTGAAAAAATTCAATAGAAAAACGAAAGGGGGGAAAATGCAAATCACAGAAAGGACTGCAAATAGCTTCGTTATAAATTCACCAATAGAATGGATGAATGAAATTGAATCTGAAGTTCTCTTTTCTAACACTTAAACTCTCTATAATCTAGTTTTTTTCGATTTTTAACGCAAATAAATTAAAATTGATTAGAACGAAAGCACGATTTTCAATTTCATAACAACGATTCTTTTGTAATAAAGACCGATGAAGTTTTCTATACAATAGAAAATAACGATCCATTAAACTAATTTTATTTCACGTCTATAAATAACTGTTTTGAATGACTACAAAGTAACGTGTCTTTTGATATATTTGTCTTTTGAATTTGTTAGTAAAACATGGTTTTTGTTACAACATTTCTAGAGAATCGAATAATTTAATTTTATACCGTCAATTTAAATTGAGTGAGAATCGGATATCGTACAAATGAGCTCTCCTTTCGCGTTCACAATTATTTATTCGAATTGATTTGAATGTTCCAATTTGTACGCTTCCGGATTTTTCAATATACATATGACTGAAAGACGCAGTTTTTGATTCCTCTTCTAACGAATTCCAGTCTATTCTACTTTAGAAGCCGATAGAATTGCAACGATACAAATAAAACTGACAAGAATTTAGTACCAATGGGACGAATTTAATGTAGTTTTGAGGCATTATTTCGGTTCTAATTGATTTACGATAGCGTTTCTTTTGCTTTGAATTGTCAACTACAATTTTCGTTTAAAACAACATTCGATAAAATCTAACCTGACATCAGGATGTGCATCTAACATAGCTCGCATCAATGTCGTACCAGATCGTGGTACACCGCCGATAAAAATCAACGGCATCTCACGATTATATTCGTAAATTTTTTTATCTGAACTTAAAACATATTTAACAGGTGATATCATTTGAACAGCAGCAGATGATGATGATGATGATGTATCAGTCTCAGATGTTAGACACAAAATACCGAGGCGGAAAATAAGCGCCGCGACGCATAATAAACCGATGGCATATAATGCAGCCCGCCGGGGACCACCACGGTTCAATCTAAGTAGCATCGCGACGATTCCAATTCACCTCATCTTCAATATACCTGAAACAGATAAAAAGAAAAGAAGTATAAATAGATTATTGGAGAAAGAAAATTATTGAATGTTGGAATTCAATTTTGGTGGATGCGCCTAGTAGGCGGTTCTATTCAAGAAGTTTCTTTCAATCTTCATTTAAACTCAATATTCTATAATTACATTTAAGAGAAGATTTTTGTTAAAATTGGTTATTATTAATCATGATGTTTACCGCAAGTTGTGAATAATGCGTTCTATAATCGATAACAGTCTCTATCATAACGGATTACAGTAATATTGTGACAGATCTATATTAGAAAATAAACGATCTGACATTATAAATTCTTAATTAAAGGTAAATTATTAGCATTTTAATTAACGCGAGAAAACTGAAGATAACATTTCGAAATAAACAAATAATTAAAATATGCAAATATGTGAGAAATGTTTTTGATATTTGGAAACTTTTCAGTTTTCACGCTTCTACCTGACGGTAATATTTTTCTAAACCGATACTTTAAAATACGATACGTCTTTATGATTAAACATATCGATCACATTATTTATCTATCAATTTTTCTTTAAATATTCACAATGTCCGTTAATATTTCAAATCGACTACACAAATACATTAATCAAAATAGTAGCTTAGTTATTGTGGCGATTTGATGAAACTATTCCAAATAAACTATAATATTTAATTAATAATTTAATATCGTTGATTTTGTATTGAACACGAATATTGGATAGCATAAAACAAATCAAATTTGTTTTAATTACAACATATTTCTACTATTTTTTGCCTGTTTTTTTTTATTTGTTTGAAAATTGTTGGAATAAGTAGACAGGTAGACAAACAAAACGGGTAGACAGACAGACAGGTAAAATAAAAGAGAATTGAAGTATGGATCGAAAAAAAATACACATATGCTACACTGAACGATATTCGTTACAAGCTTTTACATAAAAAGCGTACTGAAAATACTCTCGTAAAAGAATTTTGTTTTTTAAACACAATAAATTAATCACTAGTTTCTCTTTTAAGTATACATTGTGAATTAAACAACAATTTGGTTTTTACCAAACAGCGATAGATCAAAAAGAAAAATTCATATAAGACATTTCATTTTATACGAATTTGAAAAGGTATCGTTCACCGAATTTGTTTTTGAATCAAATATTTGAACAGCGTCAGTTGATCTGGGTGAATTTTAGACGTGAAAATAAGCCCCACTTTGGTTTGTTTTTAAGGAAAATAATCGATAAAAGTCGCTCTTTATTAGGTGAGTTGAAAAATCTTATAAAATTGTGTTAAATCACGTTGAACGCTTAGGATACGTGTTAAACTTGAGACGTTAACTTAAAATTTATCCCACACATTAACCCGATTTTGTCCTGTTAAATTCTAGAATATAAACGATTTTTTTTATGTCAAACGATCGATCGCTTCACGTTTATGGAAATTACAGTAAGAATTTAGATTGAAATCGTGTTAAATAAAGCAAATATAGATCGAAATTTTTCAATAAAATCGTACAATTTTCGGGTTCGAGTAGTTTAAAATCTATATCAACTGTGGAAAAATATACAGTATCACATTCGTTTTGTTCAAATAATTCATTATTCCATATACGACAAGTTTTCCTCATTGTTAGACATTTAAATTTGTGACATATTCAACATTAATTTCACCCTTTACTATACATACAATATAACTGTCCTTACCTTTCGAAATTTATTAATCTAACCCCTTGGGGCTTGAAAATTTATATTCTATTACCATTATAAATTAGGACATCATAATCCGGAAGTTGACCTTCTTAAGTAAAACGCTACCCTATTATTACAGTTTCTTATACTAGAAAACACTCTGTGAAATAAATTATGAAATTTATTTAGTTATGTGGTTAGGAAAGTTTATAATAATAAAAATCTATTATAGTGTTTCGTACGCGATTTTTTCTGTTATTATTTTGTGTTAGAACAACTCTTTTTTGTAGTAAACATGCGGGTATGTCATTGATTTAATGTGAAAATACCAGCAGCATAATATAATGGTGATTAAAGTGAATTATAATGATGATACATTAGATTTATATACAACAATAATACCTTTAAGTCTTCACAAATAATTGCTCCCTTTAGATAAAGTATTATTCAGCGATAATGTCCCATATAAATACAACAATATATAGAATAAAACTGGAAATTTACCTTTCTAATAAATGTGTTTTATTATAGCAACTCTCAATCTTTTATATTCGAATTCATTGTTATTACCATTTATGTATACATTAAACAGCTTATCAGTGTCATTTGCAGCTTAATGAACAATTCCAATTCACTTGACTTTGTATCTTGAACAAGTACGAATTGTTCTGTTGCGGTTAGTAAGTTCACTCAAACGAAATCAAACAACTTACATCAAAATTATTGATTTGCAACTATTTTATTGTGACCAAAAATGTTAAATTTACCGGAAAAATAAATTAACTTGATGGATAATATTGGAATGATAACCACCAAAATCAACCACAAAACTACTCTATATCATTTCTAATATCTAATAGTTTTCAATATAAACTGGGGAAACTTTCGCCATATTCTACGCCTATATCCTTTCAACATGATTCTAAGATATTCGACAAACTTAGGATTGTAATAAAGTAAATGCGCCACTATCTCATACATAAAATAATACTCTAGACGTATCTATCAGCATTATACATTTTTCCCTAGAGATCCATGTAGAAATACCACTTTGTTATACGTTTTAAGATCAACGCTTAGCAAACAGATACAATTAATTGGCAAGAGAATTGTAAATGTAACGCCCGGCGCATCCACCAAAATTGCACTTGCACAATTCACTTTCTGTGGAATTTCAGTTCTCATCGAATATTTCTCCCAGAAATTAACTTGTATTGTTCAATTTTTCCTTATAATTTCGAATTTTAATTAAAATATTGGAGAATCTTCCTATAGTGGCCTTTCGTTGAATGTTTGAATCGAGAGATGGAAAGAATAAATTTACAAATAATTAGTACAGATAGAAAATCCCCAGATTGTCAAGGGGAAAATATTTTTAAAATTTGCATGTCATCAGTTTTATTTCGGTCCATTTTATTTATGTTTACGAGTTTAGCGTTTATATGTTCAGTTATGATAACAGAAATATTAACAATAATAGTTTATGTACATTTTATGAGAAATTAGCTGTATGGGAGGATATTAAAAACAATAAAACTTTAGAATTGAAAAAAGTAAATTAAAAATCGAAATTCTAGAAATCCAACAATAATAAATTTAAATGAGTTTGTTTAAAGCTGAATTACTGCATTTTTATGGCGCAATTTCACAAAAATTTCAAACATACGTCTCAATAAACAAATTATATTTGTAAAAGTTGGCATATAGTCGTATTCTCTAACTTTTTGGCAATTCATTACTTTGAAAATGTTGGAAACTGGAAATTCTATCTCACTCTTTACAATTCCATCATATGTATGCTTGGAATAAATTATTCAAAAGAGACTGTTGATCTTCAGTGTTGTCATGGTAATGGACCATTAAAAAGCTACAGACTGATAACTTTTGTAATATTTGATTTAATATGAAGCTTCGAAAGCTGAACCAATTTCAAATAACACATATAAAGATAAAACATTTTTCGATCACTGTTGAAAATGCTAATAGAAACTAACATAACGAGTTAAAGCTACTGGATTGAATTACATTCGTTGTTTTTTTTTTACAGTTACGTCCCTTCTTTTTCCCCATTATCGTTTGTTTTAATTGGGTAGAAAAAAATCCGAATGGCGACAATTAATCGTAATTAACAATTCCAATGGAATTTCGAGTGATTTTCCTCCTCGAAAAAAAAACGAATTTTGTTGATTTCTCTAGAGAGGTACTTCGCACAGAGAAAAAAATGCCATTCGTCAATTGAAATTCAATACAAAGGATCGTAACGCACACACACACTAGTATCGTTTCATTAATCGATTTTTACACAACTTGATAATAAATCACTTGATTATATTTCCTCTTGTGGAAATGGTTCAATTTAATCGAAACACTAACAAAATCTTTTGTTGTTAACAATTGGAATCCTGATTTTAGTATTTGCCACCAATTTGCATTATTCAATACAACATATTGTTTATTTTGCATTGTTTGTTAGTGATATTAACATTAATTAAATATCGTGTCCGTTATAATTAATCAAAATAATTTAAATTATATTCGAATATTGGTTTTTAATACAGTGAATATAACGAAAAATTGCCAACATTCATAATATTTTGGACAAATAAAGTAATACCCAGATAGTCTCTGTGGTATTTGTTCTCCAAAAAAAAGAATGCCATCATTTTTCTTCTGTCACACGCGAGGTTATAACAATTCATAAAAAGCACTTACAGAAATCTTTAAGATTTCGTTCTTTTTGTTCAACCATCTTCTAAGTCCATTTAAAAAAAATAAAGCTGATTTGTAACCGTAAAAAGCATAAAAAAAAGAAAACTCCTTATTAGAGTACAAAATATTTCTTTCAATCGACCTTTTTCTCTATAATTATTTCAACGTCCGCTTACGGCAAGAAAAAAGGACAAATATCTAACAAAGTAATCCTTTATTCTTTCGTTTTCGCTGTTATGTTAGCAGAATTTAACCCCCGTTGACAACCCTTCATTTGGATCCCTATACTCGACTACTATTAAAGAATATCAATTATAAAAGAGCTTGTTACATGAGAAAGTGAACAGTAAGGGTTGTTTCGTTCTAGAATTAGCTACAAGGGCCTACAATTGAAACAGTATAGAAGGGTGATTTTTAAGTGGTTCCGACTTTGTAAATTTAAATGGGAACATCAATGAAATTATTTGAAATTCGTCGAATTGTATTGATTTTTTTTAACCAGTATTACTAGCAAATTGAAATTAATAGTTGTTTTTGCCGTTATGAACTTTTAATTATCATTTATAATATTTAAAAGCAATTAAACATGAAATTCTCTACTGTTTTAGTTCAGTTATTCACAATGCACTAATTAATTAAATTCTGTATTTTGCTTTGTTAATAAACAACAATTTTGTAACTCTGTTGTATTATTATTTCGTTTTGCAAAGTTTATTTAAAATATTCGCTTTTAAACAAAATCTTATTCATTTTCTTGATGGTTTATTTAACTTAACCAAATTAACCAAGTGAAACTTTTATGACATTTTTTTTCGGTAAATGGAAAAATTAAACCAACTATAAATTCTAGTTTCCTTATTGTTAAATTGTATCAGATCACATACTATTGAAATAATTAATATAATTAAGTTTCAAAGTTCTAAACTAAATTTTCATAGAACCTAATCTTTTAAAGTGTAAGTAACATGTTTTACCGAACTAAGGAAGCTTACAAGTTTGCGTATTAAATTTCAATATCCATCTGTATATAAGCTATTATGTTTATTCATCCCCTTCGATTAATCGTTATATTATCATAATAAAACCACTTTTAAGTCAATAGTGATGGTTGATATGGATAATTTGTCACATACAAGAACTTTATTAGTGATAAATAGGAAGAATTAGGGAGTCGATGGAACGTTTAATAATCGAAGTTTTGAAGTGAACACAATAGAATCGACATTGACACTTTTGTAAGTTGGTAACGTAAAAGTTGGACTATCAAAAGTTTCGTTTGATTCGTTTTCTAGTTAAACTTGAAAGAATCAAATGATTATAAGCTCTAATCTGGGAGATTAATGATTGTTGAGAAATTTACTATGTCAAAATACTCAAAAATAAGGCGTCAATGGACGAAATTCAAGCAAAATTCTACCCTATAAATGCTTATCAATGTCTTTTCTTCAGCTACATTTAATCAACATTAAATTATAGGACTTGGAGCACGAATAGTGGAGATAATATGGAATCTTGGTAGACGGAAATTTCAGTCTATTCAAATCCAACTGGAATAAATTCTTGATAACAGATTTCACACGTGTTAAAACATTTAATGTTTAAATATCTTCATCTTACTTTCTTTGAAAAAACTAATCTTTTCAATATCTAGATCATTACGCAGATGTTAAATTCGTCTTGAGCATATGTTTAATATTGAACAAGTTCAAAATAGCGATTACAAGTGTTCCAGATTGGTAAAACGACACGACAAGAGCGGATTCTATGTTGGTTCTAGCTTGATATAAGTAGAATATGTAGTGTTCGTTAAGAAAAGCGTGATTTTCGATAAAAATAATAAAAAAGAATGTATGATGGTAAACATAAAGGAGATTTATAGTGAACAGTAGAGACAACATTGGATCTTAAAGTATTATCGATGGAAGGATGTTCTAAAAACTCCGGAAAGAAGTAATTTCAAAAGAATTCGAATTACGTGACTTTCCACTAGAATAACATTTTTACATATCTGATACAGTATTTTTGAATAAATTTTCCAATATTTTATAAATTCATGGTTGGTAAATCCATTAATCATCGTTGTAGATTAAATTGAAAAATTGCCATTTTAATTATTACGATTTGTCCGTATTAATAGTTATTAAAAATCACATAACAATATCGTAGATTGTTTGACACAAAATGTCAATGTTAATACTAACAACATTACTATTATCAGTTTTATGTGAATTTATTGAGATTCCTAACAATAGAATTATAAATTTTAATAATCCAAACATAAACAACAATGATGGTGATAGTAATAACAACAATAATAATGAAAATTTCATTAGATTCAAAGATAGTGTACAACAACAGAAAGCACAAGTAAAAAAATGGGATCGTTGGAGTAAATGGTCATCGTGTAGTGTTAGTTGTGGTACTGGTAAAATAACACGTTGGCGACATTGTATGTCAAATAATTGTGCACGTGGTGAGAAGGAAGCACAAATTAAAATTTGCACATTGCCACCGTGTTGAATTTCCTGTTTACAAATCAATTTTATAATTCTATAATCTTATTTCTTCTATTCAGAAAATAAAATTTATTGTTGAATATTTGCCAAGACTTTTTAAAATATCAACAGACGGTTATTTTCTCGAACGCAGTATTTTATAACTCAAAAGAATATTAAAAACGTATTCATATCAACTACTACAGGAATGCATTGTTTAAATGATATAGAGGAGAATAATTTCTATTCAATATACTATAATAAGAGGATTATAATACCAACGACTAGATCCTTTGTATATAGATAACAACCGATAATTTGCCACCAACTATCACAATTACATATGAGTAAATACCGCATGAAATTGATAAAATTTACATCAGTGGTTAACTAACATTCTCTATAAAATAGCTGAATAATAACTAATAGAATGATGAATAAAAAAATAGTGATAGTAATCCTAATTATTGGTATAATTACTAAATGTTACCGGGTTAAAGCTGATTTGAATATCGACTAATTGGTTGAATTTCAACAAACTACAAATGAGTTTATCCGTTGTTCTGTAAATTTTCGATTATTCAAACTATTGAGTGTTAATTTTAAAATAGATTCCACTATAATAAATTAATTAAATCCTTGAAAGTGTACTTTTAGAGTTAGATTATAGTTAGACGATTCAGATTGCACAACTAACGCGTTCAGAGAGACTTTAAATTGATTTATTTTTATAGTTTCGCACCTAATTGAAAGATTATAGAATGTTTGTTTTCTTCTTTTGATCTATTCTCTATATTTCTACAAAAATAATTCATTATTAACGTCATAAAACACGAATCATTAAAAATACACGACTTCTTAACGATTTACAAAGAATCTTTAAAGTGGTGATTTTAAAGCGCCTCTTCGAGACACAATGCATTGTCTATTCATTCGTAAATACACCCAAATCTACAGTTACAAAGCAGGTTTTCAGGCGTACAGTTGTAAAAAAAAAAAGAAACACCTTTGTAGTCAATTTTCATGTGGAATTTGCACAAAAACAATCCGTAATATTACAGATTTAAGAAAGTTTCATTTCAACGTAACCGAAACAACGATAATAATACCGTACATAATAGAAAAGAGGGTGTGAGAAACTCTCCTATTGTCATCACTTCAATTTCTCTATTCAGACTTGTTCATTTTTAATTTCTCGACAATTCAGAATGGAAATATCGATTGGGGATAATTTTTATAAAATATTTGTTTAACAAAAATAAAATTCAATTCAAATATTTAACAAACGTTTATTTTGTGTTTAGAGAAGATTGTAATCCAAAAATCGTTGAATATCGTGAAAAAAAGGTGAAAATCTAAACAACTTTCAGAGTAGTCGTATCAAATTTTAAGTAAACAATCATGTTTTCAGTCGAGAAATAGGAGATTAAAATTTAAAAACAAAAAGACGTATCTCTAGGATGATAGTTGAGCTTTTCCCAACAACGTAGCGGTATTATTCTATTATTGTTCTTTTTTTTAAGTGGAGAACTCTTGAAAATTCAAACAAAACAACCTCTCGAAAGTACAGGATGTTGAGAATGAACTGAATCCTTGATATTTCAATAGAAAGATACTCGATAGAATGCAGATCAAGTACATGTGTGTATAATTTGAATTTATAGAATACAACAAATCTTAAATTATCTGACCGGTCAACTATTATAAATTACACTGGCCTAATTAACCGATCACGTTATTTACAATACACAAATCCTATAAACAATACGAATAAATTAATGTTTAGTATACCATACAAGTTTAGGTGTGATTCATACAAATTATACGACGAAAACGTGACATATTGTCAGTCTGAATTGTTGCCAAAAATTTAAATATCTCTAGGATCATTGAAATAAATTAATGGGAAATTCTACTTCATCGATAAATTTTTTTTAATTATTGATTTAATTTTCAATGAAAACATTAGTGTTTATTACGTTTTGTTCGAATTGTTTTCAAAACAATAAAAATTGAATGGTCGATACACAATGGTGAAAATCAACATAAAAGTCACTAAATGAACGGAAAGAAAACGAAAAAAATTTTCAATTTTAAAACAAGAAGGACGACAGTAATAGTGGTAACGATAATGTCGACGACAAAGATGAAAACGACAAGATGGATTTATATTACAATTGTATAGAGAGACTGCCATTCGATATAAGCTATTAAAATTCATATCACAACAGATGGGAAAGAAAAGAAACGAACATATCTAGAATCATGCTTTCATGATTCCATCACCAATGTCACCCTGTTAAGACGAGAAACCGGTGCATCCACATTTTCCAATTTCAATTTGACTGTTTCCAATAATGCTTGTTTTTGTTTATTTATGTTTAGAATTCTCTCAATCTATTCCAGTGAAACATTGAATTTTAAAATAGCATTGTAGCGAACAAGTTTCATAAGTCACTAAATGTACAAGCCACAAATTTAGAAAACGATAATCCCAAAGCGAATTCAACAGTGTTCAATTTCTATTATAATTAATCTAGACATTATTCGGTTTATTATCTAAATAGAAGAAAATTTGAGACGAATATTGCGCTATTACGAAGGTAGCTTAAGTTCTCTTCACCGACAATTTTAATGTTATAAGTTAAATGGGAAGATTGGAGAGATTTATTGATAATAATCCAAGTCGACGTCTCCATTTTCCACATTTCACCCGATAAATTATAAATTTATAAAAATCAACAACTTTAATTATAAATCGAGACTTGTAATTTGTACGAAACGATGATTTAAGTAATTTTACATTCTGAATATCCCGCAAATTATTCTTCCATTCTCCCTATTTCAGTAGCAATCGTAATAAATCTACAACTATTAATATTAGTAAAACTGAAAAATTTCACCGTATTATGTTAGATTTTCCTGAATTTCACGATTGTGACACGATATTTCTTCTAATAGTGAATTTGTGTGACATAAATGATGTTGAGTCTATCATGTAAAATTTTAAGTTTTTTGTTTCAAAAAAACTATAGCTCGTTATAATAGTTGTTTACAATAAAGTTGAAACATGTACAATTGCAATTTTTTCATACAGTTTAAAGTTCATTAACCACGAATCTTTTGGTAAACACGCTGATATATTAAGATGGTTTTTTCTTAGAGACCTCACACGAATAAAACGTATTTGTAAATTATTATTAGTTCAATTAAAGTCTAAAAAAATAAATGGAAGTATAATTGTATTCGTTTGAAAATACACGTTAAAATTGTGAATTAGTTTCGTAATAAACGTAAAAATTGAAATTTCAACTTCTGTTCGTTATAATAATGATCGTGGAGTAGTTGAGGCAATAATCAGATTATGACGAACATTATTTAAGTTTTAACTGAATCTGTTTTAAAATAATACCTATCGTAAAATAAATTGAATTTTCTATTGCGAAAATTATGGAAAATTCTACTATAAATATTACAAAATTTATATTTTCCACTAATAAAGTTGAATGATATATTAGGTAGATCAAACAACTGCAATTTGATAAGTATTGAATTTTCCATTTTATTCAGCATAGTAATACTCGATAAAAGGGGTTTTATTGTGTGTTGAGATCAATGATACTGTCAATGTGAAATTTATTATACATTTCAAAATTGCAATAAATAAAAATATCAATAAGGATTTGAATACAATTTTTATATTTTCGAATAAGCTGCTCCATATATTTAATCTTAAAAATATTAAATTTCAACGTTTTTTTATTTCTTTTAGTAAATTTAGAACGTGCTTCAATTACCGCAAGTAAAGATTAAAAACCTTCCATTTTCTTACAATAATTGAAGAATTTCCTAATACACAAACAACGAAGGAAATTCAATAGAAACACCCTACATATAACTAAAAACTACCCTGCTTTTATAGTGTTTGTCAAATAAGTTTATTAAGCGAATTTTAAAAGAAAGTAGAGGCATTTAGGAACAGATCCAAGATGCTACCCTAAAAATCCCTTAAACAATCTTCCCTTAAACTACTACTAATCCGACTTGTCAATGATTGTAAATTTTCTTATCCTGTTATCTCAAAGATTCGTTTGATAAAAGTTTAAATTCAAAAATTTAGGGGAAACTTTAACATACGCATTCTCTATCTTGATTTATATCTCTAATGTTAATCTCCTATGTGAAATCGTATTAAATTATATTTAACACGATCGTATCTATGCACAAGTTCAATTAGTGCGCTGAAAACTTCCAAAGAATGGCAGGAAATTAGCTTTGCTTTCGTGTAATTTTCAGCATTATTATGAAAATTCGCTGGATTCAAAGCAAAGTAAATTCCTCTAATAAGCCCAAATTTAAACGACAGACGATTATCTCAAATTTGAGTAATTAAACCGTACAGTAATAGGTGATATTCTGCAACTGGACACCGGAAAGTTATCGTGACAAAAGTTGTAGTGCAAAATTCAACATAATACTTTTTCATGTCTAGAATACAACCCTTGCTTTTATATTTCAAAATTTTCCACTTGTTATTCGTCAAAATAACGACAGAAAATCGTTGAACGACTTATCTGTTTAAAAAGTTAGTCGGACAAAGAGTGTTGAAAGGAAAACTTCAAAGGAACATTATAGATTTGGTGACATTTGGAAAATATTGTTTGCCTTTTCTAGAAATCATTAGAGGAGAAATATCAACAATAATCGTCTTAGAAGATTATATAAATTCAGCCTTAAATAGAAAATTTTCGATCGAACATTTTAACAATAGCACCCGATACTAGCAAATTGAATTTTCCTCGACCCATAAGTCAAGTCATGCCAGATTTAATTTAGTACAATTAAATAATCTGATAAATTATTAAATTACTACCATATTTGGATACTCAACGTTTTGAAAAATTCAATAATTAGATTTTCAGAAAAAATAGAGTAGATCATGGTCTTATCATAAATTAGAAATTTTAATATAAATCAATAACTAATAATTAAACATAAAATCAGTAAAATAAACGGGTCTTATTTCCGTTTTATGTTAGAGCATGTAATAAATAGACACGTCATAAAGTGTAGAAATTCTAAAAGCAATTCCCTAAAAGCTTCTCTCAAATTTAAAACAGATCCAACTTCATGACACAACAATAAAATATTCTAATAAATGATAAAATTAAAAATTTACCATCATTAAAGTAGGAAAAAAATTGAAGATGCTGAAAGCTTCTTATGTTCATGAATAAAATATAACGGTGAAAAACGTAAAACGAATGAATTTAAAAGGATACACACAACTGTATATTAATTTTATTTCACTTTTAAATAGTTTTAGATGTTATTTTTATTATTCCGTTTACAACCCGCTAATAATAAGAAAAAATCCGTGCACTTTTCGATTGGTAGTCCCCAATTCCCTGATCCATTATCGACATCGTACAGCCCTAATGACATATGTGTATCCCCTAACGGATAAAGTTCTCTTAAAAATAACATAAGAAAAATTGAGAATAAGATAGAATCGTGCCAATCTAATTTTGAAATGTTGCCATATATTTTTTGGGAAAAATTATCTTGACATTGTAAAAAACAGCTTTTTATATGTACTTTGATATTTTTCAAGTTGCTCTCATGTTGTATAGTTTCAACAGTATGGAAAAGGACTAAAAGAAGAATCGGGAAGATAAACGATTTTACTGTCCAGGTGACATTTAATCGTAACTTTTCAAGACAAATACTAGCAAATTTTTATTCTTATTTTCTTATTTTCATCCCAGATTAGAGCCTACAGAATTTTACAAAATTTATGATTGATTGTCAATGATTCTCCAAAACGACAACTGTTGAGAGTGTCATTTAAATGGTAAAATTGTACAACGTTCCAAATTCTTTTATCAACCGGTTTCTTCGTTTCAACAATGTGGAAAATATTGAGACTAATTTGTTTAGTGATAACGCCAACATTGACTTATTTCTTTCAAATAAGACAGATAGCTTGTTAAAACTTGCTGTTTCAATGGAAGTTTTTCTTTTTAATTTTCATTAACGAGAATTTTAAAAATAAATTGCCCTTTTTTCCGCCAATAACGATCTGTACAATTATCGTAAACCTGATCTGGCTATATTTGGTGAAGAACAACAAAATTATTATACGATAAACATGGTTGTTGTTGTTATTGGCGATAATTGGGCGGTAAGTGTAACTCTCAATCAGATATTTGCTTCTGTTTCACATTTTGATTTGACGTTGATCAATGATTATTGCACTTTGATTAGCACATAAAATATACAAAATTACAGAATTATGGAAACAATTGATTTTCATGTAAAATTATTGTTGTTTTAATAATCCTTAAAAGTAGAGACAATTGATATGTCATAATAAACAATAATTGTTTTTATTTCAATTGAATTTTAAAATTAAATTCCATTTTTTGTGTCTCTCATTAAACTTGTATAAAATGAACAAATAATAAACTCCTACATTATAATACAATTTAAATGTAACAAGTCTTTCTCTTTGCTTTTATATTTAGAAATATACCTGCTGATATACATAATTAAATTTCAGTTTAACAACGACCTTTTATATCTCTATTACTTACAATTAGAAACTAGAATAGATCAATATACAGACAGGTGTGAATAATCAATTGTATAATAATGATAGCACAGGTGTTAATAATCGTACATTAAAGTTAAATTAAAATCAATACGATGGAATATTTACACTTAAATGCATTTCAAACATTAATCATCAATTAAACTAAATCCAGAACTTATAGAACAATGGTGTAATTGAATTCGAATCTATTATGTAGAAAAATTTGAATTTTTAATTATCTGCTTAATTGTCCCAGTGAAACTGCCTAAATTTAAGATAAAGTAGTAGTCATGTAAAAAATCAGGGGCGGTTCAACGCTTGGGCAAATTGAGTGGCCACTGGGGGGCTCCAGCGAGATAATTTGGACAATTTAGATGAATTTTAGTCGATTTTTGACAAATTTTTCCTGTAATCGTCAAGTGTTACAGAATTTTGACTGTACATTGTAAAAATCAAATGCAATTTTTAAGTACTTTCCACTTTGAACTATCCGTTTTTAACGAATTTTCCCCTATATGGAAAAAAGTCTTCAGTTAGGTATAAGTTGTAGGATATTTTAATGTGTCTTCGTTATTCTCAAGAAAATTTGAGTCGGTAAATTCAATCAATTTCAGTCGATTTTTCAGTTAAATTTACGAAACTCAATTGTAGGCAGCTGTTTGGGATCAAATTTTTAAACAATATCTGTATTTTGTGGCAAAAACAGATCATACAAAGTTGAATTATGGTTATTACCATTTAATGCGTCCCTGTATTAAACGGAAACTTACTTATAGAGTGGTTTCTTTAATTTTACATCAAACATGAAAGTAATATCGTTGATTTGAGATTTCCATTAAAATTACATCGTTATACTTTATTAAATGTACGATATTTTATACATTTAAATCCCAATGCTAGTTGACGATATGAAGTGGGTGGATATCAAAAATAGAAAAAGATTGTACGATTTACATTCAAACTACTTAATAAATTACAAACAGAATACGACAAATAAATAAAACGGTAATGGTTGTGGTACGTTAAATAGTGATCACGTTGTAGATCTTAACAAAACTGTTGGAATTAACATTGTCGACAGTTTATGCAACATTTACTAAATTTTAAAAATTTATTTACGTAGATTTATATTAGCTGCGTATGTCTAAAAATAAAATTTAGGAGCATATTGAGAAAAATCCAACTATTAAAGAATTAAATAGGTCTCACTGAGCTAAAAATGGAATCATAACTGTCCTTAATTGATTTTATCTATTACTATCGGTTAATAATTTAGTAAAATCATCATAAAGAATTAATAAGAAACGATCTCTAATTTCGTTATTCCGTCTGTATTTTCGTTCAAAAATAAGACTGAAGGCGTCATTAAATTGAAAATGAACTGAATAACTAAATGAATTTTTTTTTAATAAACACAACAATACTCTAAGATAAAATTACAACATCTATAAATAGATTGTTCGTAAAATCGAGTAAAGTCAAAAGTTATTTTCATGTTTTCCGTTATTAACAGGAAATTACAGAATTTCCATTAATGAAAATTCTGTAATTTACGTGATCTTCTCATTTAACAGAAAACTTCGTATTTTAAAGAAAATAAAATATCAAAGCTACGAAAACTTTTAATCGAAGATTACAACTACATTGAATTAAGAGAATAATTAATCAAATTCCGTTAGAGAAGCTATCAAAATTATTAATTATAAATCCTTTAATAGATTATACATCAAACAATAAGAGGAAAATTGTGAACAAATAACAAAGGAAGTGTAAAAATTTGATCTGGATTTATTGAGTGACGATCATCTCGGATTCGGGCCAAATTCTAAGTTATAAAAACTGAATGCTAAAATTGCGATTTTACGGTTACTTTAGTATTAAGGAACTAATGCGAAAGGATTGTTTCCGACACAAAAAAGCTTCCCATTGTTGCTCCTTATTGTATAAAAACATCCGATTTTGATCGTAGACAGTTTTGACATATCTCTAGATACATTGTATGACGAGCAATATAATCAGAGATGACAAGGCATTCATCAGATGGATGTTAGATCTTTTTTCTATATGGCTGAAGTCATTACTATTTACTACTAGACGCACAAACAAAAAAAAGTACGATACTAGAATACCAAAAGCTATCTAATGAGATCCTTGTATTTGACAGATCGGAAAAGGATACGTCGTCACCATACAATGTCCTAAAACAATCATCTTGGATTATCGGTTTCCTTGTTTTTTTTCTGGGTTTCATCTTCAATTTCAGCTTGTATTTCACACCCCCTAACTTACACGTTTTTCTTTATGTCGCTGTTTTCCTCTCGTTGATTTCACAATAAATCTATTTGGACATCTCTGTTGAATAATTAAAAGAGAAAATGTTGATTTTTGATATTCCACCCCAAGCATAATATCAATTTAAGTATCATTTAATAGAATAGACTACAATAACAATAACACTTGAAGGGTGTTTGTAAGTTTTCCTATAGGGTTAATAAAATTTTATTATAAAGTTTGTACGTTAATTGTCCAACAACATGGGAAAATTGCAAACTTTCAACGAATATAACACAAATTTGTAAATTTTCCTTTATGTAATAGAGAAATTTCCAGTAATTAACAGAGTTTTTCCATTCTAATCTCCAATAAATATTATAATTAATTGAGACTACTTCTGAATATGATTGAATGACTTTTCATCCTTTTATTATCACTATCATCGTCTGCCGTATTTTCATTCTCGTCTTATTCTATTCTCTTGATGAATACTTGAAACTTTTCGACTGGAAAACATGAATTTAATCTATCTAACTGAACTTTTTTTTATTTGTTTTAATGAAGAATTGAGGGAAAATAGAGAGGAAGGAAAAATAAAGTAATATTTAAAAAATGGACTTAATGAAAATAAAACTTTTCTTCATTATGGATATCAACAAGGAATGATAATAATGAGTAAGTTGTTGAATTTTCAAAGTTTTGATGTAATCATCAAAATAATTAACGTACAATTATTAGAACAGATGCTCGTTTTCCATTATCTATCTCACTCTATCTTATCAAGATGGATTAAACAAAATTTTCGTTACTTAATTACGAATATAATTCATTAATGTTGTTCTTAATAAGACACGTTTTTTCTCTAATTATTCTTTATACTACTACTTTAGAATAATAGAATTAATAAAATTATCAATAAGTCTTTGAGTGGAGTAAACAGTAATTAATAGAGCAATTTGCTTAAGTGTCAATCAAATTAACACACCAATGGTTATTGATCTTAACATGTAAACAACGAGGCTAAAAAATTTTCAGTATAGTTTTTCGTAAATTGTAGCTATATTTTCAGCTATATATTTAGGAAATTAATCACAAGATTTATGTAAAAAAGCATTAATTAGAAGATTTTTCAAGTCACTCTCCGGATAATTAACTCTTCCCTTATTTTTGAAACTTGTTGGAAAGTCTTCGAAAGGAGCTTCACTTTAGAAAATTTATAACACTGGCTAGTTTTCTGGGAGAACGTAATGAGCTGTACCACTTATGATACTTATAATGTTTGAATACCTTGAATAATAAACGAAACAAAATTAGAGCACTTAAAACGTATTCACAAATACATATAATAAACCTCATTTCCAACTGACAAGAACCAAACTTCTGTATATTTTTTAATTTATCATGAGAAAATAGGCTAAATTAATTGAACAAATATAGAAAAATTATGAATAAATAATAATTTTAATTCTATAAGAAATTTAACAACCTATTCAATTTATGATGTAAAGCTTATTCGCGTAAAATTAATAGTGCTTTATTTGAAGTTTGTTTAAATTCTATTGATAACCTTCTAATTTCTAACAATAAGAGAAAACAGTAATAACTTAAAAAAATAGGTTTAAATACAAGGTTGAATTTTTCTTTAGTTTAATCATCGTTGATTATTATTCTGAAGATGAGAAACAAATTGGAAGAATGAAGAAAACAAGAAACGAAAATCGATTGACAAAGTACTTTTAATATCAGTAATTGATCAATTTAAGAAATTTGTTGAAATCTCCAACATTATGAATACTGTCGGTGATTTTCTAAAGATACTTTTGAATTGGCTCACATAAAACGATGCAAGAAAAACGAAATGAAAACAAATTTAAATTTAATTTAAACAAACAAAAAACTTTACAAAATAAATTGACATGCTGTAAATGAGAAATAAAATTGAAAACTAACTGAAAAAAAAACTAGGTATTACACAAACATATTTCTCCTCTATTGTTTAAACAGTGAATAAACGCGCCCATTATTGAGTGTTGAAATACGAATAGACACTTTCACTTTTTTCTCTGGAAAATTATTATTGTTATAATAATAAAAATCATAATCCTACAATGATTTATCGTTTATTATAATCTAAATTTCATTTATTTCGTACTTGAAAATTTACGTGTAGTTTCTTGTAATTTTAAAACAATAATTCAATTAACGATAATCGACGATGAGATCAACAACAGGAAGTTAATTTTGTAATTAAAAAAAACAATTTATCGCTAATATAATTGTCTTGTTATAGGTATATCAGCAAAAAAATAATAATTGAAATAACAATAGGTTTCATTTTAATGAAATTAAGGAACCTTACAAAATTTATAAATAATGTAATTGCTCAGTACTGTAGAAAATTTCATATAACTGTAAAAAAAATCATCTAAACAGCACAATTCTTTGTTTAATAATAGAATTTTCTCGAATTTTAAGTCATTTAAATTTCACATTATTGCCAGAATTAGGCTACATTTTCTTTGAATACAATGATTTAAATCCACTTTAATTTGTTTAAATTTCTAGAAAACAAAATTTTAATTCTTTAAGTTGAATTAGAACTAGTTGATTGTACTGAAATCACCATAAAAAAGATACAAAACCCCTGTGTATTTTTACATTTATAAATATTCTATTCAAAACTTTATCAATTGTGGTTTATATCCATGAGTATTGACGAGATTTTAATAAATTCTTAAAAGTTTTAAACATTATTTTATGAATATAATCGTAAATAATTTCAAACTTATTATACGAAATATACAATATTATTGAAAACTGCACAGATTTTCTCGTATTTTAACTTTCTTCCAATTGGAAAACATTCAATTCATTCCTCTCTGATGAATTTTTTGAAAGATAAAACCGAAAGAATGCAGAACGATTCATATTGAAATTTTTGACATTTTTATACCAACAAAATAGATGATCCCTACAAAGTATTTAGAATACTTGGGATATTTGCAAATATTGTTGTTTAAAATAATCCTAAATTAGGTTGAATATTTTAAACTAGAAAAATATACAGAATATATCAATAATAGTCAAAAATAGCTGTGTTTAAAGCAGTTTTTCTTGCGAACATTTTCCAATGAAACTAAATTTTCATAGTTATATAATGACTTTACAATAGCTGTTGTTAAGATTAGTTAGAAATTGCTAACGGCTTCTTAAGTCGGTTATAAATTATTCACTATTGATTTCATAAACAGGCCCTGGTAGTGGTACAACTTTTGGTAACTTCAAATCAACAATTTATCTAAAAATTAAAAGTAATCTTTACAGTCGGTCTACATTAATTGGCTCAACGTAACTGTAACGATAATAGTTGGAGTTATTCTAAAACCTATTTGCAATCTCGTGAGACATTTATTTCAAATTACTTTTTAAACGCTGTTATCCTATCGTAGAATCAAGAAAATTAAGTTAAAATAACCGTTGAGATTAGGGGTATAGAACGAAAATATAATTTTTCTTAATTATATTAGCTAGAGACTTTTCTAATTGAGAATACGATTTTATTTTAAATAGCTTAATATAAAAAAAGCCTCTCAGGTATATGTTGTTTTATAATTCTCTTTAATTTTTAATTAAAAATCTCTCCAAGAGGAAATACTAAGGTTTCATTGTCAATTGAATTTTCCTCTTTTCAAAGCCGTAAAATCAAACGACCTAAACGTTGTGCTACCATAATGTTGGTATAATAAATACATGGAAAATGAAGCAATTTTTTAAATTGTAAAAGAAAAATGAACATAATAACTTAATATGTTGTTTAAACGAACAAATATTAAAAGAATGATTTTCTTTAACACCCAAGAATAATCAACCAAGTTCAATTTCATTCGATCTAGTATAAAACAATAGGACTGTCTCGGATTTTTAACAAAGGAAATATTTTATTAGACCGAACAATGGACCAAACAATCAATAAATTACCTGCATGGTTGTTATAAGGCAGAAATAACCAAGGGGAAAAAAGATGAAATTGAACTTCATACAAAAAAAGAGCACAGCAAAAAAATTTCAACCCTATAGTAACAAAATTCCCCATATACCTACTTATGAATACGCATAGATAAAAGCATAGTAGAAATATCAGAACTGTCTTATCATTCAGATAGCATCCAATTGAGTTGTCTCTTTGTGTTAAAACATTCAAAGTTTGTCAATTTTCTTCCCCTTTTACAATTTCTGCTATATAATTTTACTTATTTGCACCTGTCGGTAAACACTATTTATAAGACAAATAGAATAATATCGAAGGATTTAGTAAATATTCAGAAATTCAATTTATACATTTAGGTTATTTAATATTATATTAAATAAACAATTTTCGTACAACGAAGTGTCTGAATCAGCTGTTGCTAATTATAACTAAATTTGCCTCTTTATAGCCCCCATTGAAAGGTTTAATATATTGTTAATAATTATTTCCGTTCGGTTAAATTAATTAACACGAAAAACTAGTGATTTTTGCAATGTTAATTCTAAGAAAAAATACAATAAAACGATGGACAATCAAAGATTAATACTTGAAATTGTTTCTCAATGCTAGATTCGCATTGTATTGTTTCTCAATATTGAGTCAAATTAAACAATTAATCATAGTATCATTAATTAATTTGATAATACAACTATTGTGAAAATTCTAATAGAATATTCGCAATTTTCGAAATAAATTTTCATTAATTTTAATAAATATTGTAAATACAATATGATCTTTCGTATAGAATTATTAATTGTTGAATCATTTATTTAACAGAACAACTTTAAATTAATTCGTGCAAGTAAATTTGCAGATCTTTGACTTGAAATGGGCTCGACAGTTAAACATCCGTTACAGTTCATTAGATGGAAAAGTTAGATTACATATAATCAATAGTTTAACATTCTTTTGTTAACAATTTTTATGATTATTGCCTACGTTTTACAATAAATTGTAAACAAACAGATCTGTACGTATACATTAAAAATTAAACTAAATAAATTAACGTTTCGCTAATCTGTTTTATTAATATTGACACAGATAAGAAATTAAATCAACAAACAAAATATACAGAGTGTTCCTTCTCTCTATTGTATTTTAAAGTATGAATACTTTCATTGTTTTAATCAATAGTCAACCACTAATATCTAGAATGATGTGTGATCGAATAAAGTTCACGAGAATAGTAATTAAAAAGTTCCTTTATTACACTTCAAAATCGCAATTTGATTACTTTTTTTACCACAATTCATGCATTTTTATTGAAAAACATTGTACAAAACTTGAAATTCTAATATGTTAGAAATCTATTCAAACTTTATTCCCTCACTCACCATCCATGGAATGTTGAAATTCTATTACAACAATTCCTGAGGAATGGCTACTAATTCTACGAGGACTAATAGCCAGGGTAATTTCATTTCGTAAATTCAGTTGTACAAAACGTGACAATCCTATCAGATATTATTATATTTTTTTAGGTAATTCTCTATTAAACAAATTTTATCACAATATTTGTTAACAAATTCTATCAATAAACGGTAAACAAATAGGGCTTTCAATCGACAGATAGAAAGATTTGATATTATGTTTCGTAATGTAGATAGAAAGGTCGATTAGGGTCTATTACAAATCCTAATTCGAACTGGTTGGTTTCCTTTTGTTGACAGAAATTTCGGTAAATTTGTCTAATCAATATAGTATGGAAATGTTGATAGGCTAGAATATTACACCTACTATTCTGAAACGAATAAAAACAAGACTAAATTTCAGACATAAACAGAAAAAACCTCATTATTCGAATGAATGGGGAATTATAAGAAATGTTCATAAAATTACAGGGTATTTTTAGATTGAAGTACAAAAAGAAAGCACTCAAATCGATTATTTAAAATGTGGAGTAATTTCAAGATGATTACACCATTTCTTCTAAATTACAAATAAAAATAACACCAATATCGGATTTTTTATTCGACTCCTTTTAGATTTCTCAAAGATCTTTTAAACACTTAATATGTGGATATTTGAAAAAATTAGCTCTAATGGGGGATGAAACAGTCCGCCCTGTAAATATTCCAATTTGGAATCGTTAAAAATGAATCATTGATCGGCAAATACTTGTCCAACTAGAACTTATCGTATCATTGTTATCAAATATATTTTCTAATTATTTAGGTCAACTTTTCTCGCATCATCGATTATTAAAGTCGCCCTTAATTTATAGAAAATAATAAATTATGATTTGATTTGATATTTTCGTTTGAAGTATTAAGAGTAATTTATCATGAAGAAAAATTTGGGAAAATCATTAAAAATTAATGATACAAGCCTGATTTTTTTTTTTTCATTAATTATAACATGAAGAGAATTAATTCTAGAAGATTGCAACGTTTATAACTCAATACAGTAACAAGAAAAAATAATTGTAAGCAATAATTGATTCCAATAAATTTCCTCGATGATAGAACAATAATTGTTGAAAAAGATAAAATCATATGAAAATTTTTATATATTACTTTTTGGTCAATGAACCCAAACCAAGACAAATTTAACGGTATATAGACAACTAACTACTAACATATAATTAAGCCTGAATTCGACCGCAATAATAAAGAATAAAAATCACAATTATTGTAGTACAATTTCGATTATTGTTGTATGTATTTATTGGGACAAATTGCTACCGAATTAAAAATTCGCCGCCGATTTTGTTCCGCTTAAGAGATTTCTAATCAATTTCCTATTTATCGTTGGCGGAAAACGAGTCGCGGTGGAATTATTTCAACTTTTAGCCTACAAAAAAACCATAACTATAATAAAGATTAATTATCTTGAAATGAGTATTTATCAGTACGGTATTGTGGTATAAATTTCAATTAATTCGCAAAAGTTGTTATTTCTAATATAAACCGCACTTTTTTCGGTATCGTGATTTCAGAGTTGAACAACTTTCATAATTTAAATAACAATGAGCAGATGACCTATCAATCTAAGCTCCCTTTCATTTCTCTAAGCACAATACACGAGTACGAATCGTGTATTAACACTATTAAAATTTTCATTTTAAATCAATGAATCGTTTCCCTTTCGAAAACATTGAAACCATGTGCGCTTATTTTCAAAGCGACGGAGACGAAAGACACAAAAACAAACGGATATCAACATCAACATCTACCGTTATCGTTATCAAAGCGATTATTGTTAAAAATCAATTCAATATAAAGCAAAACTTACTTGAAAGACGTCTTTTGGGGATTTTCTGGCAGTTTCTCGTCGGATATTTTCAAATACAATTGTTATTAACACGAATTTAATTCGACACAATTACGATACACACGAGATGAGGTTATGTTTTCGATAAAAATGACAATAACCTACACTCTAACGCAGCATTCCGTCAACTGACGAAGAAATACAAGAGAGATTTCCCGACCACATGAATTCAAACGGATTTTCATGTGATAAAAAAAGACAGCCAATGCGTACTAGTACCGTCATCTATACAACTGTCAGTGAACTAAAAGAAGGCCACTAGAATTGTTTTCATCGAATTTAAATTGACATGATATTAAATAAAAATCAAAATTTACAACTTTATTAGTAATTAATTATAATTTCGGTTGTAGATAAATTAGTGATTTCGTTGGTTGAAAGAATTTGACAATAGTTTAAAATTGGCGCGTATCTGAGAGCAATTTAAAGTTCAGTGTTGCCAACCAGACTTTTAAATTAAAGAAAAATAAATTTAATCGTTTTAAAATATGTGTGTAAAATTTTGATTACTATTTTTATAATTAACACAAAATTGAGTTAAAAATAAAATAACAAATCGTATAATTGATTATAATCAAGAGTATGACGCGCTATATATAGCCGATATGGTGGCTAAAGAAGTCCATACGCTATAAGTTAACCGTTTTATTTTTAGAGGGTAATTTGATTTCCGGTCCGAATTACAGATAACGTAATAGACGGTTTAAAATGATTTTTGTTGTTTTAAACCCAAAATTAATTCGATTTCTTTGCAGTTTGTATATTAAAATGCAATTACAAAAGTTATAAAATTCGATATCTCCATTTTCGTCTTAAAATTGTAAAACGATCACAAATCTCATAAATTAACAACATACAAATCACTCGGGAAATCCAGTTTGCCCTTCAAAACATTCTCTTTTAATTTCTACAAACAAACAAAGATTTAATTAATTTTAAAAACCAGAAATTATAAACTTACTCGATTGAAAATATCGGTAATCAAACGATTAGCTTGTCGTATTTGTTGTTCCTTTTGTACGGACAATTTTTGTTGAACTTCCGGTAATTTTTTATAATTTTTCTTCGTATTCTCCTTCATTTGTTTAACCGAAAATAATCGTTGTTCGTAACGCCGTTTTTGTTGGAATTCGACTGGAACATTTTGTAGAAATCCCATTTTCTTCCTCTCCTGTTCGAATTCTCGTTGTAATCGAGCATTAATAACAGCCTGTCGGCGTAATTCGGCTAATTGTACGAATTTCGGCCGATTCTTAATTAAATAATCCTAAATTAACAATAAAATAGAACACACAAAAATCGAGTTATTAATTTATTGTTCGATTAACATAACAAGCGGCTATTTTTTAAATTCAATTACCTGTAAATTATAACGTTTATCAGTTGAACAACAACAATTCTTCGTACAACAACAACTCTTCGGACGTATTGTTGGTATTTTAATTTTAATCTCTTCTAAAGGTTTCCGACGAATTCGCTTCTTTTTAACTCTAGGCATCGTTGTATTCTCAAATCTTAACATATAAGCGATACTATTATTCGTATGTGTTGTTGTTTTTAATTTACATCTACAATAATAACAATATTTCGATTCGTTATCGTCGCTATCGCATCGATTAAGACACGTACAATAATCCTCTTCTAAATCATTCAATTCGTCGACGGTCTTTTTAATTTCCTTTCAACGTATCTTTACGGACCGTCGTATAACATTGACATTGATAAGCTGGATTATTATAAAGCGTAAATTGTTGGGGACATTTCAATAATTGATAATAACACGGCCGACATAGCGCTATAGTTGGTGGTAATTTCTTTCTGTTGGTGTACAATTTTTCGAATTTCCCTCTACAACAATTACACGATTTCAATGATTGCGATGATGTTGAAGAACTTGTAATTTTTATCGATTCGCAAACATCCGTCTGGGCCGACGAACAACGACAATCTAAATCGGTTTGAATTTGATTATCTTTAATTTGTTGTTGTTGTTGTAATCCTTGACAATCACAACATTCCACTTGTATTGATTTATTCTCACATAAACATTTATTATTACTGGTATTATTACTACTAGTACTGCGACTAATTCGTCCCGATTTACCGAAGAGATTCTCAAATTGTTCGAGAATATTACAAATTCTATCGCTTAAAATCTGTTTGTGTTGATCTAAAGGCACTTCAACGGTGATCCGTTCGCGTTCTTGATATTTACCATGACCCACCAATGAGGGTTCACGTTTTTTCGTTTTCCCACAATTACTCTTTGTTGGAGTTGTTTTCTTGTTCGAACTACTATTACTACTATCAGTTTTGCCTCCAATTAGTCGATATTTATCACCTGAATTCTCCGATACCATATAGACCATTGTAGTTCGTTGTTTATTATCAAAATTATCCGTATTTTTCTCCAATAATTTCTTCAATTTGCCCAAATAATGTATAGAACCGTTAATCCATTCCAATTCATATTGTCGCTCCTTGGTTACATAATTAACTAAACTGTCGCCTTGACCTTTACAATTTTCAAACAATAATTCCGATAGAGTTTGGCTGTTTTTCCAGCTTTGATCCGATGATGTTGATGAATTTATGTGATTTTCTTGTAAATTTGTTGTAACAACTGGCTGTATTTTCCTACTATCATCTTTATTATCACTCGATTTCGGCAAATATTCATTACTGAATGTTTTAACACTTAAAGCAGGATACCATGGGATATTATCTTGTAGTTTTTGTCTATTACCATTCAAATTATTATCATTTTTAATCTTGGAAGACTTTGAATTATTCGATTTATTATCATCATCATCAATATATTTACTATTAAGAATTTTATCGACAATCTTTCGAATGTAGCGTTTTTTCGTTGTTGGATCGTAACGTTTCGATTTCAATAAACGTTGCAATAAATCAACACTACGCTCAATATCCGTTATCAAATAATTCGATTGATTATATTCGATTAATTCGCTCAAATTCGATGAAGTTTCAGTTTTATTCGAATTCTTTCCCACCCGATAAATATTCAAAACTATCACAATTCGATGCTAAATCAGAATTTGTCCTTCCTGTATCTGTATTTTTCGATTTATCCGAATTATTATAATTTATAACAATCAAACTTTGATTCGATTGTGTTATTGGAGATTTTCTCATTAAACTATCACCAGTTTGTACAATTTTCGTTGAATTACCATGTATTGGTGAAGTTTGAATATCTCTATCAATTTTTCTAGTTTCGTCATCAATACAATCAACCACTACTGGTTTCGTTACACATAATTTGATGAATTTCTTCATTTTATCGGTTTGGATCGTTGATACTTTGGCATTATCGAGTTTCGGTGTGGATTCTGCATCTGGTGAGCCGATCTTTCGTTTCAAATCCGATAAAATATTCGATTTTCGTGAACTAGAATCGGTTGATTCCGATTTATTACTGTCAGTTACAATAATTTGTACCGGAATCGATGGTGATGATGTTGATGAAGTTGTATTTGATTTACAACCAGATTTGGATTCTGTACTTTTCAATATTGGTAAAGATAAACTTTTATATAATGAATGTTCTTTAGAGTTATTATAACCGATATCGGCACCATTATCCCATTCTAATTTACGATTTGATGTTAGACTACTCGTTGGTGATGGATTTGGTTGTTCTTCTTTAACTGATTGATAATCATCATCATCATCGTTGCTTTGTACAATCTCTGGTATATAAGAGACTGATGATGTACCAATGAAATATTTCGATAATTGTTTATTTCAATGAATAGTTTTTGTAGTATTCCAAAACTGGCGTTGGTACTGATGTCGAACTATTATCATCTTGTATCTTATCACCACTCATTATTCAAACTGTTTTCTATAAAAAGTATTATTGAAATTTAGTTCATGCAAAAAATTGATACCCACCATTGTTTTCTTTAAAGCACAACTGTTATCAAATTCGGAACGTTAGTAAACATAACCTCAAAATAGATATCGCGAAAAATCGTAACGAATGATAAAATATAATTTTTTTAATAAATTGAAAGGTTAAATTCGTTTAAAAAGGAATTAATTTAGAACAATACTTGAAAATCCATTAATTTATAATTTTAAACTAATTAAATTTGACAAATTCAAAAATCAAAATCAACCAATAAGATGAAAGCACACTCATAACAGAATTAATACTGCCATCTATTAACCACTAACGTAACTATTAACTATACTTTAAGTATAATTACGGTACGGAAATTTGAATTAATATGGAAAACAATTTCTAAATTTTTGAGAAATTAACATCAATTTTGCAAAATACTTATAAATGTTCAATTATTTGATAATTTAAAATCCTTGAATACAATTGTCCAATTAATCCCCAATTTATATCGAATTATAGTCATATAAAAACTGATGGTAAGGATGGAAATATATTAACTTTCGTTTAAAATTCAATCTAAACAATAATATTTAAAATGTTACCAATATTTATAACACTTTGTCTTTGCTTAAATCCAGGTAATCATATTTCTATAATTTTTTAAGTTTTACCATTCGATTTTTCTTTTTAATTACAGCGATTTCCAAAGATATGAAAGATATGAATTTACAAGAATTGGTCACTTTAGCCGAAGATATAAGCCAAATACGCCCTAATGATGTTCAATTAACCGACATAAAGTTTTATTTATTTACACGAAATTTATCAGGAATTCAATTAGAATATTTCATTGGTAATAATTCAATATTAGATCCAATAAAGGAGACAAAAATTCTACTACACGGCTGGTTAGAAAACCATCAACGTAATTGGTATCAAAAATTAACAAACGAATATCTGATAAAAGGCGATTTTAATATCATCCAAGTTGATTGGGAACGTGTTGCTAGATCTTCGTACGTATCATCGGCTGAAAATGCAAAATTAGTTGGTAAAATTTACAGACTTTACAGCCGTATTCTCTACTTTTTGGCGATTCATTACCCTAACAAAGCTTCTATTTAAAAGAATCTACCGATCTCATTGTTGTCAAGGTAACGAATCTTCAGAAAGTTCGAGAATACGACAGCGAAACATCCCTGTTACATTATCGTATTTTCTAAGGTGAACACGTAGGTCGTTTTATTCTAAATCACAACTTATCAACGGATCAAATGCATTTGATTGGCCATTCATTGGGGGCACATATTGCTGGATTTGCTGCGAAAAAAATCCAAAATGAACTGAACGGTAAACGAATCAAACGCATCACAGGCTTAGATCCTGCAGGACCGTATTTTCGGGAATTCTTTATAACACAACGTGATCGTCTCGATTTAAACGATGCTAATATTGTCGATATTCTACATACAGATGGTGGTTTTTATGGATACGAAAAAGCAATTGGTACACTAGATATTTATATAAATGGTGGTAAACGTATTCAACCCGGTTGTTTGGACAACTTTAAAATTTCACCATCTTTTGGCGAGTTAATTGAAGACAGTTAAATATCTAAATCTATTAGATCCAACGATTTTTTGATATATTTTTTTAATATTTCCAGCCTTTTGTAGTCATTCGAAAAGCTGTTTGTATTTCATTGATATTATAAATCATGGAAAATTCACTTGTACTAAATGCGACTCTTTGGAAAACTACCAGAAAGGTTTATGTAATAATAATGAGAAATATGTAATTGGAGCGGAAGATATTAATGAGAAAACAACTGGAAAATGTTTTGTTACAACTAAACGTATAAAACCACCTTTAAATCTTGAAAATGTTTTAAATTTCATACCGACAATTAATTAACTTGAATTTAATCGTATCAAGAGCAGCTTTTATTAATTGGATAGAAAATGGAATAGTTGCTACTTATAAAATTAATTAAATTTGTACTTTATTGTGACTTTATACATGCAATAAATTGAGGCAAGCTTCGTTATCAGAACCGTACTAATGAAATAAATAAGTCCTTAAATAATATTCTATTAGTTGAATACTCTAATAAATTGATAATACTGTAATTTACAGTCGTATTCTCTAATTTCTAGGCGATTCGTTGCCATGACAATATTGGGAATTGACAGTCTTTCTGAATAGACCTGTTTTATTCTTGTCTCTTTACAATTACACATATAATGGAATTCTACAGAGTTAGATATGCTCCCTGTTCACAGGGACTGTCGATCTCCAGCGCTGCTATAGTAAAGAATCGCTAAAAGTTAGAGAATACAACTGATAATCAATTACATTTTTCCTCAAGTTGGTTATTGTAAGTGAAATTTTCCTATAACGAACAAACTTTGAATAGCGGCACTAGAATTTAGAACCAAATTCTCAAAAATTAGACTGTAATTTAAGATAAGTTTAAGTACGGTTCTGGTAATGATGGTGATAGTAAAATACCTGAGAAACTCAAACAGAAGTCACGTCGGTCGTTTCAATTCTTGTAATCGGTTCCATAACTTTAACATTTAAACTCTTATCAGGACTAGATGTTAATTTTAAATTCTTCAAAATTTCTATCACATTATCAACACTAAATGATCGATCAACTATTTTACAATTATCATCAATTTGTTGTTTTCTATTCGGCTTTAAATAATGTAAATAACAATAACCACGATAACCGAACCAATTAATATAGCTTGGCTTGATATTATTCTGTATTAATTCATCTTTAAATTGACGTAAACGTACATTTTTATCGATATTGCTAATATGCAACGAGAAATCGAAATGAGAACGATGCGAATTATTACGATGATCATCTCCAACAATAATTCGTTCCTCTCTAAAAGTAAAACAAATATAACTGTTTGTATAGCGGAAAATTATTGTTTACTTTTCGTCGATATTGTGGATTTTTTGTAAAACCGGCATACTATCAATTTGTTGGTGTGTTAATAACTCCCAATAGATTCCGATTGGTTTCGGTTTTCTTTCAATTTTAATTTAAACGTGTCGGTGTTAAAATGTAATCTACAGGCACATCGTGTTTATCGAAAATACCATCGGGAAGATAATCAAATACCTGAAAGACTATGAATGAAATCAAAAATTTTTTCTATAATTTTCGTTTAAAATCACCTGAGAATCGTGTACGATTGTTACAATAGGCGTTTCGTCATTGATAGCATTCATTTCTTTCAATATCACAAATTCTAAATCAGCATAGCCTTTACCTTTACCAATTCTATAACCATTCAACGAACAAGCAACACTACCCACGATTAATAAATCTATCCGAAGGTCGTTACTAAATTCGATAAATTCCCCATAATTATCAATACCATTACGATTAACCAACTGTCGGATCGAATCTATTGTTGCTCCCCTTTCTGGCGATAATTTCTTCAAGAAACATGGATTTTTTAATTGAGGACAAGGCACGTATAACTCTTTCTGTTTCTGTAGCGTTAAAATCCGTGCAAATTCTAACGGTTTATCTGGATTTATTTCAACTGATTTAGCTTGAATGAACTCGTTCAATTCTAACAATTTTAACGTAGCCTGTTCGGCATTTTTAAAATTCGGTATACGACCATAAGCTGGGCGTGGAAAATTGACTAAACGATGTTTCTCTAGATGATTCCAGACTTTACGACGAATTATAGCTTTCGATAGGTTTTCTAAAATTGAAATTGTTAATTTTGAAATTTATAAAAAGTGAGGTTATGTACTTTCATGTAGCAACTGTGGTGGTTGATTTGATTCAACGATTGGCTTACTCGGTGATTCCGACATTTTATCAAGATTTTCGAAATTTCTTATCAATTTTTCCAATTTTTATTTATTTATTTTAATTGTTTACAACAAATAATTAACCAGCTGCCATAATTTTAATTTTTGTTCATAAGAGAAGGATAGATGAATCCAATTTTGATTTATATGACAAAGATAGGTAGCAATTGAAACACGCTTACAACATTATAAAATAAAATCACTAGATTACTCCAACAGTAGTATAAATAGACTGCGGATATATTTGGGTATCACTAAATTTTTATCGTACTTTTGTAAAGTAACCAAAACTTTATATTTCCTCATTTCATATGGTAAATAAACTATAAACAAGCATTTATTTTAATTTTTTGTTGATACAGAATTCTTACTTTGTGCAAATATTCGCTCGTTAGTGATAAAATTTAGAGGATGAAACATACAGGCAACGCCGTTTAATTCAAACTCTGTAAGATTTTAAATTTTCAACAATTTTTTATTTATTAATAAAGTACGAAGTGTTATTCACGCTTGTAGCTACTACCAATGAGAAGAATTGGGATGAAATTAAAGTATTTAAATAGCAATCACTATCACAAGCATTATGGGATTAAAATTTAAGTACAGTTTAACGTATAGTTTGAGACATATGTAACGGTGTTAGCATTAATTTTAATTCTGCATATTTTAGATTAGCTCCTCTTAAATTGGCTTCATGTAGGTCACTACCAGTTAAATCACAATACTAAAAAATACGATTACAAATATTTTAAAAAGGAATAAATGAAAATTATTTACTTCTAAATCAGCACCGGCTAGAACGGCCGCTCGAAGATCACAATTTTGCAAATTCGCATTCTTCAATGTGGCTACACGTAAATTAACACCACCCATATCGCTACCTTCCAAATTAGCATTCTTCAAATTAACACCTTCCATGTTGGCACGTGCACCTGCTGGATCTTTGAAATTACAGTTCCTCATACTAACATTCTCTAAATTTGCACATAGACATTTAACACCTAATAATTGTGCATTATCCAAATTAGCATACGATAAATCGGCACGTTCTAAACAACAATAACTCAAATTAGCATTTGTTAATTTGCAACGTTGTAAATTTGCATATTTGAAATTGATATAACGTAAATCTAATTTTGTTAAATCAGCACCGGAGAGATTGACACCTTGGAAACGTAATTCTTGTTGATATGAACTGTGAATTAATGCATCAATAACATCACGACGGGTTAATGGTAAATTGTCACGACTGTAATTTTTCTGATTGATTATGTCTTCTAATATTGGTGCAATTGTTTCAATACCAAAGAATCGAGCTTCTTCTAGGATACCTTCAGGGTTTATATTGTGGTCGTAGATTAACTGTCCATTACGAAGATAATTCAAGATTGGTTCGAAATAAACAGGACTGCGATCGATTAAATAAGCACCGTTATTATCAATATTGCTCGGTTGTAAATGATAACCATTCTCATCGTTTGCAAACATTCTAGCTAGCATACTATCCGGTTCTTTAGTCGTTAGCGTACATTTCGATGTTGTGAAATATTTACCACCAACATTCAATGTTACCCATTCTGAACATTTAATTCTCTGTTGAGTATTGATCACATCTAATGGTTTAATAAAATCTTCACCACTCGATACATACAGGACATCATTATTCCGAATATAGGAGATATCGTGAACTTCTGTACCATCCTCTAAGAAAATTCGACGAACTTTTTGATTAAATCGTAAAAAAGCTTGGCTCAATAGTTCATCCAATGTTCGTGGTACCATAAAAATCTTAAAATTCGATTTTTAAATAAACCAATTGAAACAACCCCAATAATTACCTCGCCCATTGTATTTGTACCATTTCGAAACATTGTCACCTGTTTGTTTGCCATAGTTTTTCATTTAAACAGTTTTTCCGGAAAATTATTTGAAAATAAATCACGAAATGTCAACTTTTTGTTTTTGGTAATTAACAACGTTGCCAAATTTGACACAAATTAATCAAAACTTCTAGAGTGAAAATTAACAATATTTGCAATCAAATATTTATAATCCACACAATAATTGTTTACTTTGTGCTCTAGTGGTAAATGTTGAATTTATACGCAACTGAATTGCAACAATTTTTTGATTTCAGATAAATCAATTGGTAGAAGTACGGTAAAAATATTTGATTTGGCAACCTAGTTGGTGAAATTTGTCTAGTGTTTTTTAGCGACTGGGAATTTTTCCTTTATTATGTTGAATTGAAATTGCTTCAATTCCTCGAAAATTTACGTATTTTGCAATAATAAATAAAGGTAAATCAATAATATTAATTTATCATCGAAAATTTGTAATTTTTACAATTAATTACTGTTTAATTATGTTATTTACTACTCATTACTGCTATATTTAGGGAGTTTTGATGCTGTAGGTTTGCTAACGTGTCCCGAAAGTTGTCAAAAATGACAGATCATTTCAGACGTCAAATCCCGGTCTTTTCTACGTTTTATTCGCTTTTTATATCTATTTTTGAGTAAAATTATACAAACATGTTAAATTTCCTAAACGTTTTCGCATCAATTTTCTACATTTTTTTATTATTTGAGTGAAATAAACGCCCAATGGAATACAAAAGATTTTATGAAAAGGGAACACTCTCTCATTAAACCTTATTATGGTAGGTACAAAAAAATAATTTCTTCAATGAAACTAATCAATTTGCATTAATTAAAGGCTCAGGTATCGATATTCCATTCTGGCATTTTATTGGCAGTACAATAGTTACACCGAATTATATCCGATTAACGCCGGACCTTCAAAGTAAAACGGGCGCAATTTGGAACTCTGTTGTGAGTATTTTTGGATTTTAATTCAATAATTTTGATGTTAATTTATTGATAAATAAACGATAATAGCCTGTAACTATACGTAATTGGGATCTTCAAGTACATTTCAAAGTTCACGGTAAAGGCAAAGATCTATTTGGTGATGGTTTTGCTATATGGTATGCTAAAGATCGAATGCAAACCGGCCCTGTATTCGGTAATAGTGATTATTTTCAAGGTTTAGCAATAATTCTAGACACGTACAGTAATCACAATGGACCACATAATGTAAGATTTAAATTAATAACATTGGAATCATTAATATAGATTATAATCTAGCATCAACACCCTTATATTTCGGCTATGGTAAATAATGGTACTCTACATTATGATCACGATCGTGACGGTACCCATACACAATTAGCCGGCTGTGAGGCCAAATTTAGAAATCTAGATCACGATTCTCATATTTCTATAAGATATGAAAAGGACACCCTAACCGGTAATTATCTCAAATTAAGTTTATCAATTGAATTAACGTAATTCTAGTCTCTACCGATATTGAGAATAAGGCCGCTTGGAAGGAATGTTTCCGTGTAGAAGGTGTAAAATTACCTACCGGTTATTATTTGGGCCTTACATCCACAACTGGTGATTTATCCGATAATCACGACGTAATATCTGTACGATTATTCGAATTGGATATGCCTGATGATGTAAGTTATGCCCTTTTATTTATGTCAATTCGTATAAATTGAGAATTTTGATAATTTTAGCCGCAAACAGGAGAGGATCGGGCTAATATCCTACCGTCGGCTACGTTCTTTGAACCACCACGGGATCATGTGGAGGATCCGAAACCGTCATCACTATCCGGCATTAAAATCTTCCTATTAATGTTGATTGGCAGTGTAGCAGTTGTTGCTTGTGTTGTCTTAGGGATTATGTTCTATCAAAAGCAGCAAGATAAACGAAATAAACGTTTTTATTAACGATTGACTGTTGAATTGTGATTTGTTTTCTTTCTCTTCCGTGTACGTGTCATATTGAATTGTGTATATTTGTAAATTTAATTACTCCTCTCTTTCTCTCTGTCTCTGTTTTCTCGTATCTGTAATTAGTACAATGGAGTGATGTGGTCTAAGCGAAATGAACAAAGGCACGATTGTGTACAGGTAATAATCAAATTTTCTTTGCAAATGTCCCATTTTATATTGTTGTAAATTATCTTGTAATGTGATTCAATAATGGAATAAATATTGGGATAATGTTTTATTTTAAATTTTACAACAATTTATACAACATTTAGAAATTCGAGCAATTAAGCGTTTTATTATTGAATTTTTGTTTGAAAATCATCAACGAACAGAAAATTGGAATCGACAAACTATTATTTGGTTTGATTTTCGTCAATATTCCTAAAAATTACATAAGTAAACTTAAAAAAAAGTATTTTTAAGTATTTATGACTAGTACATTGATTTGATTTGTTCTACAGTATTTAGATTGAAGATTCTGTAATGGTGTAAGTACAGAGAAACACCCATAGATTAGCAGTACTGTAAAAAGATTCAGTCTTTTTCTTCAAGAGAAACAAAATTAAATTAAAAACAGTTTTTTACAGTACTGTAATTTTGAAGCAAATGAAAAAACATGAAACATTTACAACAATGAATTAAAACACAAATTACATCAATTCAACTGGCAAATTCAATCTTGTTCATCTAAAATTTACAAATAACACAGCCCTTTTGTAAACGTTTCATTTTGCTCGATAGACAGGAAATAATTAGCCGATAGATTTGTACCTTTATTGGAGTTTGTGTAATTTATGGCATTTGTGGCAAGATTTGGCATGAATTTTTGCCAGTTAATATCAAAAAAATAACGACATTACAACCGATTGGTGTGTTTCTGTTTTAAATTAAATTAAACAGCAGTCTCTCTAAACACTTTAACAGGGTTATCGATATTTTTTATATAAATATACCTAGTTACTGTATGTGGTGGATCAGGTGCTACAATATCGTGGACTTTCACCAATTTTGTATCGGTTAGTTTCAATTGTTGCACAATTTTCGGATTTGAGCCTGTTTTAAAAAGTAAATTTGCATTCTTTAATCGATTTGTTATTGAAATTAATTCAACTAGAACACAACAATTCAGCAATCTACTAGAAAAATCATGCACAAATCAATATAAAACAGTCAAGCGAAATAAAATAAATTACAAAAAATACACAAACTAGCGGAAATTAAACTAAACTAAACAACAACAAGGCCGTTTCTTTGCTAATTTGTCAACATTATGGCTTGTTTCATTTAAATCTTCCTTCGATTTGTTTATATCGAAATTATCAATTTTATCACCACCATGATCATCACGATCACCGTTTTTATCATTGATTTCAAACCAGTCTTCATCGGACGAACTGTGATGGCTTTGTAGACGATTCAACGAATTCGTACTAAATCTGGCCGTCATCAATTTGATTTTATACAGACTTTTACAGGGCAATTCAGACATGGCCCGATTACGGAAGAAATTCTCGTTTAAATTGTGAATTTGCACGTTCTCAGACGCTGAACGTATCATTAATTTTTTCGGTCGTTTCTTTTGCTCTTCTAAAATTTGTTCTAAACGTAATTTCAATTGACTAGCCGATACAGACGAATTACGCCGCATTTTATCTTTACTATTACCACCATTATTATCAATATTATTGTTATTATTATTATTATTGAGATTGATATCGATTTGTTGACTGATTGATGGTGAGTGTGATTCTGGACTTTCAGGTGTGTACGGTTCGTGTTGTAGCATATCTTTAGTTATCGGTTCGTGTAATAGTTTCGAATCGATCTTTTGTGTATTTTTATTAATTGTTGTTATTGCATCACTCATATCGATTATATTGATTTTAATTGAAGCAAACGATTGGCAACATTGGCATAAATTCGGTGCACATTCATTATTATGATTACAACATTTAACTATACCTGCATTTCCATGTAATGTAATCCGTAAATAAACCGGCTGTAAATAAATTATATTCCTATTAAATTTCTAATAATTAACGAACTATTAGTATAGAATTAAAGAAAAAAAAACTATAACGCAATTAAAATAAAATGATACCTTTCTTTAATTGTTTACCAATATGTGTAAATCCAGAAAAACTGGCTGCATTAAACAACAAAAAATTAAATAGAGAAAAACTAAGGAAAACTAGAACTCCCTAAATTCCTACACTATTCTCGTTGATTTTGCGATTATTGAAAATTAAATTAAACAACTCGACTTACTTTATGATCGCCCATACAAGTATCCAGACCGATTAAACCATATTCAACATTTTGATTATCATCAACTAATTGTTTAGCTGTATGACTTAATAAAACACGATCACACCAAGCTGGACATCTAGTCTGCATATAATTGCGGCCATGCGAGATTTTCTCTTCGAATGGATATGACGGTGGGAAATTTATTGGATATTCAGTTAAATATTGTTCGAATGCTTCTAATTCTTTATCGAAAGATTTCAACTTTAATTCACAAAAATTTCAATAAATTATTTAAGAATTTTTCGGAATAGTTTGAGAATTTTACCCAAGTTGGTGGTGTTAAGAAAATCTTCTGGTGTTCGGTGTGATTGAATTCTTTTTTACCAACAGTTAATACTAACTGACTATCATCGGTGGCATATTGTAGTTTTGTAAATTCGTTATTTTTATTATTTTGTAGGCGTGTTGTTGTTAAGCCTTCCGTTAATTTCTAAAATCAAGCAATTTTAAACGAATCGACTAAATTATAAATTTTCTAGTTACTTTAATTACACTTTCTGTATCTGTACGGAAATTGAAATCGCCAAAAATAAAATGTGGCACTTTTCCATAAATATCATTATGGAAACGTTCTAATGTATGCTCTAGAGCACGTCGTCGATTTTTACAATATACAGACGGATATTGTTCCATTGCTATAAAATTTGAGGCATCATGAAATAAATGGATGTTGACTAAATCGATAATTGTATTGTTGATCGACCAACGGGTACGCATGAAACCTTTACGGGACCATTTACACTAAAATAGAAATAACGTTACAATACAATTTACTACGTCATTCAATTCGGAGTATACATTCTTATGGGAATTCCCATCATTTGACGAGAGATTTGAAAAATATTTCAACGATTTAGAGGCCATTTTTGCCAAATTTAAACGTCGTAGCTCATTCGAAAGTTGGTCGTTTCTAACCGAGAATGACTCGACGATCATCCCAACATTGATTTGATTCATCTTCTCTCTTTTATTCTTAATAAAATTGAAATAATTTAAATTTTTTTCTAAAATACAATGCAAATAAACGAGAATAACTAATGTCTGGATGATCTTCAAGGCATTCTAAGTCGTTTTATGTGCATACAGTTTCCGAAATGAGCGTTTTTGACCAACTGAGCTAGGAGGCCCAAATTTTGCTAGAATGGGGGATTTCCTTATAAATCCTTAAAACAGTCCTCAAATCGTTTGTTAAATAACAAGAATTGCTAATAAAAATCACTAACAACACGCTTATAAATTGAAAATAATTGTGGAAAATTTCTAAAAACATTCAAAATTGGGACATCTTAAAAATAAATAAACATAAGAGCTGTGAAATATGGATTTTGATAAAATAGACAGTGGATAATCTTATAATAGGATAATCCAATGCGCCAACACTGAATCCATTCAATATTATAGAACGGAAGTTCTTTTAAAGGGCTCCTTTGTAAAAAATTGTAGCTTACAGAAGTCAGTTTTCTAAAGCCGTTATTGAATTGAGAGCTGGAAACAGATCGAGAATTTATCAATAATTAACATTACTCATTATTGCTTTTAAAAACTAATTTAAAATAAATAAACGTTCCTCAATTTAGAGACTACTATAAATTTCTCAATTAATTCCAGTTGATTAACAACTAGACGGATTATAATTGCCATTAAAATTCAGAATTTCATGAATAGCAGAGTGGTAATTATGAGGCTCTATAATTATTAATTTTAATTGAAAATTTATAAGTGCACCATCAATTACTTTAAAAAATCTTCAATATGAATACAATATTTCTATTATTCTGAGTGGGAAACAATCAGAAAACAATAAATAAATTTCTATAATAAAGCCATAATTAACCGGTAATAACGGAAATAATAATCGTATTATTAGTGGAAAAATCTACGTCAGCATATCCTCAATTAAAATTTCTGATAATCAGCAATACAAATCGTGATTTATTCAAATAGAAAATAAATAAATAAACGCACCTCAGGAAAGAAATCTTGTGGAAATTTCGCCTTCTCCTTCGTCGATACATTCTCAATATTACCCGAATTGATTTCACTACCAACAACTGGTACGAATTTCATATCGTTGAAATTATACAATAAAATATCATTAATAGATTCGTGTATAAAATATAAATTACCCAATGCCTAGAATAATATACATATAAATGTTTAATTTTAAATTTCTATCAATTCTGGTTGGTATAACAAACAGTAAAATGTTCTGCTGAACTGTAATCTTCATCTAAAAATATACGAATTTTATCAAATAATCGCAATTGATTACTTGTCGTTAATAGTTTAATGAAATTCTCAACGTGCTTCATGCTGTTCTCGTAATTTTTACCGCCGACTTCTTGGCAATGTAATGCAATGAATTTCGGTTGGAAACGGTCGATAATCGATAGGAATTCTTGCGTCCATATCGTCAACATCTCGTCCGGCTAGAAATCCAAAACAAATTAAAATCGATCAATTACACGTGGGGCTTTTAGGTTTTGCAATTCGGTACGAAAATCATTCGAAATATAAGTCATCTCTTAACATGGGGGTGTCGGGCCGAACGATAAGGCCAAATATTAGTGAAATTGTGCCCTTATCGAGGATCTCATGGTTGTTTTTGCGACTTATATTTCTAATAATTTTCAGATTGTAGATTTGTAGCAGCCCTAAAGCCCTACAGTTATCCAATTGTTTGAGGTTATGTCTTACATCTTCAAATATCGAACCAACATTTGCTGTAACTAACAGTAAAGGTATTGAATTTGTACCCATTTTTCTTCAATTAAACAATTAAAATTTCCAATTTAATTTGAATGAATTACATTCAAAAAATAACGAATTGGTGTTTTTGGTTGGTTGAACGAAGGCCAATGTTCACTTATTATTAATTAATATTTTAATTAAATCACACCGATTTAAACGTAATTGTATCCGAACACTCGTACACATTTTCAACAACAATTAATTCGATTATTATTATTTATTAAGTTTTGAGAATTATTTTTAAAAAATTGGTAGTCTCTCGATCTAGGAGGCTGTGGATTGTTTATTATCTATAATATTATGGATACAGACGCACGCGCATTATCCATACTAAATTATTGATTTATTTTTTAGCAACAATTTATTAATTAAAATTAATTAGAATTGTTGTACCACTACGATTACACCTTCATCAATGTAGAATTAAACTACAATATTGTTATTTTAATATTGTGTTATTTTTAGGAAATGTCCCAACAATTCCATTGACGTCAATCGCGTTGAAAAATTTATTTCTCTGATTATTTTACCCAATACAATTCCTATTAAATTAATAACATTATTAAATATTAATTATATTCAACGAGAAATAACTAAATAACAATAACAATTGATTATTATAAAAGAATTGACGGATTTCCTTTTATAACGTCCATATATAACCGCATTTGATAAACCATATCTGTAACGTAAATTCTTTCATTTAGAAATTATCAATTACCGGTACAATTAAAGAAATATAATTGACGTTAAAGGCCTTTTTAAATCGCATATTTTCCGTGTTTTTTCGAAAAAACGCCTCTAAAATATCAATGTCGTCAATGAAAAAACTCGCGTGTCGTAGTTTGATTCGTATAATGAATTAAGACCGTATTTACTGCTAATAACAACAATTTGATGCGTTTAGGTCAAGATAGTAGCTCTAGACTTTGAAAAAATCAACTAAATATATACCAAAAAAATAAATTATTAGTAACAAAACTGGTTTTAAGCGTTAAAAAAAATAATATCATATTTGAATTGATAATTAATTAGATGATTTATAAACGGATATTAAGAAGAAATTTGTCGTTTAAACCGAGATTTAACACCGGACTACTAAAATATAGGGTGTTCGTTTTCATTTGGTACAAATTTAGTTTTTAATGTAGGGCTGTACTTCACTAGATTCGAAATTTTTAGCGTATTGCTCAATAGAAATATTTTTTTATATTTTTTGGATTAATGAATAAAAATTAAAATTCAGAGCCATAAACAATTTTTTACGTTCGAAAATAGTTATTTAATGAATCAATTAATTAATAATCCACCTGTAGCGAAATTAATTTAAATAAATTATTTTTTAAATAAATTTGAATCAAATTATTTGCGAGTCTTATCAACATCAGGATTGCCAATAAAAAACATTAATTATTAACAAAATATAGAAATTCGGGAACTTTTAAAGCCCTTTAGATTGTCAATTGTTTTGATTATGGCGATCAGCCGAACAAAGCTATGACCTACGTACATCCAATTGCAAGGTTAATTACCGTTGTACACCTGTTACATTGTTTGAATTGTTATTGAAACATACCGGTTGAAAGTGTGAACGTGACCTTACGCAGGTTTTCTACAATGAAACTGAAAACAACTCATTGTCCGTTGGGTATTTAACAATAGTCAAGCCTACAAAATTAACTTGAATATATTTCAGATAGAGCTAACTGTATGTTTAACAGAATTCCAACAATAACAAAGTAGAGATTCCAGTCTTATAACTAAACACTTTGGTAGTTCTTAAGGAACTATTTTAAAATTCTAATTATGATTAACACATAAGTCGTAATTTTGGAGATTTACAACTGAAACAATGCCAATATCACGACGTTTTGGAAAAATTACCTTTCACTAGCAGTAGAAAAAAACCGAATACAATTAATTGAGGAAATAGAAAATTATAAAAAACCGATATGACGTCAATAAAAATATAAATAGTAAAAATCCTAATTAATGGCGAAAATACGCACTCTATTAAATCGTTTATTTTTATACCTTTTAAATAAACTCAAAGTAAAGTACTCATTCCAGTTGTTGAATAAATATTTGCGAGTCTACTAATTCCAGATTTCTATAAATTAAAGGAAATAGACTGTGAACTTGGCACAACCTTAATTTTTCTCTATTATAACTCATCTTCGTGTGGCGATAATGGTCGTCTAGGCCATACAGTTTGCGATAAAACTCTATCTCGAGCTGTCGCTAATTGTTCGATTTGTTGATGGAATGATTGAATGTATTGTTGTTTCCATTCATAAATTGTATAATTATCATAAATTTCATTCATTGCAATTGTTAATTTATCATCGATTTGTTTCAATTCTAATCGTATACGTTCCAAAGTACTTGTAACCGATTGTATTAAATCAGGATTTGAGAATTTATGGATTATATTATAATTATTCAACCAACCGTGTATACGTGAATCATTTATAATAATCTCGAAATCTTGTTTTAATTGTTGTAAATGTATAATTAATTCTAATATATCACTGCCAGGATATAAACATTTCGGATTACCAAATACTGTACCAATTAGGCCGTATGGTTGTTTACAATTTAACAGTTTCGCAACATCCATTGGTGGACTTAATGGTGAATCATTATAGCCTAATACAACACGTAAACACATAGCCAATGATGGATAACTGACTGGTAATAATTCGCATAATACAGCGAAATGATCGTAACGCTGCCAACCGGTCAATATAATACCGTCGAATTGAATTCGATTATTATACTCGTTGAAAATATACAACCACGATCGATGATTTTGAACATAATGGGTTACATCACAGATATATTGATTACTACCGGTTGCACCTTTAAAAGCACTAGCTATCCAAACTTTACTGAAAACTTGTTCGTACAAATCCCAAAGGCTTGGTCCTAATTCATCGTATACCTCTTTAGTGTAACGCCAAACAACCGGCACAACAGCTGGATTCAACTGGTTCTTCAATTCTTTTACAGTAAACGAACGGAATTCGTCATCCCACATCAAGATTTCTATTGTCGGATAATTCTTGTTGATCCAATCGGTTATTGTTCGAACATGCTCAAGGAATAGCATATTTTTCGATAGATTATACTTGAACATTGTATTCTTGCAACGTTCACAGACCCCAATGTGGTAAACTTCATCGGCCCCGATATGAATCCGTTTCGAATTCGGGTGTTGTTCGATAATCTGTCCCAACATCTCTGTTAATAATTTTAATGTACCCGGATGCGTCGGACAGATAACTTGCGGATATTGTTCAACTTCACGATATTCTTTGAAATTCTCCAATTTCAAAACGAATTCCAAATGGCCGAATGTTTGTACTAACGGTATCAATTCAAGATTATTCTCCATGGCTAGTTTATTAATTAATTTAATGTCGTTTAAATTGTACGCATTTAAAGCTGATATATTGCCAATTAAATCGCCTTGATAAGGGAACATATCCTCGTATTCTATCAAAATCCCAGTAGCTCCCAATTTGGTTAACAATGGAAATAATTTATGATAATAATCGAGTTTTGGTGGTGCTCCTTTTAAATCCAAATGTACAATTCGTTCACCAGTAAATCTATCTTGGTCTCTATTCATGAATTTGTTGTATTTCTCGATTTTTCGATTTGTTTCCTCCAATGATAGCCGATTTGTTGTTGATTTTGGTGCTGTCAGTGTGTGTAGATAATAGTAAAGATAACTTAATAAAATTATTAATAAAACAAGTATAAATAATTTGGTTGATTTTCGAGGCATTGTTTGTTGCCACATTTTTAAATTGTTACATACTTTTAATAGAAAATTGTTATTAAAAAAATTCTAACCAAAAATTGATGTTTGTTTATGTCATTCAGCCATATTAACTACATGCCATCTATGGCCAGATTTTGTAAGCGATCAATTCTCTATTTTGCCACAAGATAGCGCCAATTCAATTATTTTTGAATTGAAATGCGCGGAAAATTTGAAACACAATTTTCAATTCATTAGAAGGGTACATAATAATAATATAGGACACTTATTTTAACTACAGTTTTATTAAACCCATAGTTCTCAATATAAAATTATGGAATATAGTTAAAATTAATTTCGTTTCTTCCAATACAAATTAATGGTTAATAAAAATACAATAATCGCAAAAAATACAAAAAGACCAATAATTACAGGATCTCTTTGAAAGTTATTTCCACTATCCTCGAAACGACTCAAATAATCAAAATTACCAGTTTTCTCGATTGTTAGATTCGCGTTGTTATTTGGATAAGATTTAAAGAATTTATAAAAATTGCTTTTCTGAAAATCAATTTGGAAAAAACCGATAAAAGCTCGTATTATAAAAATGACTAACAATATCACTATTAGTATTCTCATAATTATTGACATCCGTATAACACGGGATGCCTTTTATATTTTCTTGATTAAAAACGGTACCTTCGAGAAGTTTTACCTTTTTTATAGTAAAAAAATCGAACAATTTTGCTAAGTCTTTACAATAAAATTTATTACCATCTAGCGATATTTGATTTAATCCCATTAAATATAATGACGGTTCATCTTTACTATACAGTGATTTAATTAAGTTATGATCTAAATACAGCTGTTGAAGATGAAGTGTTGGATTTAATGAGAAACGATTAAAATTCGTTAAATAATTATACGATAGATTCAAAATTTGTAGATTTGTTAATTCGCCAAAAAGACCATATGGTAGATAATTTAACTGATTTGAAGATAAATCTAAAATTACCAATTTGTTCAAATGGCGAAAACAACTAGATTCGATTTTATTGATTTGATTATGGTGCAAATATAATTTTTCTAAATTTCTAAAATTGTCAAATACATTTCGATTGAGTTTCTTAATTTTATTGAAACCAACATCCAATTCAATTAATAAAGTAATTGTATTAAATTTACTAATACTGTCTAAATTTGTTAAATTATTGTTATTCGCACGAAATATTCGATAAACTCCATTAATTCCACCAATGTTTTCTAACTGATTGTAATTTAAATTAATATTAGAACAAAATAAAAGTTCACAATTTTCTAAATATATCAAATTATTATTGGATAAATCTAACTGATCTATAAATGGTGGAAATAATAAAACATTAATGCTTGAAATTTCATTATTTGATAGATTCAGATAAATTATTGGCAAATGCACTAAATTAATTTCGAATGTTTTCAATTGATTTTCAGCAATATTCAATTCCTTTAAATTCAAGAATTTTAAATCGACTTCTTTCAACAGATTATTCGACAAATCCAAATATTCTAAATGGTTCAAATTTTCAAAAAGATTCGATTCCAAATTCGCCAATTCATTATTATTCAATAATAATTCAGTTAGATTATTTAAACCAACAAATGATTTGCTTTCAATTAATTGTATTCGATTAGAACTTAAATCTAAACTTTCTAAACTATTTAGCGAATTGAAAATACCTTTCGTTATTGTTTCTATTTCATTATTCTTCAACGATAAATTTGAGAGTTTCTGTAAGCCGTTAAACGCGCCTGGTTCAATATTTTCAATATTCACATTCTCCATATACAGTCGTTTAATTTCATTACATCCAACAAATGCAGAAGTTGGTATTGTCGTTATATTCGATCTAATTATCTCCAAAAAAATATCGTATTGTTCTTGCTCCAATCCGGAATTTAAACTCGCAAGTGGCAATTTAACGGATGAACAAGTTGTAAAATATGAAATTCCTTTTGGTAGGTGCGGTAATGGCTCTGCATAATCATAATTCTCATTTTCCTGAAGAATTATCTCTGTTGTTGTTTCTCCTTCTTCTTCAAAGTAAAGGGGTTTTGTTGTACAAAGTTGATGGTTATTAATCACTGGAAAAATATGAGCCGTTTTGAATATCAAAATTATGAATACTTTGATAATTTTGATGTCCATCTCCTGAGAAATGTAGAAAAAATTAAATAAATTCTATCATTGGGATTTTAACGTTTCAAAAAAATCATTATCATACGTGGATTTTTCGAAAACGAATCGGGAAATACCCCAATTCGAGTTTATAACAATTTTAACGATTGGTCTTATCAATAAATATCTATAAATACTTACGTATAATCTCGTTTCTTTTCACTGTTTAATTTCTCTAATAATTGCAATTATTTGATCAAAAATAATGAATAGCATAAACATTTATATATGATTTTGTGCTAAATCAGCAAATTATCAAAATACGCAGTTTCGGTAAAATACTCGAGTATTGTTGATCTTTTGAACCGTTATCATAAACAAAAATAACTCGCGAAAGCAAAAATTAGTTACAAATATAAAATAACTACAAAACCATCAATTCTTCAGAGTTTGTCTGCAAAATTTAACTACTTATGAGCACGATAAAAGGATTCAATTTGTTGTTCTATAAAAATTTAACATTAATTAAAAAAAAAACCGAATACATTCACTTGTCTCTTAATTCAGTTAATTCGTGATGAATAGAAAGATCTTTAAATTTCAACAATAAGACAGAATATTTCAATCTTATTTTCAAACTTCTAAATTCAAGTTATTTTCGGTGATTGTAGACCATTGGGAAGAAAATTTGTGGAGGTAGCGGATCAATAATAACAAAAACTGGACCTCTATTTCGTTGAAGCCTTTATTAAATTTACATGCCCATGATTAGAAATAAATGAAGGGTACAAAATTGTTTAACAATTCGTAATTTTACTCGTTGACCTGTAGTACCGTTTCATCGTATACAAGTTAATTGTAAGTAAAAATACAACAATTGCAAAAAATATAAAAAGACCAACGGTTACAGGATCCCTTTTATAATTATCCCCATTACTTTCTACACGATTACTGTGCAAATAATCAAAATTACCAATTTTCTCTACTGTTCCATTATTACTATTCCGATTATTTGGATAGTCTTTGAAGAATTTAACAAAATTGCTATTCTGAAAATCATTTTGGAAAAACCTGTAGAGACTTGAATTATAAAAATTACCATTGTCATTATTACCATAACTATTATTTAAATTGGTATAGCAAGGGATCCCTTTGATGTTTTCTTGATTAAAAACTGTACCCGGTAAAAGTTGAATATTTGATAGATTCAAAATGTGGAACCATTTTGCTAAATCTTTACAATAAAATTTATTACCATTCAATGATATTTGTTTCAAATTAATTAAAAACGATGACAAATCATTACCATTGAATGATTTAATTGAATTATGATCCAAATATAATTGATTAAGGAAAATTAACGAGTTCATTGAGTAATAATTAAATTCCGCCAGATGATTGTAGGACAAATTCAATATTTGTAGATTTGTTAATTGATCGAAAGTACCGTACGGCAGATAATTTAACTGATTTGAAGACAAATCTAGAATTTCTAATTTGTTTAAATAACTCAAACAACCGGATTCTATTTTCGAAATTTGATTGTGTTGTAAATATAATTGTCTTAAATTTGTAAAACCGATAAATATACTTTGATCGAGATTCTTAATTTTATTAAAACTAACATCAAATTCAATTAGATTTCTTGTACGATCAGTATTTGAAGCACTGATCATACTCTCCAAATTTGTTAAATTATTATTATTTGCACGAAAGATCTGCGTATTCTCATTGATTTCACCAATATTTTCTAACTGATTATAATTTAAATTAATATCATTGCATGATAAATTTAACCAATTTTTCAAGTCGATTAAATTATTATTCGATAAATCCAATTGATTTAATTGTGGGAATAACGAGAAATCTATGGTTGAAATTGCATTATTGGATAGATTCACATAAACTATTGGTAAATGAGTTAAATTAATTTCGAATTTTGCAAGTTGATTCTCAGCAACGTTCAATTTTTGTAAATTTGAAAATCTCAAATCGATCTCCTTCAATAAATTGTTCGATAGACCTAAATATTGTAGATATTTCAAATCCTCAAATAGATTCGTTTCTAAATTTGTTAAATCGTTATGATTTAATATTAATTGTGTTAAATTATTTAAACCCAAGAATGATTTTCCTTCAATTAATTGTATTTTATTATAACTTAGGTCTAAACTTTCTAAACTATTCAGTGAATTGAATATACCTCTTGTTATTGTTTCTATTGCGTTATATTTCAACGATAAATTGGAGAGTTTCTGTAGACCGTTAAATGCACCTGGTTCAATATCTACAACGTTAACATCATCCATTTGAAGGGATTTTACTGAATTGCAGCATTCAATAAATGCAGATGGTGGTATTGTTGTTATATTTGATTCAGATATAATTAAGTAACGATCAAATGGTTCATCGAATCTCTCGTTCAGTTTTGTAAATGGTGGTTGCAAAAACTGACATGTGGTTATAAAATGTGAAATTGTTGGTGGCGGAGTTCCATGATGAATATATCCGTGTTGTCTATGAAAGGATCGATAATTATCTGTTGTTGTCGTTGTTGTTGTTGTTTCCTTTTGATAAATAGTTTGTGATGAACACAAGGCTTGAAATGAAGCCTTATGTATCATCAGAATTACGAATATAATGATAAATTTGAGTTCCATTTGCTATAAAAATGCACAATATCAATTAAATATTTTTAGCGAACTTATCGAACAAACAATCGGGGAATCCCAAATTCAAATGTATCTACATTATTACTGAAAAATTATGTACTTACGTATGCTTTTATAAACTTGATGGATAGTTTCGTTCATAAACACAGATTATTTGAGAAAAATAACGGATAATAATGCAATTTATATGTAACTTTATCGTTGATCTTTTGAACTTTAAAATAAAACCAATAACCTAAACAAATAAAAGCATATATACATAAGAAGATAAGTTATTGAAATAACGCAGAACTGCAATTATAAAGACATTCATACTAAATTAAGCAAACATTTAAAAAATACTGCTGAAAACCTGTAAGAAATTACAGTAAAATCTTTAAATTATAAACAGTCTATTACTCTATGAAAGTTTAACATTTATTTGCAAAAAACCGAATACATTACTTGCCTCTTATTTCAATCAATAGAATTTTGTGATAAATAGAAAGTTCTTTAAATTTCAACAATATTCGCTCACATCTGCCTACATCTAAATATAAATATAAAATCACATTTGTCATCTATTTAAGCTTTAAACGTCCGAACAACTCTAGTAACATACTGTCGACATATCGGACATTCGGCTAATTTCTTTCCACAATCGACACACGTCGCTATATGGCCACATTCTAATAAGACACAATCTAATGGAGCATCCATACATAATTTACACAGATCTTCCAAATTATTTGGCAATTCTAAAAAAAATCACTCAATCATAAATCATTTACAAATAGAAAGAAAACCTTCGCATTTTTGTCGATAATTATCAATCCACAACATTTCGGCTTTTTCCAACAATTCCGATTTCTCAACACAGCCCTTATAATCGACACGATACAATGTTAACAACATTTTCAATTCTTTCGATGATAGATTTGTTAAATCTTCAGCACTACGATAATCGGACAGTTTTGGGAAACGTTTCGGTAAAGGACTGGATTCGGGTTGTGTTTGCGATTGTGTTGGCGGCGGCGGTGACGGGGCTCTTGCTTGTTGCGACCGATTCTCTCGCGGTAATGTATGATTGCGATTATCATCACTATTAAAACTACAATTGGTAAAATTTAAATTTGTCGAACTTGAGCAAGGAAAGAATGATGAACGAGATGAATGTTGTGGTGGTGGCGGTCGAGCGGTACGATTTGTCGTTGTTGATGATGCTGTAGTAGGTGATGTAGCTGGTGATTGGCGGTGATTATCTCCGTTTAAAAATACTGTTTCGAAATTTGCTAAAATCAATTGTTATATTATTGTGATTTCAAAGAATGTAAGCTTACTGAAAATTTTATTAATAACTGCAGAGGTTTTGGTATTTTTTACCGGAATGGTATGATTGCACAACAACTCCACCAACTCTCTCTTCTCTAAAAATCAAATTATTTTATTGATAATGAAATTATGTTGGGTTTATTACATTACCAACAACACCTAAAGTAGGAACATTGTGGCGTTTTAAATATTCTTGTAAATCTTTGGCTTTCAGTTTCATCAATTCGCTAATATCGGGGGGTCTTCGTATCAAAATCCCACAACGTTCACAATAATAAATACTAAAATCAATACCATTTTTCGAAACAATCAACAATTAATAAATTTTATCATTTACCCATTCACACGTCTCATACAATTTGTACAGTATTGTTCTTTACATTCACCACACTGCAGAATCCAAGAAGAGAAACGAAATGACGAAGCACAACCTGTACAGCGCATTATTGAATTTATCACAACTTAACCAAATTTTAATCAACAATTAAAGGGAGGGAAATCGACCACTACACCCTTCTAGCGAAAATTCGTAATCAAAAATGAGATAATTTCATAAATAATGAAAACAACAATACAAAATCTCAATCAAAAACAAAAAACCATGATAAGCCCACTTGCCGGTAAATTAGAAACCTGCACATATTTGACGTGTGGTAGTTCAAATGTACTGGAATAGTAGATCTTTTGCTCCTTATGCAATTAGTTACGACCTACGTTTATATCTTGTTGCAACTCTTTTATTGCATTTTAATTGCAATAAAATTAGAGAACAAGGTACAGGTAAAAAGAGGACTCAATCCTGAAAATTTATTCAAACTACCATTTAATATTTAAAGCATTTGTTGTTTTCTCAACTTCATGATATTGTGTATGCAAAACCTTCACACATTTATCACTATCTTCCCCATTCAACCAATTCCCATATAATTTCCAAAGAATTTGGTCATCTTCCGGTGATTTTACCGGTAAATTATCGTACAATTGTTCTAATTGTGTTGTTAATTCTTTTAATGGTTGTCCAAATTTTGGACGTACTTGAGCACCGCCATTTAAACAACCAGATGGACAAGCCATAACTTCAACAAAATGATATTGTGATTTACCACGTTTTAACTTCTGTACTAAATTTTGTATATTACGAAAACCGTTAGCTATAGCAAAACGTAATAAAATTCTACCATTTTGTTCTAATGTAATTTCACGAAAATCTGGATTACGTAAAGTGTGATATTCTAACGGTTGTTTACATTCGATATTGAATAATTCTTTGGATGCATATTTAAAAATATGATCGGAATAACCACCAGAACCACTACCTATATGTCTTGTTAGATTCGGTAATATCTCATTATTATCGATATTTTTGAGCCACGGTTGTGAAAACATGGAATTTTCACAATTCTCTAACGATATACCATCTTTAATTAACATCTGTTGTAATTCTATTGCTGTAATAACGCAATCAACATCACGTTCATTCGTTTCAGGATCGATGAAATCTTGTCTGGAAGCTTCCAATTTCTTATCATAACACGGCATTACTGTAATATGATAAATCTGACGTTGCCCTAATTCTAAATTTCGATTCGAATGTAACCATTGCTTTAATAGCGAACCCATTATTTGTTGTGGTGATTTTGTTGTTGATATATACGGTAATATATAACTACCGTGTGTTTTTTCAGCGTAACACACCCAACCAGGACAATTCGACGATAACATTGGTAATTGATTTTTAACCCCGTCATTGGTTTGTGAACGATAACGACGCACGAATTCGCGTTCAGATTCAATCAATGCAAAATCATCAGCTATTGTCATATCGACAATCATATCGGCGCCTAATTTCTTAAAATAACCAGCCAATTTCGAGGCGCATTCATTCGGTGTTAGATTATAGTGGATGGCTAACGATAAAATCGGTTGTATCGAAATTGAAACTATTATTAGTTTCGTTTCTTCGAATTTCCCAGCCTGCAAGTTGATCTAATTCGTATTAATTTCCAATATTATAATTCTAATAATTACTTGTTTTAATTGCTTATTCTCGTGGAAAATTCTCAGGATTTCCTCCTGGCTTTGTTGTGTTATCAGTACACTTTCTGCCGATGTTATACAACCAGAACAGGCTAAACAATCGGTCAATGAAATTTCAACTTTTTCTAATCTTTGTACGGTACCATCCTAAAATTTTAAAATTTTTAAAATAATTGTAGAATTAAATAGCAAAATATTACATTATCCAATTGGACATAAGAACCATCATCTTGTATTGTAATTTTTGCTCCGGTTTTTGATTTCTTGGCAATCTGTACAGGTTTAATACATTCCTGAAAGATACAAATTGAGGTTATGTTCTTTCGTTAATTAATAAAGTTTTATTATACTAACCTGAGATGGTGTTATAAAATCATCTAGGTCTGTTAATTGAAGGGCACCACTAAATCCCGACATTATTTCTATTTATTTTACAAAAAAGACAAGTTAAATAAACCCAAAATATTGAAGGCTGTTGGTCAACAATTTGAGGTTAGAAATACTAAATGTTTATCTATGGTTTTGAGATTAGAATTCAAAGTTAGAAATTTAATAAAAAGAATACAACAAAGGAACGATAACGATAACACTCTTCGAATCTTGCTATATAATCGTTAATTATCAACATTAGATTAAACGGAATTAAGGTAAAATTATAAAAATGCTACCAACCTAAAAATTACTAAATAGAATCCACCAATTTTGATAAAAATTTCAATTGATCGGCCATTGTAATCGATTGCGATTAAATGGTGATTACCATCAAAAAATTGATCACGTTTTACCGTTGTTCACTATTATCGCCATTATTTTAATTATTATTTTGCAAATGTATGCGTTATTTTCTAGGTTGATTTGAAAGTTCTACCAACTGTGACTACCATCTCTATACTGCGCATGCGTGAAAAATTACACGTGCATGTAAATTTGGTTATCTACCAGAGTTTGTCACGCAATTTTCGAGTAAAGTGCCATCTATTGTGGTACAGAGCTATGTTTAGTAGTTGTGGCAACACTTTAGTTGCTAGTACTGAAGTTTATCAATTTTAAAATTTAAAAAATAGCGCGAATTAATCAGAATTAAATTTTGTTTGTAAATTGCGATTAGCTTGCATAAAATTCGTAATTTTTGTATAAATTTAAATTGGTATAGAATAAAATGTCCAATTTTCTTTAATTTTTATTGTTTTATAAATGAAAAACAGCATTTTATAATTATGTTGAATATATTAAATTGCCAGAATATAATAATAAACAGTACTAAATATTTAAAATACAGCAAATGAAAAACAATCCTTAATCTGATATTACATAATTCATCTTTTTATTTAATTTAATCAACACATCTTTATATATATAGATTTTTTCTAGATATAATTACATATAAGCAAATATCTGGGATATAATATTGAAAGCAAAAACATAAATGGAATTCCAATATGATTGCAGTTTGTTAAAAACGATTAAATAAAAATATAGCACCATGAACCAACAAAATAAAATAGCTGATGTTAAAAATAAACAATTTGTTTAGTTCAAATAAAAACATAATAATATTTTGTAAGGCATTATCAAACTCACTCGTCTCGATTTAATTTCTCATTAATAATCATTTCGTGGTTTTGGGAGATCAACCACTGATGATTTTTGTCAATTATCGTCGATTTCGTGTCACAATCAAATAAATGAAACGCGGAGAGATCGTTTCGTTCATTTATAAATAATTGAAAAATGAAATATTCGAAACAATAAAGTAAAATCGAGGCGAAATCACAGAAACTAAAATTATTCCCAGTTGAAATGTTCCACTCTTTCAACTTGGAATTATAACTGTTACATAAAATTTATAAAATAACAATATAAAAGTAGTTCTATTAATAATGTGCGTTATCCCCAATTTACAGATAAAGTCGATAATAGTTATGTTTTCTATAAATTCTAGAAATATCGTCGATTTGTTGTGTATTAACAAAATTTATATTACAAAAAAGAAATGTTAAAAATAACACTGACTTATAATCTAATAAACAAAAAAATTGGAATGGTTGGTGAGGATTAATTTACGGTTTTTGTTCGCTTCTTTGTTCTGTTTATATAGGTGGTCGGCCATCATTATAGCGTAAAGTCGGCGTTAAACTATTCGCAATACTGTTCACCAACGAACATGAATAATCTTCTTCTGAGTAAGGAACTAGAGAAGCAGCACCCAATAATAATAACATTAATGCTTGTATTGGTAATGATGCTCGAACTACACGGCCTAAGAAACGATAGCCTTTTCGTAGGACTGATGTATTAATTTCCAATTCATCGGAGGAAACACCACTGAAAACAAATTCATTTTTTATCAATCCCAATATTCATCAATTTCTCCAGTAAGAATAGTTGCAGAATTCTAATAATATTCATCTTGTAAGCCATTACAACGTTTTCTAAAACTTTTATAAAACAGTTTACTTCTAATTATTTGCCGTGAGTTTTCTTTATGGAGATTGGAGGGAATGTCCGCTTCTGAACACTGACAACCGGTCGATTTTCGACGAATCTCTAACGAATCCTCAGTATTTGTCGATTTATCACTGCTACCAATCGATGCAAGATCCGGATTACAAGCGAACCAATGGAAAGATGTTTCAGTATTTGTGGCTTTATTGCAATAATTCGACGAACGATCGAATTGTAAATGTAGAGAGCATTCGAAATTTTTCGGTAATACTTGAGAATTCCCAGTGTTTGTACCTTGATCACGACGTATACAACAATTTTTACTTTTTGTTCTTTTACGATTAAGGGACAATTGATCTAATTTTGCATTAACACAGGCGCACTTCAATGACGAAAATTCACGTTTAGAATCCGAACTGTAATACGGCATTATTACAACACAAAAATTTTGACTAATTTTTTTTTTTGACAACGAATAATGACTGATAGATGACAATTTGATTCTGCAACTATTCTTTGATAATTTGTGCAAAATTAAGCAAATTAATCTATAAAATAATCGATAAATAAATAAAATTTAAAAAAATATTTACTTGTAAGCAGGGTCGTCTGGTGCAGAGGTAGTTGGATGGTCCCGACTTGGTTGGTCCAGAAGCTGTCCGAAAAAAACAGGCAAACGAAATGTGAAACAGTGCTATTTTATCATAATTTTTTTTTTAAAGATAATTCATAAATTAAGTGCAACTAACATAAAATGGCTACGACAAATCAAGCGACTACTCTTTAACAAAATTATCGTTCGATATTAACAAATGTTTTTAAATAAATTCAACAAATATAATCTAATAAAAATCAACAATACGAGAGTACAATTTCAAATGATACAATTCTTTTACGGTTACCTTAAAGTATAATGCATCGATTTGTTAGACTTACATCATAATTGATTGTATGTAATGGAGCTGTTAGACTACTACTTGAACCGGCTAAATTAACACCAATCTCATTCGGATCACGTCCTAATACATTGCCCAATTTCAATATATAAACACCAGTTAAACGTATCAATGATTGTAATTTTAAACGTAATTCAGTTAATTTGGTTACTGTTAATTGTGAACCTTCCGGTGCATCATCTTCACGCAACAATTGATTGGCTGCTTCCTGTAAACTCATCACACGTGGCTCACAACGTTCCAATTCACCACGTAATTCGCAGAAATTTTGATATTTCGTTTCTAATATCGCATTATCACCGGTCAATTCAACCGGTTCAGATAGACGGATTTTTTGTTCAGTTTTCTCCAACCATGTACACATTTCGGTGATTATCGTGTGGAATTGTTGGTTCTAATTATAAACAAATCAATAAATTTCACAATTATTGGATAATTAATTAATACTCACATCCATTAGAGCCTTTTGTAGTAGAGTTTGCCAGATTGTTGCATTCGTGCAAACTTTCTCCCAACGTTTATTATCAGTTTCCAGACGTGTCCGTAATTTTTCTGCTCTATCTTGATCTTCAGTATGCTCCATTAAGTGCGTACCAACATAATTTAACGAACTAACAATACTCTTATGACTGTCTAAATCTAATAAGAATTCACGATGATCCTGTATTGTATCTTCCAATTGTTCGATATTTGTAGGTGGTGATTTTTGTGTATTTTGTGTACCTTCGGCTACTTGTAACCATTTTTCTAAACGCCATAAATCGTTATCTAATTGCGCCCAATTACGGTTCGTACATAATGGACATAATAACCGACCTGCCTCACTATTTTAAACAATACAAATAATTAAAAATTGGAAATTTTCAATCAATAAAGAAATTTTAGTGCAATTTAGAAACTTACTGGTTGCAAGAGAACTTGTAAGCGTCAGAAATGGTAGGCCTAAGTATTGTTAAGACAGAAAAAAAAAGAGAAAAACACGTGTTAGAGTTGTTAATTGGAAAAATCAAAGCAATGTGATAAAAAAAATTGTAAATTCACCTTAATTCGCGTAATTTTTGTTCTTTATCTTTAGCTTGAACTAATAATTGATTGAATTTCTCAATTAATTGTTGGACTTCTTCAGTTCTAGCCTCCTCCTCACCAATTTCACATTCATTAATTAATAAATCATGTAGATGTTTAATTAATTCAATATTCGATTGACATGTTGCCGATAATTTAGCCAATTGTTTAACATTATTTGTTAATTCTATTGTTTTATTATCTTTAGTTAATTGTATTTTAATTAAATCATCCAATTGTTCAAGATTTACATGAGATTCATTTAATGCACTTAATAATTCCATTAAATATGCATCTTTTGCACTAATCGATGTCATACGTTGTAATTTTGGTAGTGTATCAACTTGTACAGCTGTATCTTGTTCGAATTTCAATGTTTCCACTTGGATACTTTCATCGATTTCTTGACGTTCTTTCGATGAACGTTTCTTTTTATTTTTTAATTGTTTCGTTAATTCGGTCTTTAATACAACAATACGTTCTTGTATATCCTTCCATAATTGTTGATATTCATCGATCATCCTTTGATATTCAACAATTTCGGTCTTTTCGATTTTTTTCATAATCTCCAAACCTAAACGATCGGCATTCTCTAAAATTTGGTTGTGTTGATTTAAATCACTCTCTAAAATTTGTAAATTCTCCAAACGTTGTCTTGTTGTTGATTTCTTTTGTAAATGTTGTAATTCTGTTAATTGGGCGTCAATTCGTGTTAAACCAACAATAGCGTCCTCGTGGACTAGTGAGAATTCTTTAAACAATAAAATCTCATCTTGGAAACGTTTTAATAAAATTTGAGCTTTCGGTAATAAATTATGCCAACGTATTAAAATTAAACGCGGACGTGATGTTAATTCTTGTAAATTATCCGATTCTAAACAATTTATTGTTGTTAATTTCACATATTTCTGTTCGATAATATCGAATTGTGGTAGTTTCGTTTCAATATCTTTAATTTCAGTCTCTAGTAAATAAATCAAGTCTTGTATATCGTGCCGGCTTAATTTTTTAATCGGTGTACAATCGAATTCTTTCAATTTCTGTTCTTTATCAATCAACCATTGTTCTTGGTCTAGACTTAAACGCAAAACATCTAGCAATAATTGCCAGATTTGTTGGATTTTACGTTTACGTTCCGCTGATTGTCCACAAACGTATTTCCAACGTTTCTCTAATATTTCAATCGAACTCTCTAGATTCTCCGTAGGGAAATGTGCTTTATAAATATCGTCGTCATTCAAGAATAATTCACACAAATTGAAAACATCACCAATATTACCACTCTCTTTCTCGATACTTTTCTTCAATTGCTCATGTTCTTGTAATTTCCGTTTAATTATTTCATCGTTTGTTGTTTCAAAAATGATCGGTTTAGATAGTTGTAATTCAATTTGTGTTAACCACGAACGTATTTCGATAATTTTCTGTTCCAATTGTAGCATAGTTTGTATTTTATCGCTAATTTTATTGCAACGTTGTTGTAATAAATTCTGTAAATGTTCCCATTTGATTTGTATTAAATCGGTTTTAGTTTGTAGAATTTGTTTAATTGTAACATCACTATATTCATCACCACAATTATCAACTAGATCACGGCCTGTATTCAGCAACCAATTGTATTCACGTTCTTTCAATGAAATCTCCGTTTGTATATCGGTTTCAAATTTGTGTAATAGATCTTGTGGATCTTTGATTGTTGTAAATAATTCATTGTTTTCATCAGTTAAACGTTCCTCGATATTTTCACACCATTGTATAAATTTATGGTGGCGTTGTTCAAACATCGATCTCAAACCTAATTTCTCTTCTAATTGTTGGCACAGAATCGATAATTCATGGTCTAGATCGTGTTGTTGATTCCACAATAACCATACACGTTGATTTATTGTTTTCAAATCAATTGGACTTAGGCATTCTTTCAATTGTTCTTGAATTAAACGTAAATCTTCCAATTCTTTCAATGATTGATTCAAATTTGTTCGAGTATGTTGTAGATTTTCTAATTTATTTTTAATACTAGTCTGTCCGTTTGGTAGTTTTCCGGCAGTTTCCGTTATAATATCTTTAACATTATCGTAGAAATCTTGGATTTTTTTAACATTATCGTCGTAATTCTTCAATAAATTGATGATACGTTCAATGAATTGTTTCCAGGTGTGTAAACCGGCTTGTAGATTCGATATTCGTTGTTTAATTGCGGCATGTTCCATACGAATCGATGTGGCTAATGCATCATCACAATATTGTAATAGACGGTTTTGTTGTTTTTGTAAATGATCACATTGTTTTTCACCGTCTGGTATTTTTGTTAATAAATTATCAATTTTCGATAATAATTTCGTTATACGTTTTATATGTAAATAACGTAATTGTAATTGTTCACGTTCTTTCTCAATATTCTTCAACCATATTAATAATTTTGTTTGATCATTACGATATTGATTCCATGAATCTAAACGTTTTTGTACTTCATTATGTCGATCCATGATACGTGATAATGTTTCATTATGTAGATTTGTTAATGAATTGAATTGTTCCATAACACTGCTCTCAACAATACCACTACCTAATTGATTATCATTACTGTTAATTGGTTTCAATACATTTTGTTGAGTTGTTAATAAATTCTGATGTACTTGACATAAATGTTGATGTTCGGATAGACTGTGATAATCACCAGGTATTGTACCTTGTAGAAATTGTTGTACATTCATTAGATATTCTTCCCATAATTTTAAAGCAGCAGCACCGTCTTCATTTTTAATTAAACGTGTACTTAAACGATGATATTGTTGGAATGTCTCTCGAAATACTTGTTGCCACAATTCTAAAATCTCAATAACTGAAGTTTGTGTTGTTTGTTCCGTTGATATTTCTATTGTTTTATCGCGAATTTTCTGTATTTGATTCTCTGCTTTACTCAATGCCAATAAATGATCCCGTAATGTCACCAATTTCAGTTCACTATCTGATTCCTCATCAATATCACCAATACTCTACAAATATCCAAATATTATAAAATATTGTTTAAAATATAGAATAGAATAATTGAGATACCTTCTGTACTGAATCTAGATAGGTTTTAGTGTCGTTCAGCTGGTTTTTAGCCTCTTCTTTCGTTTTGGCACGTGCCTCGGCAACATCCGCCAATTGTGTGAGTGATTCACGTACATCTTGTAAACGTTTACCTAATGCTTCAACTTCATTACCCAATAAAGCATTAGCATCAAGACCTACAGCTGCCGCTATACCAGAAACTAATTGTTTCAATTCGGCTAAACGTTGTGTATGAGCTGCTAATGTTTCTTCGCAAACCTATTTTTGTTACGAATTGAAATTAAATTAAAAAAAAAAAATTAGATTGATTTTGTTTCGAATGTATGGATTGCACACCCCCATTAACCTTGGCCCTAATATTGTTACATTTCAATTAAATCGGTGGAAGGTAATTCGATCAAATTCGTTCAAATTTCAACTGTTTGAAACACGCAATTTCTAATCATTTTCATTCATAATTAGTTTCTAATAGCGAAGGGGTGTTGGGTAAAAGAGATTTAGAATTTTCTAAGCCGGATATAAGAATTGCTAAACGGAAATTATACTGTTTTTGGTTTAAAATCGTAAAAAATTCCGATTTAATTTTTGTTAAATTGCAACAAATTCAACATAAAAAAATGTTTGCGTGCATAATTAAAATAACGATTGCATTTATGCAGATATTCAAATTGTATTTTATAATTTGTTCAAATACCTTCAAGTCTTCTAGTGTACACATTTAATACAAAAATTTCAAAAGGAACAAACACAAATGTATAAAACACGTTTATTTTAGTCGTTACTAAAATAACCGGTCACAACATAACACTGTTAAATTATTAAAATTGAGTTCATTTGAATTGTTATTTATTGAATGAAATTATTAATGTAAATAGGAAAGGGGGGACAACCGAGAAATTTAAACAATTACACAAATTTAATATAAATTTCCTCTACAATTCAGTTGTTGTTCAACGGAAATTTTCTATGGAATACTTTGGCCAAATGCCCTGAATTTTATTCATAGATTTTGCACAATCTTGGTTTATATTTTATTTATAAATAGAACACTGAATGATTTCTCGCATTAGAACAGATTTTTTTCGAATTTTCAACACGTGTGATTCTAGTTTTGAACGAAACATCCACAAACAGGGGGATTTTCGAACGAATTACAATAAAACGAGGGGTATACTTCGCTTTTATAAATAAACCACCAAATGGAAGAAGATATTTCGGTACTAATCTACAATAAATATTTCTACAGTTGTCTTATCGTAATGCTTTCTTTTGATAAAAATAGTTTGTTCCTTTTCCTGTCCGGTTGGTTAAATGTTATTTTAATATTTACACAATCATTTTCAAAAATTATCGTAATCATTCAAAAATGCAAACATCAATTAAAAATAATAAAAAGCGATAAGTGTTACCTTGACTGCCTTGATGGCCTCCTCCGGTTCTAAATCACTAACAGATTCCATATGATTATTGATCCATTCATTAACAAGATCGCTAGATTCACGATATTGTTTCCACAATTCAGCAGCGTGTTGGTATTTATCACATAATTCTTTTAAATTTGTACATGTGGTGTTGTAGGCTTGTACAGCTTGTTGTACAGCAGCTTCAACTTGGGCTGATATTTCAGGTGTACAACTATCTGATAATGGTTGGGCTGCTGATTTTAATTCAGCAATTAGATTCTCTCGCGACACTAAATCCACAGACACATTCTACAGACAATTAAAAATAAAATAATTATTTGATTACGATTTTTTTTTTAATATTAAAGCGAACCCGGGGTCAATTATAAAACGTTATCGTTCAACGATTATTTATAAAATTCAAGTCAACACGTTTAAAAAAAAATTAATGAATCGTACAGTGTACATTCCAATGTTCTTAATTTAGACAATTATTTATTATTCTGTATTAGATACTTTTGTCTAGTCGTTATGTTAATTTTTCATTTCAACAATAACTGTATGTACGGTTATTAAATTTCGTTATAACAATACTGAAAATATTTAAAATCTGAATGACACAATTTTTCTACATCACCAATTTTACTTTGTTATTTATTTACATGTTCAACTTATATTTTAACGTTCTTATCACGACTATAAACAATTACATCACCGAGTTATTTAGTTTAATTATAAACAAATTAATTTTATTATTCCTAATATTTGGAAAATTTTAAGAATATATCAGAAATCACAACCGAAATCTCTTCCAATTAGATTAACGTGATTAAACTCGATTCTCATACACAAGGCACGCATTAACATCAACGGAACACGAACGAAAACTGTTTATTAACAACAAAAACAACAATAACAGTCTCAGAGAGAGTTTGCTTATCGTTTCGAAGTTTTAGTGTCATTAAAAATTAACACGTGCCCAATTCCGAAACCGAAATTATTACAAATAACGACAATTAATTGAAATATAGAATAAAAACGAAGAATATAGCGATAGAATTTTATCAATTTCAAAGAATTCCAGTATTTTCTAGTAATTGAGACTGTGGGAAAATTTCATTCAATAAGACCACAATTATGGTGTACTAAATGAGAATCGTGTAAAATTGAGAAATTGTGCCACAGATCGCGTACAGATTGGACAAATTCTAAAATCTTTGAAAATTTCGATAAAACTTACAAATTTCGATAAGACCTATCAAATTTCCGACAGATATTCAGTTTAAATTAAATATTGATCTTGATCTTCATCTTCACTGTTATATCAATTATATTATCGTTAAAATCGTTTATTTACTGAATGATAACATTGTTCGACACAAATAAACGTGAACTGTTTACAATCTTGATCTCTATCTTGATGATTTGGACTAGTTCATTCATAATTTTAGGAAATTATTGAATAAAAACTCAAAAATTCGCTTACCTCAAGCCGTTCGGTGGCTTTCCTTAAACGTTCATAATCGATAGTACCTTGTACAGTCAATAATTCCATCATAAAATCGGCCTCTTGTACGCTCTGTTGTACCAATTCCAATTGATGTTCAAAACGTCTCCATAAATTCAAACGATTCCGCAACAACGCCAATAATTGTCCGCAACGTTTCTCTAAATTCGTATGATCTTCCTGTAATTGGGATATATCACGTTCGATTTGTATCGGTGATACAGTTAAACGTAAACGCATCGGTAGCGTGTGTAATAATTGTCTTAAAGCCATTAAATCTTGCCATAATGTCACCAATTCTTCACCAATTTCATACAATTGATTCAATGATTTCTCAACAGCATCACTACCTAATTTCTCTGTATTCTCGCATTTATCGAAAATGTCGTTAATTTCATTATGTTTACGATGGACACGATTATTACCGCGTTGTATATTTTGTAGACGTTCCTTTAACAATTGTCCATTTTCGATTTCTTCATTGATAATAATCTCTAAACGTTTCGATAAAGTTAATAATCGACTGACTTGATCGGATTCATTAGCCGATAATAAACCTAAACGGCCTAATTCGTTTTGTATTGTTTCTAAACGTTGCCACATGATTTGTAAACGTTCCAAATATAAATTTAATTCCTCTTCAGTTTTTATAATACCATGTAGATTATCAATATCGGTTTTTAAATCATCTAATTCTTGTTCTAATAATTGTAATTTCTCATTAATTGGTATATCCGGTGCTGATAAATTGTTGACAATTTGTTCATTAATATCGTTGATACGTCGCGATATTGCTTGCCATTGGTCTTGTAAATCTGTATGGAATTGCCTTTGGATCATCTCATCGGAAATTGGTACAACTTGTAAGGATTTCTCTAAGGAATTCGTAGCGTTCTGCCGGACGTTATTGTGGAGTTCATGTTGTGCCTTCAATTCCTGTACAACAAAATAAAGTTATTAATGTTCACTATAAATTCTAACGAGTACAATTTATTACAACATAATATTCAAATTAGATATTATAATTTTGTTGATAAAATCGAGAATTTTGATCTAGATTAAATGCAAATTTCCCCTAGTTTTATCTTTAAAGTTAACTCACCCAAAATTGCCGCATATTGCCCCTGGATTCGGTCGGTGTTTCCAATTGTTGTAATTGATGTTCAGCATCTTTCAACCAATATTCAAGTTTATCACTCAATAGATTGTAATTAATCCACGATTCTTTAAATAATAATAACCGTTTCAAATTATTCTGTACATCATCTTGTAGTTTTCTGATCGTGTCTAATGTTTCCATATAATAATTCTCTAAACAATTACAAATAATCAGTTCTTGTAATTTTTGTGCCACACTATTCAAATGTAGAATTTTCCCATAATGTTGTCCAATATCCAAAACTAACGATTGATATAAATCGATATAACGATCATAATCAATCGATTGTACACTGAATAGATCGGGTATACGTTGTTGGGCAACTTGTAGCCATTTCATTTCTTCTTTCATGCCCTGTTCTAAAACCGTCCAACGGGACGCTGCTAGTGACATTTGTTGGAAACGTCCAGTTGCTTTATCTAAAATCACTTTAGCCCGTTCGTACAGATTTTGGTGTAATTGTTGATGGTGTTGACGTGTTTCCGAATCTAAATTCTCCTCTAATGATTCTAATATTGCCCGACAATGGCTTAGATTAACGAAGAATTTCCGATGGTTTTGCATTGCTTCTTCTAAATGTTCCAAACTGCTAACTTGAATTTTATTATCGACTAATATTTCAGCAACATCAATGATTTGTTCGAATTCTTTTAATGTTTGTAAATATTCATCAGCTAATGATAAGAATTGTATAGCTTTATCCCGTTCGATTATTATTAATTGTTCGATTTGTTTGATTTGATCGTGATTTTTATAGAGATTTGTTGGTAATTCACGATTTGGATAATCACGGATTAATATTTTCGATAATGTTAATAGATTGATAATTTTCAATAATAAATTACGATTGTGATTCTCTAAAATTTCCAAATCATTCAATTTCGTTTGTGGTGAAGCATCTGATTCTTTTAAATCGTCCAATTGCCTCTTAATCTCATTGATATTACCACCAATTTCATCGATTTCTTCTATAAAATTATCCCACCGTTTCATATCATTGATAATTAATTGTTCATTTTCATTCGTAACATCTTCAATGATTTTGACTTGTTGTTTTAACGAATCAATATAACTTCTCATGCGTTGATATTCTTCAGCATTGTAAATATTGCCAGTTTGTTCGATTGTTGTTAACAATTCACCAACTTTATCATCAATATTGACAATTTCGTCCTTTAAATTATTGAATTCTTCAACCGTAGTAGCCGTATTGTTATTATTCTGTTGTCGATTAACATAAATTCGATATTCGATAGTTTCTAACCATGTTGTTATTGTCTCAACTGTTGTAATTATAGTTTGTTGTATCGTTACAATATCATGTTTCTCTATAGCTTGTTGCAATTTATCTAAATTAACATCAACATTATTTTTACGTTCCTCTAATGATTCTTCCGGTATGATTTCATGTAATGTTGTTAAATATAAAACATTATTTAAATTAGCTGTTGGGCGATTATTTCGTAAATTTTTCATACGTTCTAAAGTTTGATTATGATTCCAACGTATATTAACATCTTGCATTGTTACAGGACCAGCTAATTGGTCTTGTTCGAATTCAATAAAACGTCTAGATGCTTCTTTTTGATTATCTGAAATTTCTTGTTTTCTTGGTGATAAACTGGATTGTTCTGGTGTAATAGAAGTTTGCGGTATTGGTTGAGATTCTAAAGATGATTTTTCTAAAATTGATTCAGTTGATTTCTGTAGTTGTTCTTCGATTTTTCCAATTTCTTGAGGCAATCTTTCACCTGAAAACGTCTTCTCCAATTTGATTCGTACCAATTTTGTATCTGCAGCTTCTTTAATCGGTTCTTCTATTCTTTGTATTTCTAAAATTTCAGGTATCTGTTCGTCTGAATCTTGAAGTTTCTCTTTAATTAACATTTCAGCTGTAAAAGCTTTTGCAGTGTCCAAACTAGTTGGTTTATCTTGAATTTTTGGCTTCAATTCTTCACCAATTTCAGTTTCTTCTAATTGTTTTGGCAATACAACTCCTGAAACTGTCTTCTCTAACTTGATTCTTACTAATTTTTGATCAGGTTCTTCAAATTTTACTGTATCTACAATTTCTTTAACTTGATCTTCAACTGGTACAGGTTCTTCTACTTTTTGAATTGTTTCTTGCACAATTTTTCCTTTAGCTGCAATTTCTTCAGCTTGACTTTCGAATGGCACAGGTTCTTCTAGTTTTTGAATTATTTCTTGCACAATTTTTCGTTTATCCACAATTTCTTCAGGTTGATCTTCAATTGGTACAGATTCTTCTAGTTTTTGAATTATTTCTTGCACAATTTTTCGTTTATCCACAATTTCTTCAGGTTGATCTTCAATTGGTACAGGTTCTTCTACTTTTTGAATTGTTTCTTGCACAATTTTTCCTTTATCTACAACTTCTTCAGCTTGATATTCAATTGGTACAGGTTCTACTTTCTGAATTATTTCTTGCACAATTTCAGGTGACTCTTGTTTACTTTCTGTGCTAGGTTGAGTAGAAATTTTCTGTAACTCTACTTCAGTTTTCTTCTCGGAAGCAATTTCAGGTTGAATTGTCACTTTTTCTTCAGTTTTCTCCAATTGTTTCGGTAATACAACATTTGAAACTGTTTTCTCTAATTGAATTCTGACTAATTTCTGTGGACTTTCAGGTATTTTGTCCTCAACTTTATGAACTGGTTCGTCTGAAATTTCAGGTGATTCTGCTTTAATTGAAATTGTAGAAGTCTTTTGTACTGTTTCTTCAATTTTCGTTTCAGGTAATCGTATCGTTGCTTCCACTTCAACTCTCATTACTTCTTCAGGACTAATAATTGTTTCAGTTTTCTGAATTTCTGTCGGTAGAATTGATTTCGATTTTTCGCTAGAAATAAATTCTGTTGTTAGCGATTTTAAGCAAGCATCGTCCGATTTTGTTTCTAAATCATCTTTTGGTATTTGTTCGGTTAGCAAAAATTCTGAAGTTGCAGTTTTTGGTTTAATTTTGGTCGTTTTCTCTACTTTACAAACGTTATCTTCTGGTAATTTTGGTTTTTCATCGGGCGTTTTCGGTTTTTTCTCCATCAATTTCTTCAATTTTTCCTCATCTAAATCTGTAATAACTTTCGAAATTACTGTCGTTTCTTCCGGTCGTACTGGCGACGATGATCGTGAATGTTTCTTTGCAACATCCGAATATAATTCTTTCGGTTCTAAGAAGGCACTACCACTGTCTTTTCGTTGGAAACTAGAAAGTAAATCTTTCTCGATTATTTTAACATCTTCTGGTTGTTTCTTGTGTTTACGGCGGCGTTTCTTGTGACGTTTTGGTTTATCAACAGGAACACCATCAATATTCACTTGAACATCGACATTTTCTTCAGAAGTTGAGGTTTCTGATTCAGTTGTACCATCATCTGGATGCTTATCATCTTTTCGTCCACTACTTTCAGTACTTTCCGATGGTACAATCACTGAAGCTTCTATATGAACCTCGTATTGTTCTGATAAACTACTACTAGGCGGTGTTAATTGGGCAATTTCAGGAACACTAACAGGGCTAGTTTGTTGGATTTGCTCCATTGTTTCAACTTTTGGTTGTACATGAATCGTATCAGCAAAGACTTCTTCAAATGGTGGTGCTGATGGTGCTGGTGATGTTTGACAAGAATGTTCCACCGGTAATGGTTGTACTTGAATTTCGAAATCATTTCGTTTAATTTCAGGTGAACTAATTTGACTGTAAATTTCTTGATTTTCAATTATTGTAGTCTGTGTAGCAAATTCACTGCTTGGTTTCTTTTCTATTTCAGGTAGTAAAGTTTGTGCTTCTTCTTCTACTACTTGAATTTTTTCAGGAGTTGCTGTTTGAATTGAAGTTTCAGATGTTGTAATTTTTTTATCTGCAATTTTAACAGGTGATGTTTGAGTTATTTGTGTATCACTGGAGATTCTTTCAACTTGACTGCTTGTTTCTTGAACTTCTGGTTTTTCTTGAATTTCAGTTTGTATTGAAATTTCTTCGATTTGTTTAGGAATTTCAGGTGATGTTTGTATTGAAATTGGTTGAGTTTCTGTTTCTTTCTGAATAAATTCTGCAGTAATTTGTGATAAATCCGGTGAAGTTTGTACAAGACTATCTTGTGTTAATACAGTTTCAAAAACAGGAACTGAAGATATAATTTGAGTAGTTAAAATTTGTGAAGTTTCAGATACTGGAGATGGAATATTCTCTTCAACAATTTTAACGCTACTTGGTTCTGATGGTGTTGATATGGTATGATAAGAATCATGTGGGGACACAATTTCTTCATCTTGTGCTTCATAAATAGTTTCAGACTCAATTTCTGGTTCACTTGGTGATTCTTTATTATCACCACGTTTACCTCCTCTACGTCGTTTCTTCGTTTTTTTCGTTTCTTCAATTTTCATCGGTTCATCATCGGTTAATGGTACTGAATCACCACCATATGATGATGATTTCGGCTGGTATGATTCATCAGAATCCTTTGTACGGATCTTTTGTTTCTTCTTCTTCTTACGCCGTTTCTTTTGTTGTTTATCTTCATCATCAGCAACACTCTCATCAACTGTAGTCTTATCAGCTTCATAACCAGTATCTTTACCATATTCTGTTTCATCAATATCATCTTCATCTTCTGAATCAGAAATAATTGTTTCGAAAATTTCTTCAGTCGGTTTTGGTGTTTCTTCTGATGGTAATGAATCTTCAGGTATTAAAATTTCTGTAGATTCAGCAAGTGATGTTGCAATTGAAATTTCTTCTTCACTTTCATCTTTTTCTTTATGTTTCTTTTTCTTTTTACTACCACGTCCACCATGATCTAAATCACTAGGTGTTACACTTTGGACTTGTTCACTTTGTAATTTTGGTGAAATTGGTGTAACTTTCACTTCAGATTTTGTAATAATTGGTGATTCTAGTGGTGTAACTTTCACTTCAGATTTTGTAACAATTGGTGATTCTAGTGCTATAACTTCTACTTCAGATTTGTGTAACAATTGGTGATTCTACAGCAGTAACTTTAACTTCAGACTTTATAACAACTGGTGACTCTATTGGAGCAGCTTCTACTTCAGTTTGTGTAACAATTGGTGATTCTATTGGTGTAAGTTTTTCTTCATTTTTTGTAACAATTGGTGATTCTACTGGTGTACGTTTTTCTTCAACTTTTGTAACAATTGGTGATTCTACTGGTGTAACTTTTTCTTCAGATTTTGTAACAATTAGCGATTCTATTGGTGTAACGTTTTCTGCAGATTTTACAACAACTAGTGATTCTGTTGGAGCAATTTCTACTTTAGTTTTAGTAACAATCGGTGATTCTATTACTGATTGTACTGTTTCATGTACTGCACTTGGTAAAGTTACATTAATTTCTTTCTGAAGAACTTGATCTTCATGTTTTGTAACAATACTCAATTGTGGTGTCACAATCGATGAATCTTGAGGTTTTTCTTCGAGTGACAATGTAATTTCAACCGCTGATGATGGTTGTTTCTTCAAATCAACAGAAGAAAGTTGTACTTTTTCTTCTTTTTTAACAGTACTCGTAGCTAAAGAAACTGGTTCTTGTAATTTTTCAGTCCAGATAAATTCTTGTGTTATTGTTGGAATTAATGGTGTTCCCACTTTGTTCTCATCATAGATTTGTAGAGTTTCCAAAAGAACATCACCAATAGGGGTTGGAGATTTTGCTGCATCAATTACATCTGCTGAAATTTCAGTTGCAATTGGAGTTTCAGTAGTAGTTTCTATTTTAATAGCTTCTACTAATGGAATGTCAGTTTCAATTATAGGAGATTTGATTTCAGTAATTTCAATAGTTTCAACTTTAGAAGTCTCAGGAGTTTTATTGTCAAGAATTTCAGACTTCGTGGTTTGAATTGCAGTAGGACTTTCAGTTATAACAGGAGCTTGAATTGTAGTTTCGCTAATTATTTGTTCGACAATTGGAGTTTTTGGTTCTTCAATGACTGTTGTTTCAGTGCTTTGAGGCGATGTTTGTGTTGTAACTTCGATAATTTCTGCCTTTTCAGGACTTGTTTGTGTCATTATTGTCGTTGTTGTTTGAATTGGTGTCGTTTGCGATACCATTTCCGTTTTGACTGAAGTTATAGAATTAATATCATTTGATGGTTTTTTCTTTTTGGATTTTTTAATTTTGCTTTCAGTTGGTGCAATTGGCGTCGAACTAGGTGCAGACTCAACATTACTACAAAGCCTTTCGTTGTTCAAAAATTCACCAATCAAACTACTTGTTGTTTCAACATTTCTTTCAGTTACTAGTGCAGCTGATTCAATTGCCGTTGTTGGTGCAATTTCAGGCGTTTGTGCGGTGATTGGACGATCATCAACATACCTTTCAATCTTATCATCTTGTTTCAAATTCGTTTCAGTAATTACAACACCAGTTTCTTGATTTGGTGTAAATTCATCTTGTACGACATGCCCATCTTCTGTACGTGTAACATTAATACTAACTCTTGGTATACCTTCTTCAGTAACTTCAATTTCTTCCGGTTCTTCTACAACTTCTTCAGTTACATGTTCTTTACCATCTATAATAACAGTTCTACGTATTATACGACGTGTTTTACGTATAATACGTCTTGTAACTTGTTGTACAACAGCACGTACACTTGAACTTGATGTATAAACTTCACTAGTTGGATGGATTTTATTTTGATCATCAATTAATGTAACATCACCTTCATGTAAATGTACACCTTCAACTTCAACAGCTTCCGGTTTTAGAACAGTTTGTGTATAATTAAATTCCGGTTCAGATTCAAATTCTTTTATATTAACTTCACCACCTTCTATACCGGAAACAATACGTCCACCATATTGTTTACTAGTTAAAGTTTGTTTTGTACCATCACCATGAGTAACTGTTGTGTTACTTTGTTGATTCTTTAATGTAACCTGTGAGAATGATTGCGTTACAGGTTCTTGTGGTATCGCTTGACCATCACTCGATATTGTTGTTAATGTTGTTAATTGTTGTTGTTGTTGGTGTTGTTGTAAAGTTTGTTGTGATCGCACAACGGTTCGATGTAATTTTTTAACGATTATCCGTTTCGTACCATCAGCATCAACGATAACTTCAGTTGTTGTTTCATCCGGTTCAACAAACACCGTTTCAAACGATTGATTCGGTTTAACATTACTAATATTCAATTGTGTATTGCTTTGATGTTCGGGTTGTTTACTATAATTGGCTTCAACAAGAATATCATCGTCGGGTTCTTCGATAATTGGTTGCGATTCGGCCATTTTTGTTGTTGCAATTTTTATTGTTTCCTCACCATCTACATGTGTTTTAGATATTGTAATCTTCTCTTTATCTTGTTGTTTTTCTTGTTGTTGATCTTCACTTAATTGCGCTTGAATTTCAACATCTATCGGTACATTATAAGTTGCTGAAAAATCTTTAGTTTCCGGTGATTCTAGACTTTTACCGGTTTGTGTTTCAATATGTACACCAGGTAATGATTCGGTTACAATAAATTCTTGTGTTATTTTCTTATTTGTATCAATTGGAGCTTCTTCAATTGGCATAGAACTAGAATCTAAAGTATTCTGTAATGATATATCGGGACTTTGTTGTAATTTTTGATCGTCATTCAATTGATTTAATTGTCTCGTTAAACTATCAATTCTCGTTCTAATTATAACTCGTTGTTCGTTAAATATCAATATTAAACTTTGTAAATGTTCAATTAAACTATCAGCTAAATATTTAAAATCGGGATATTTACGGAAGTCTTCACAAATTGTCGATAATTCGTTTAATTTTGTTTCTTTTTCATCTAATTGTTGATTCAATAAATTCAAATTATTAATTTGTGGTGTTTGTTCGATTGTTTGTCGTGTTGTTTGTAGCCAAATTTCGATTTCTGTTAAAAATTCTCGATATTCTTCTAATTCTTTTTGGCGTTTAACGTGCAATTCTTTCGCATTCTGTAAGATACAAAAATAAATAATCGATAATTCACTAAAAATAGACAGTGAAATAAATACAGATGAGTAATAATCAATATTTACAAACAGAAATTTCGCAATTCTATAAATAAGTGATTATAACAATTACTAAAAAAATAAAAAAAAAAAAACGATAATTACCACAACAGCAATACGTCCGTGTTCGGCTTGGGATAATAAAGTAGCAATTCTGGTACGAATTCCTGCTAGATGTGTTGCTAAAGCTTTTGAATCTTGATCTGAATTCAATTCTAGAACTTGCCCCTCAAGACTAATGGCCTGAGCGGCGTGTTTCTTCAAATCGCTGGTAATTTCCTGAAAATAGCACAAATATTTTTAAAGAAAATCAAACTTCCGGCACATCTTTATATTTATGACGATAGTGATGTAATTTTTATTTTTAAATATTTTTGAAAATTTTACCTAATAGCGAATGGATCGATTGTTATTCGATTACAGTCGCCGGTAGACTGAGAGAATCGCATTCAACATTCTTACAGCATCACCGTATAACCTTTTATTTGTTTATCGGCTTTTTTATTTTCTAAACAGTAAAGATTGCGGACAACACAACTCGTTTATTTATAAAGTTTAAACATGTCACGGTATATTTAGACTTCAATTTAACATTTTGATGGATTAACCGTATTGTTATACAATCGTTCAAATAAACTCATACAGTATTTAATATTTATTTATAATAATAATGATAAAGTATGCCAGAATTTTTAATGAGAAAAGCCCACGATCATCGCTAAAAATTTCGATGATGATGTCATTCTAGACATACAAATTTAATAATGACCAAACATACACAAATTTTAAATAAATTATGTCAAGATACGTACAGTTCAAGGATAATATAACAAATTCAATGAAAATTATCGATTTTTCTATAACAATATTACCACAACATTCACTCCAAACCTTGATTATTGTCAGAAAATTATTGATAGAAATATAAGTAAATGGAACCATGTCACGACTTATTTAATTATCTCATAACTATTTAAAGATTTTTTACTCATTTGGTGAATCATGTGCACCTGTTGATGCAATTCTTAACCTTGCAATCAATCATTCCATTAGAATTAATTAGGAAAATTGGAACAAATTTGGAAATGTTTCAAATATACAGAAATGGCAACACGAACTTGCTCCTCTTACAAATCGCCAATCTTGTATGTAAATGGGTTGCTATAATTCTGAGTACGAATTGGAAGAGTCTTACAAGTTGTCAAACGAGTACAAGCTTGAAGAGCGATATGTTTCTCTTATAAATTGCCAATTGGGTTGCTATAATTCTAGTACTAACCTCTAGAGCCTTCAACATCTGTTCGAATCCCTCTTTCGGTAGATACTGGATTGAAATTTCCGTAGTTTGCAGTAGTTGTTGTAATTTGGCAACATCCTCAGTTAAATCCTAATTGATGAAAGAAAAATAGATTAGAATTTGATTGTTGCTTCAACAGAAATAAAGATCACACTGAGCCAGCAAATCTCAACTGATAATCTAAATTACAGCGAGCAAATTTTTACAAGTTAATTAAGCCAAATATGAAACCAAATAAAGCTGGCTTTTAGCTCTTCATCTTTTTTCTTCTGCGAAAAACTATACTGTATTCATTTTAACGTTGACAGAATATTTTGACAAAACGTCACTTTTTGATTTCTACAATAACTACTTGAGTTAAAATGAATAAGTATAGTTACAACAATTTATTCTTGTTTTTTTTATGAAACAAATTGATTGTAAATGAAATTTTGGACTATACAACAAACAAGGCAATTGTAAAGAGATATAAACTAGGAATTAATAAGCATGCAATACAATATTTGTTAAAAGAACACCATTAAAGGACCACACAATATTTCACCTTTTTATGTTTAGTATCATGTTGTTTTGATTGTGACTTGTCTTCGGCTTCAATGGTGGTCGTTGTGTTTTGCTGCACATAAGGCCCTAAAGGAGGATGATCAGTTGGATAATAATAGGATGTTGTTTTAGGTGTTTCAACAATTGCGTCTTCCGCGATACGTTCCGATAAATATTTAGCATCACGCAAATCATCATCTATAGTTCGTTTTTTATTATCATTATCAATAATCGGTTCGGATTGTAAATATGTACTACGATCTTTCCAACCGCCCACACCACCAGGTAACGAATAAATACGATAATCATTACCATTAATTTGTTGATTTGTATTGAATTGATTATTAGATTTCCGTTTTGATGAACCACTACCATTTGAACTATCTGAATCATCATCATCATCATCATTACGATCATGTTTATCATTCGAAGTCTTCACAATATTTCCACTATTTGTTTTAGATTTTTGTTTTTTGATTAATTCAATTTGATAATTCTCTTCAGCTTCCTCATATTGTGATTTTGCCAACCAGAATGGACCATCTTGAATCAAATTTGTTACTAATTGATCTTCTTTCGTTGGTTTTTGATGAAGAACTTCCGTAATTTTTGTTACGATTGTTTCAAACATACCAGGCTGTTCATCCTGATCAATTTTCTTCGGTTTATCATCTTTTGACACCTGATCTTTCTGATCAGCTGGTATTAATTGATTGTCAATTTCTTGTCTAATGAATTCTACAGTAGTCTGTGATATTTCTTGTGGTTGCTGCTGTTGTAATTTTTCTTCTTCACGCATTATTAAAGCTTCTTCACTTGGTGTAAGTTCTATCATTTTCTTATTCAAAGTATCTTCTTCTACACTTAGAACTACTTCTACTTTTGGAGCCTCTTTAACTTCTACTTCTACTACTTGAGGCCTAGTCTCTAATATCTTAATTTCGTCTTCTTTTTCATTGATTGCTATATCTGTTGATTTTTCCACTACAGCTTCAATTGGAATTTCATAATTTTGTTCTTGTTCTATGAATTTTTGCACTATTTCTTTTGATTTTTCATCTTTTATTGCATCTTTTATGTCCTCGACAGTATCACTTACTTTAGTTTGAGACTCTTTTTCTTTCTGATCAGGTATTTTTTGATCATCATCAACAGTTACCCTTCTAGATTTTCTATTTTCTTTCTTAGGAGTCTTCTGTTTCTCTTCTATAGATTTATCAACTGAAGTCTTGGATTCTTTTTCCGGTTTCTTCTTCGATTTTTGAATCTCTACATCTTTCCTTTTTATCTCTTAGTGTTTCCTTAGTTTCTATATTTTCTGCAACTTCTGGAGACTCTTCAGATTCTATTTTAATTGTCTCTTCAATTACTAAGTCTGTTATTGGTTCTATATCGAAAGCTTTATCTTCTTTGTTGTCTTCTTCAAGACTCTTTGTAACTGGTACTTCAATTGCAGACTCTTTAGTTATAATCTCCAATTCTGGCTTCTCTTCTTCAACCGGTTTCTGTGTTTCTATAATTTTCACTGAATCTTCAGTTACAATTTCAGGCTCAGTAACTTTTTCTGGTGATTTTTGAATTTCTACAGTTTTAACAGTTTCACTAATTACTGTATCAGGTATTGCTTTTTGTTCATTTTGAATAAATTCAGTTATAACTGAAGCACTCGGTATATTATCTGTTAATTCTTCAGTTTCTTTTTTATTTTTCTTCTGTTTCTTCTTCTTCTTTGCTTCTTTTGGTTCGTCCACAGATTCTATAGTAACATCCGTTTTTGATGGTGAAAGAGCACTTTTTACTGTTGAAATTATGCCACCTAAAATGCCATCATTTTTCTTCTTTTTCTTAATTTTATCAGAATCTTTTGATTCGATACCTTTATCTTCGTTTACTTCAATCTCTTGTACTGTTTTAACGATTTCACTCTCGACTATTGGAAGTGTTTTTTCTGGGACGTCATCATTAACTTTGGATTCTTCTGAAACAACAGTTGTAGACATTTCATCACTTATAGTTGAATCTTTTAATTGTTTTTCTTGTTTAGTATCTTGTTGACTCTTGTCCCGTTTCTTAGATTTCTTTTTCGATGGTTTAGTTTCCTCTACTGAAATTGTTTCCAATTTTTCTCCAATTTCGACTAATTGAGCTTCACTTTCTACAGGTTCAGTTATATCTTTATAATCTTTTTCTTTTCTTGCGTCACTTACTGATTCTATTAATTGTTGCGATTGAATCAATTTTTCTTCGACTTTTGGAGGGATTATTATTAATTCTGGCCTAATAATTTGCTCATGAATTTGTGGAGCTGGTGATGGTTCTCGACTGCGAACAACTTCAGCATATGTTCTAAGCGAAATTTCATCTTTTATAGTTTCCGATTCTTTTTCAATTCCGGTTGTTTCTGAAGTTATTTCTAATGCTGGTTTATCATCTACTGTAGGTTCTTGTTTTCTACGAGAACGATGACGTTTTCGTTTTGGTTTTGATTTTTTGTCTTGCTCTGAATCAATTTCCGAAGATTCTGGATTCAGTGTCTCTTCGGTAGATTCATCTACGATTTCTTGTTTCTCTTCAGAAATAACTTCAATTAAAAGTGATTCATCCTTCGGTTTTTCTTCTATTAAGACTTGAGGTTCAGATATTTCAATTTGAATATTCGATGATTCAATAGTCGGCAACTCTTGGATTGTTTTTGGTTCTTTTTCCGATGCTTCAGATGGCTGGGTCAAACTTTCAATTTCTTCTTCAACAGGAGCTGGTTCAGTTATCTTCTCTTCAATTAAATCTTCAGGAACATTATCAACTTCTTTTTGTTGTTTAGAAGGTTTATTCTTCTTCGATTTACGTTTTGGACTTTCTGGTAGTTCAGACTTCTCTGGTTCTTTTTCAATAATTTCTACCGTTTCTATAACTTCTGTTATTTCAGTTGGTTTTAGTGATGCTTCACTACTTATTTTTTCTAAATTAGTAACAACCATTTCCGATACTTTACTAATTTCAGAGTCAGTTGATAAAACTTGATCAATTTTTGTGTCTTTAGATTTATCAGATTTGGTTTTCTTTGTTTTAGATTTTGAATCTTCTTTCTGTTCATGAGATTCCTCAACAACCGGTTTTTCTGGAGATTTGTGATCTTCTGATTGTATTTTTTCAACTGGAGATTTTTGACGGCTTCTCGATTTTCTTTCAGTGGTTGGTTGAATTACTGGTTGTACAATTTCATCAGTTGGTCTTTGTTTAGATCGTGATCGTGATCTGGATCGTTTACTTTTAGAAACAACTTCAATAAACCCATCTTTATCAATTTCATCCTTTTCTTCAGGTTTCTCTGACTCTGTAACCACAATTTCAACTGTTGATTTTGGAGTAGGTTCCTCTACTTTAGTTATAGAAGTGTCCGTTATGACAGTTGTAGACTCTGGTATTTTTGTAGTTTGTTCACTTGTTGGTAGCTTAGATGCAACAATTTCAGCATAAGTTTTATCACCTTTCATCAAATTCTCCCAAACATTAACTGGTTGCTGTGTTGATTCAACAAGCACCTCTTGCGTTGGTTCTGGTTTTGGTGCAGATTCTCTTGGTGTTGGTCTAGGTGATTTTGATTTTCGTCTTCTAGGTGACTTTTTAGCTTTTAATTCTGCTTCTTGTTCTATAACTTTTTGTTGTGCTTCATCAATATCAATGTGTTTTTCTTTTTCAGTTTTCAATTCTGTTTCTTTTGCTGTGACTTCTTGTTGTGTTTCATCAACATCAACATGTTTTTCTTTATCAACCTCAATTACTAATTCTTTTGGTAGCAAATTATCTTTTTCTTCTGTAACTAAATTAATTTCTTTTTCTATAACTTGTTGTTCAGTTTCTATAAACTGCTTAGAAGCATCTTTATCTGTACTCCAAACATTATTTGAAGGAGATGATATGAATCCAGAATCAAACTGTGTTTCATCATCAACAATAGTTTTATAAATTTGTTCACCATAATTCCACACTGTATTAGAATCTTGACAATAATCTGTTTCATTTTTTTCTTCAACATTTCGTTGGTCTCTACTAGGAACAAATACAGCTGCATTTGGATTTAAACGTGATTGTTCTAATTTTGGTACAAATTCGGTGGCTGTTTCTAATATTGCTTCAAATTGTGAAGGTTTCTTTTCAATTACTTGTTCGACAGGTGGTACTTCAGTTGATAATATGTCCTCTTTTTGATCTGTAACTTTATTTGTTTCTGGTTGTTGGATTTCGTTTTGCTCTTCGTCTGACAAAACGATAGGTTCGTCCAGAATCTCACATAAGGCTTCAGTTGAAGTTTCAATAGGAAGTCCTTTGTATGCCACTTTCTCTTCCTTTGGCTTATTTTCTGTAGTTTCAATTATTGATTTTTCAATATATATATGAGGTATTTCACTAAGTGTCTGACCGTCCGTTGATACAATTATTTCTCCTTTCTGTTTTTTTTTGTTGTGGCATTTTTTCTTGTTCTTCATCAGACAGAACAATAGGTTCGTCTAGAATTTCACACAGAACTTCGGTTGAAGTTTCTATAGGAAGCTCTTTGTATGCCACTTTTTCTTCTTTTGGCTTACTTTCTATTGTATCATCTGACTGAGGTATTTCAGTAACTTTCTGCTCGTCACTTGATATGATTATTTCCTCTAAAACTTTTATTTCTTCTTGTGGTACTCCTTCCTGTTCTTCATCAGACAGAACGATGGGTTCGTCTAGAATCTCAATTAAGGCTTCAGCTGATGTTTCAATTGGAAGTCCTTTGTATGCCACTTTTTCTTCTTTTGGCTTACTTTCTATTGTATCATCTGCCTGAGGTATTTCAGTAACTTTCTGCTCGTCAGTTGATATGATTATTTCCTCTAAAACTTTTATTTCTTCTTGTGGTACTTCTTCCTGTTCTTCATCAGACAGAACGATGGGTTCGTCTAGAATCTCAATTAAGGCTTCAGCTGATGTTTCAATCGGAAGTCCTTTGTATGGTACTTTTTCTTCTTTTGGTTTACTTTTTGAAGTTTCGATTACTGATTGCTCGATATTTGTTTGAGGTATTTCAACAAACTTCTGATCGTCTATTGATATAATTATTTCTTCTTTTCGATCGAAGTCCTTATTTACTTCTTGTTGTGGTATTTCTTCTTGTTCTTCATCAGATAGAACGATAGGCTCGTCTAGAATCTCACATAAGGCTTCAGCTGAAGTTTCAATAGGAAGTCCTTTGTATGCCACTTTTTCTTCCTTTGGTTTACTTTCTGTAGTTTCAATTGTTGATTGATGAAGATCATCTACATCAGTTATTTCAACAACTTTATGATCTTCAGTTGGTAAGATGTCTTCTTTTTGATCTGCAATTTTGTTTATCTCTTGTTGTATTTCTTCCTGTTCGTCATCAGACAGAACGATAGGCTCGTCTAGAATCTCACATAAGGCCTCAGCTGAAGTTTCAATAGGAAGTCCTTTGTATGCAACTTTTTCGTCCTTTGGTTTACTTTCTGTAGTTTCAACTGTTTGTTGATCAACATCATCTACGTGAGATACCTCACTAAATTTATGGTCAACAGCTGATACAGTAATTTCTTCTTTTTGGTCTGTAACCTTATCTACTTCATGTTGCAGTATTTCTTCTTCATCAGACAGAACGATGGGTTCGTCTAGAATCTCAATTAAAGCTTCAGCTGATGTTTCAATAGGAAGTCCTTTGTATGGTACTTTTTCTTCTTTTGGTTTACTTTCTGAAGTTTCGATTACTAATTGCTCTATATCTGTTTGTGGTATTTCACGTAATTTCTGATCGTTTATTGATATAATTATTTCTTCTTTCCGATCGAAGTCTTTATTTACTTCTTGTTGTAGTATTTCTTCTTGTTCTTTATCAGATAGAACAATAGGCTCGTCTAGAATCTCACATAAGGCTTCAGCTGAAGTTTCAATAGGAAGTCCTTTGTAGGCCACTTTTTCTTCCTTTGATTTACTTTCTGTAGTTTCAATTGTTGGTTGATCAACATTATCTACGTGAGGTACTTCAACAACTTTATGATCTTCAGTTGGTAAGATGTTTTCTGTTTGATCTGCAATCTTGTTTATCTCTTGTTGTATTTCTTCCTGTTCGTCATCAGACAGAACGATAGGTTCGTCTAGAATCTCACATAAAGCCTCAGCTGAAGTTTCAATAGGAAGTCCTTTGTATGCTACTTTTTCTTCCTTTGGTTTACTTTCTATAATTTCAATTATTGACTGTTCTATTTCTTTTTCTTTCTGTACTAAATTAGGTTTTTCTAAAAGTTCAGATATACTTTCTATAGGAGATTCGGTAGGAAGTTCTTCTAATTTGCTTGAATCCATTTCTATTTGCTGAAGTGGTTGTTCTTTTTCTTGAAGTGTCTCCTCTTTATTTTCATCCAAAATATGATTATCTAATGCCTCCGAAGTTTCAGAAATTGTTATACTAATTTCTTCCGTTTTTTGAATTTCTGCTTCTTCATCTTCATCAGAAAAAATCATAGGTTCATCAAGTACTTCCATTAAATGTTCTGTTGTTGTATCAATTGGAAGACCTTTGTAATAGATTTTCTCTTTATTCGGTTTTGTTGTATCTATTTCAGATTTTTGTTCTTCATTAGAATCTTCTCTTATGTCAGCTTGTTCAATTATTTCTTCTGTAGTAGAGATTTCAATTTGGTTCCTAGTTGTTAATGATTTTTGTTCATACCAAGCTGTTTCAGCTTTTAGTAAGTATAAAATGTCATATTTTGGGAAATCATTTAACATAAATTCCATTGAAGATATAGGTGGCTCTACAATTGTACTATCTTCTGATTCCTCTTCTGAAACTATTTTTGTTTCTCTGACAACATATTCAGCTTCTGCTTTTAACATATTTAAAATATCATAACGAAGAATATCCTCTTCTATCATAAGAATTAGTTTGTCTACCGGTTCTCTATTAATTACATCTTCTTTAATTTTAGCTTCTAATTCAGGTTTTTCAGTTTCTTTCACTTCTTCAACTTCTTGTTTATTGGATTTATCACTATTTTCATCAATTTCATGATGAATTTGACTACTTTGAATAGTAACTGAAGTTTCTACCTCCTTTTTGATAAAATCTGAACTGATTTCAATATTTTTATCATCTTTTAATACTGGCTCAGCGTTTGGTTCAGATTTTTCGATTTCTTTCACCCCTTGTTCTTGTTTAACGAATTCTTCAGAAGGTAACGAATCACTATTTTCATTTATTTGAGACTGAATTGAGCTACTTTGAATAGTAATCTCCTTTTCGATTTCAACATTTTTATCTTTTAATGCTGGCTCAGATTGTAACTCAGATCTTTCGATTTCTTTCACCTCTTGTTCTTGTTGAACCAATTCATCGGAAGGTAACAAATCACTATTTTGAATAATTTCAGGCTGAATTTGACTACTTTGAATAATAACTGCAGTTTCTATCTCCTTTTTGATAAAATCTGAACTGATTTCGACGTTCTTAATATCTTTCAATACTGGCTTATTCGAAATATTAACCCATAAATCAGTAGAACTCTCGACTGGTTTTTGTTTACCAACAATTTCTTCATTAATTTGTTCAACAGATTCAACTTTATCGACTTCAGGTTCATCGTCTTTTACCAATTCTGGTAATTGGTCTTCATCATCTGATAATACCATTGGTTCTTCTAAAATATCCATCCAAAGATCTGTTGTTGAATCTATAGGTAAGCCTTTATAAGCGACTTTCTTCGGTTCAACAACGTTTTCAATATTTGATTGACCTGTTGTAGAAACTGTTGATGTTTCAGATTCTTTTGGTGATTGAATTATTTCAGTAGTTTTACGTTCATTGTCAATAAATTCTTGTAATGGTGTAATCTTTAATTGTTCTTGTTGTGTAATTTGAGTCCATTCACCAGACTGAATCATTGATTCAGTTTGAGATTTTTCCAATTCCTCATCAACCAAATCTACCCAAGTTTCTGTAGGTTTTTGTTTCAGTTCTTCAACAAGATCTATCCATGTCTCATCTTTCGGTTTTATATCTTCAAGTAGTTGTTTAATTTCTTTTTCAGTAGAAGTTTCTGGTGCTTTAGCAGTGTCTGGTATATCATTTGAAACGAAAATGAATTCATTTGTAACATTTTCAGTGATACTATCCTCTAATTTCGTAGTTGATGTTTCTAATTCAATATTAATTATTTGTGGTTGTTCTTCAAATGAAACCGATTTCTCCTTTTTCCTTTTCTTGTCTGTAAGATCTTCAGATTCTTGTTTCTCTTCTGAAACTTTAGACGGTTCTTCTACATCTTTAGATTTTTTAGATTTCTTCTTTTTCTTTTGTGAAATTGCTTCAGCTTTATCTTCTGTTATTGGCAACTCTTCTGTTTCAGCAACTTGAATTGAATCTTTTTCAGGTGATTTAAATTCTTGTACTTCAGATTCCAGTTCAGTAGGTTTCATTTTGTTTTTATTCTTTTTACCAACATCAACTTCTTCAATATTTGTAATAATTTCAGTTTTATTGTCTTCAATAAGTTCTTCTGTGGTTGTTTTAGTTTCTGATATTTCTGTTTCTGAAGTTGTTGTAGATTTCTTCTTATGCTTCTTTTTCTTCCTTTTCTCATCATCTTTAACTTCTTTATCTTCTACGATTTTAGTTGCTTCCGCCACTGTTGTCTCTGATGTTGCAGTCATTTCTGCTTTTTCTACTTTTTCTTTATCATCGTTTGATTTTGTGACATCTGCCTCATCTTTATTTTCATCAATATTTGTTGTAACGTCTGGTGAATTTTCTTTACTCACTGCTGTTGGCTTCTCTTTTTGCTTCTTCTTCTTTTTCTTCTTCTCGTCAGTGGGTTCTTTAATTTCTTTTTCTTTCTCTTTATTTTCTTCAACAGGAATTGCATCGACTATTTCCGTTATTTCTACTTCAACAGTTGCTTTGTTTGATTCATCTTTCTTTTCTTCAAGAGTTACTTCAACTTCCGTTACTTTTTCTTCACCTACTGTTGTTGCTGGTTTCTTCTTCTTCTTCTTCTTTTTCTTTTTATCAGAATCAGTCGACTCTGTAATTTCACTTGTTTCTACAACAGGTACAATTTCAACTGTTTGTATTTCTTTTGGTGGTGTGGTTTTCTTCATCTTTTCTTTATTTAGTCTTTCAATTTCTTTATCTTCCTCCTTATTTTCCATGGTTTTAGTTATTTCTGTTACTTTTGACTCTGATGTTAGTACAATTTCAACTTTTTCTACATTCTTTTTGTCATCATTTGACTCTGTAGTAACATACGTTTTGTCTTCGTTGTCATCAAGAGTTGTTTCAACTTCTGGTAATTTTTCTTTACTCACTATTGTTGGCTTTTCCTTTTTATCATCAATCAGTTCTTTAACTTCTTTTTCTTCTTTAATTTCTTCAACAGGTACTGTTTTAGCTGTTTCTGTTATCTCTACCTCAACAATTGATGTAAGTTCTGATTTTTCCACTTTATTTTCTTCTGGTAATTTCTCTTCACTTAATGTTATTGATTTCTTCTTCTTCTTCTTTTTCTTTTTGTCATCAGTTGATTCTGTAATTTCGCTCGTTTCTACAACTGGGACAACGTCAATTGTTTCAATTTCCTTTGAAAGTGTCTCTTTCTGCTTTTTCTTTTTCTTTTTGTCAACATTTCTATCTGAAGTTTCAGATTTATCTGGAATTTCAATCAATTTCTCTTCTTGTGTTGATGTTTCTTCTAGTTTCGGTTTAGCGTGCTTCTTATGTTTCTTTTTCTTTTTAATTATTTCATCAGGTTCTTCTTTATTTTCATCTTCAACTTCAGAATCTTTTATTTCAATTGTTTCTTCTACTACTGGTGTTTGTTCTGGTTTTATTGTTTCTAAATTTATTTTTTTGGCAGCTTCAACCTCTGCTAATTCGGCCTGTTGTATTTCTTCATCAGTAATTTCTGTATGTTTCTTCTTGGATTTTTTCTTTTTAGCTTTACCTTCATCTGGTTTCTCAATAATTTTCGGAATTTTCTGAACCATTTGCGTATGTTGAGGTATATCTTTATTTTCATCAGTCAATGATAATTCATGGGGTGTTTGTTTTGAACCAACAATATTTGCCCATGATACAGAAGAATGTACTTCATCAACTTGTAATTTTTCACTAGTAATCAAATCTATTGTTTCCTGTTCACTTTGATCTTTACTCATATCTAATTCTTTTACAACATTCACTTTTTCTTCAGCACTGTCATGTTGATTAATTGATGAATCAATATGTGGTAATTTCTCTTCTTCGTCTTCGTTTTCTCTGTCTACAGTATCAATAGGTGCACTTTTAATTTCACTTTTTTCAACTTGATTTGAGATGATATTCATAACGTCCTGAATATTACTAACTTCAAAATCGACAGATTCTAATTTTGTCAATGTTGTCGGTTGCTGTGGTTTTGCATTTGATGTTTGTGAATCGATTGCTTGTTGATTTTCTAATAAAAATTCAATTGGAATACCTTGACGTTTCTTCTTTCTGTTCATTTTCTCTTCAAATATTTTACAAGCTTCTTTTTCTTCCTCAGTGAAATCTTCTGGTTTTGGTAACTGCTGTTTTTTCTTCTTATCTTTAGCATGTTTGTCATGACGATGACTTGGTCGTTCTTTCACTGAACCGAAAATTACTTGTTCTATTTCAATAGAAGGTACTTCTTCATCTGTTGTTTCAGAAGATTCTTCTATTAATGTTTCAGAAATCTTCTGATCTTGTACTGGTGTCACTTCCGAAATTATTTCTGTAATTGTTGACTCTTTTAATACATCTAGATTTTGTGTATCAGCTTTTTGCAAGACTGCTTCAGATGATTCAACTTTGTGAACTAGTGGTTCTTCAGACTCTGGTAAAATTTCTTTGAATTCTCGAAATGTGGTCTCCTCAACTATTTTGACTTGAGTAGCTCTTTGTTCTGGGAAAGTTTCTGTAGTTATTACTTCTTTAACTATCTCTTGATCTTCCGGTTTTTGTAAAGTTTCTTGAACAGAAGTTTCGATAGTCGTATCCACTTGTGGCATATTTTCTAAAATGATTATTTCTTCTAATAGTTGTCGATCTTGTTTTTCAGTTTCTTGTACATTTTTAATTTCTTCAAGTATTACAAGCTCTTTTTCTTCTGGTAGAACTTCTGTAATTACTATTTGTTTTGTTACTTTGAGATCTTGTCCTTCTGATTCTTGTAAGGCTTCATCTATTGTAGTTTCAATTGTTGTATCTGGTAGAACTTCTGTAGATATAATTTCTGTTATTTCGGGTTTTGTGACTTCTTTTCTTTCTTCATGTAATGATTTCTCTTCTGTAGTTACTGTTTCCTTCATTATTTCTTGATCTTGTACTTCAATCTGTTGTGTTATTTTTTCGAACTGTTGAACTGTCTGAATTGGAGTCTCAACAAATTCCATCTTTAACGTGACAACTGGTTTCATTCGAACTTCTTCATGTGTGATTAATACGATTTTATTAGTTGACAAATCATTTTCAATTTCTGAAGATTTCTTGGTTATAACTCCAACATTATCTATATTAATATTATCAAGTGTTTCACTATCTATTACAGTAGTCTTTGTAATTTCTTCTGTATGAACATTAGGTGAAGTTAAAGTAACAGTTTCAGTAGCTGGTGATGTTCTCATACTAGTAACTGTTGTAACTGTAGTAGTTGTTTTAGTACTTTTCGCTGTAGTTATAGTTTCGATATCTCTTTGAGAAGTTTTCTTTTTCTTTGATTTTCTCTCTTTAGGTTTGGGAGGTTCTACTGCAGCTAAAAGTTGAGGTTCTTGATATTCAAGTGTTGTAATTTTTGTTTGTTTATCTCCTATTTGAGTGCTTTGATCAGGCTGAGATGATTGTTCTTCAATATCTTCTTTTTGTTGTTCTTTTGGCATAATTTCTTTTCTAAGCTGCAAGATTTCAGATGTTTTAGATTCAATTGATTCAATTTGAAGTTGTTCTTTTTCTTCACTTGACGTAATCTCAATCTGGTTGTTCTCCACAGGAAGATTTTCAATTATTTTCACAATTGATGACTCTTCTTCTGCTTGAATTTTTGGATTATTATCAGGTGAAATTATTATTTTTTCATTATCAATGAAGACTTGATTCTGTTGCTTGTCTACAGCTAATTCGTTTGTTTTGGGTTTCTTCGATTTCTTCTTCGTCTGCAGTCTTTCTTCTATAGGTTGTGAAGTTTCAATTGATTCTTGCGATTTTATTTCAATTACAGGTGCTTCAAGTGGTGGTTCTTTAAGTTTTGCAACTTCAGATGTAACATTTTCTACTTGACTTTCTTTGGATAAATCTTCAATAAGTTGATCTTCCCTCGTCGGAATATTAGTATCAATTGATACTTCAATTTTTTCATTGTCAATGAAGGCTTGTAAATCTTCTTTCGGTTGTTTATCTGCAGATAATGGTGTTGTTCTAGGTTTTTTCGATTTCTTCTTCTTAGTTTGCACCTTTTCTTCTATAATTTGTATAGTTTCAGAAGTTTCTACTTTCTCAACATCAACTGTTGGTATTTCGTCTTGAGGTGAACCTTGTTTCTGTTGTTTATCTGTAGATAATGGTGTTGTTTTGGGTTTTTTCGATTTCTTCTTCTTCATTGGCACCTTTTGTTCTTCAGGTTGTAATATTTCAGACGATTCTTGTTTATTTGGTTCAATTTGCACATGAGATTGAATAACTTCAGCTTGAATGTTTTCTACAGTAGTTTGCAGCTCCTCTATTTGTTTTTCAACCTTTTCACTATCATCAGCCTGATTTGCTAATTTCTCATTATCAATAAAAGCTTGTAAATCTGGTTTCTGTTCTTCTTTAACAGTTAATTCTGTTGTTTTAGGTTTCTTCGGTTTCTTTTTCTTTTGTTTGGTAGGCTGCTCTTGAGGTTCTTTATGACCAATTTCAGGGAGTGGTGTTTGTTCTTCTGTTGGTATCTTCTGAATATCATCAGACTGATTCAACAATGAATCTTGTTTCGGTGGTTCTTCTTCATGTGAGTCTATTGTTTTAGGTTTCTTCGATTTCTTCTTTTTAGTTTTTACTTTTTCTTCTGAACTTTCAGGTAATTTTGGTATTTCTGATTCAGTCACTTCAATATTTTCTTTAGACTCTTGATCTTTTGTTTTCTTAGATTTCTTCGGTTTCGTTTTAGTTTTTGTATTATCCTGCGATTCAACATCTTGAAATTCTGATATTTGTTCGACTACTGTTGACTTTTCAATATCTAAGAAAGTTTCTGTTATATGTTTTTCAGGACTTGCTTCTTCAGCAGTTTGTGGTGAAGGCTTTTTAGATTTCTTCTTATTTTTTCGTGCAGGTTTTTCTGATGTAGTTTCAATCTTTTCTTGACTAGTTGATTTAGTTTCAATTCCTTCAACACTAGGTGCCTTTTTGACTTGTTTTTGTTTCTTCGTTGGTTTCTCAATGTTTTCTATTTCCATTTTCTCTACTTCTTGTAGTGCTTCTTGTTTAGTGTCTTGATTTTCCTTGTCATCAGTCTTCTTATCTTTCGGTTTCTTTTTCTTATTTTTCGACTTTTTGATTTCCTCAGTTAAGGGAAGTTCTTTAATAATTTTGGTTTTACTTTCTTCAATTAATTGTCTGTTTAATTTTCTTCTCATCAGATTCACCGTCAGTGTCAGTTGTAGTTTCTTTGATAACTTTTACAACAGTAATTTGTTTAATTGGTGATTTTCTATCTTTTTTCTTCGATATTTCAAAACTATCATCTTCTTTATCTGTTATTGGGGATTTTTCATGATCGTCTCTCGTCATATCGGATTCTTTATGACAAATTGGTTGTTCGTCTACATCGTTATATTCAGGTCGTTTATTTGCTTTCTGTTCATCAAAGATAGGTTCTTTATTATTAGAACTTTCTTCTTTATTATAAAAATCGTCTTTATCTTCCATTGGCATGATTTCCTGATCACGCGTTGGAGATTTAGAACGTCGAGTCTCTACACTGGATGGCTGGAGAGGTTTAGTAGTTAAGCCTTGCGATAAAATTTGTGCATAAGAAAATTGAGTATTAGTCTCATTTGTATCTTCATTCTGTTTCATTTCTACAATGGAAGTCTTGGGAATTTCTTCTACTTCTAACGTTTGATGAGTTTGTGGTATCTCTTGAGGTTCTAATTGTTGTTCTGACTGTATTTGTGGTATCTCTTGTTCTGTTTGTGTGACATAAGTTTGTGGAACATTATAAGTTGGATCAATTTGTTGTTGATATATTATTGGATCGATATATTGTCCAGAATGGTAAGTACCTAAACCTGAACTCATTAATTGTTGACCTGATGCTATAAAACCAACCATATCAGGTACTGGTGTTACATATTCATAAACACAAGCTTGTTGTATCAAATTCGGTTGATAATAATTTTGAGATTGATCTGGATAAGCAGTAAAATCAGTTTGTTGATATTGATCCCAATTTTGAGTTGGATTCATTGGAATATACTCAACAGAAGTTTGGGAAAGAGTTGTTTGTTGAGTTGGTATATTCTGATAGATTGGTTCTGGTACTTGAGGCTCAATGTGAGATTCTTTCGGCTCTAATATTTCAGTTTTAGATGCTTCTGTTTCGATTTGTCGAGTTCTCATTTGACCTCGCAGAATTTCTGCATACGATGTAGAACCTGGTTCCCACATTGGACTCGGTGATCTAGATCTTGTTCGCGGTTTAATTTCAGGTTTAAGATACGTAGCTTCAGTTTCAGTTTTAACTTCAGGAGTTATTTGAGTCGATTCAATTTCAGTTACTTCCAAATCTGGTTTCGGTTTTGGTTTTTCTTGACGATCATCACGTCGTCGTGGCGATCGACTTCTTCTTGGTACTTTTGGTACTTGCATTGTTTTTTGTTGCTCGCTAGTTTTTGGAATATCAGCAGTAACTATATCAGGTATTTTCTCAATATTTGTCTCAATTTTCGGTGTTTCAATTTCAACGATTTGTGTTTCAATTTTAACAACGTTACTGATGTTTTCGCGCATTTGATTTGGCATGGCGGTGTTGGTATGGCGTTCTTGTGATTTGGAACGGCCGGCTGTTACATCCGCGTATGTCACACCGAGCAGGGGCGCAGTAGTAGAGGATTCAACATATGGTAGACTACAATATGGATCCACGCGTCGGATGTTCGTGTTTAAATCGGTGATCCGTTGCCGGTAGGCCTCAATCTGCGCCTGTTCACGCAGCAACAATGTAAAATAAATCAGTAAAGATGTTCGCGTTAGGAAATTGTAAAAGTCGCGTTTTTGATTTTACTTTGGTGGTGATATTAAATGTAAAAATGGTGGCTGAAACGCGCGTCAATATCGTTTTTTTTTTAAGTCAAAATCGGTAATTAATGACATGTTTTGGGGTAGTTTTGAATTGGATTTTAATGAAAGGAGATGGTTAAGTGTCTAAAGGTTCTGAAACGGGTACGCCTCTTTGCAAAACCAAGTTGATTCGTTCACGACGCGCTTGGATTTTATTTTGCAAAATGCGTGCTCGTTCTTGACAGGCCTATTGTTGATGTACGACACCCACCCAAGGATAAGTAGAAAGGAGTGCAGCAAAATAATCGAAAACGTCAAACAAATAGAGAAAAAAAAACAAAACGTTTCATGAGAAACAATCAAATGAACAAAAATAAATAGACGTAAAACTAAGACAATAATTTGATTGTGTTCGCTTTCTGGCTGGCACACATACTGTTTTTTTCCTTTTAAAACTGTTTTGTCCCCATTCATAGCGGCTTGATTAAAGAAATTCTTAGCTAAATTTGTGAGATGGTGTAATGTTGTGCTAGATGCCCAATAAATACCGTGTACAATGAATGAAGACGAAAGTGAACACAAATTTATAATAAAGACAAAGACTCGACCAAGCTTACCTTGTTTTTATGCGATAAATCTAGAAAAAATTTGATCGAGTTTTTGACCAGCAACGAAATAAAAATATAGACAGGGTGAAAATGTGTAATGTGAAACTCAAGCAAAATATCCAAAGCAAATGTGTTTGTTTAAAAAAAAAAATAATAATAAAATAAAAGCAAAAAGCACAGTAAATGAAGCATAAATTGAAAATAAGAAAATTAAACTGTATTCCAACTAAAAATTAATAATAAAATAAAGAGCCCGAAACCAAAACAAACACAATCCCCAGCTGCTATTCTGGGATAGGGCTGCAAAATGGAAACACCTTGATGGAGTAGACGTTTCAGACACCATTTCCATTTGTGCAAACATCAAAATGTTTCCAAGACTTTGAAAATTTTGATTTATTTTTGAATTTTGTGTAAAATTTGATTTCGCGACGTACTGTCAGTATTTTGCTTCACTACAGCTGCTGTGCATTTTTTCTGTTTTCACGTCTAAACTGATATAGCATGATTGTTGCAAATTACAAACTAAACAACATCACACTATATCAATTTTTAAATATTTCTGTATTAATTCAACGAAAAAAAAAACTACAAAAACAATTCACACAAACACACACACGAAACCTACCTCTTGTTCACGAACAGCTTGGTCCCGATCGTGTTGTACTTGCGTTGGGGCCATAACTGTTCGCATCTCTTGTACAGTTTGCAGGACTTGTTGGCGTAATTGTTGGATTTCCATTTGGTATTGTTCAACTTGTGCAATTGCAGACTCTAATTGATTGCATTGCTCCTTTATTGTCTTGTGCAGATTGTCCAATTCGTTCAATAAATCTTGAACAGCTTGGGTAACTCTAGTATCGCCACCGACACCCGAACGGAAATGAAGCTACAATTCAATTTAGAATAAAATTAATTACCAATAAAAACAATAATGGCTTACTTGAAGTTTCTCGACTGATAATGAAATTTTCGTCTTTTGCACTTGAATATCTGCCAACATTTTTTCACGTAATGCATGCTGGTCTCGTAGCGGTTTCTTTTTATTTTGTTGCGATTCTAATGCAGTATTCGTTTTTTCAATCCAACTACGAACATCTTTCATTTTACGTTCGCACTGTTCCCATTCCTCACATGTTTCTTGTAATAACGAATACTAAAAAGAGATTGTATTATTTTTAAATTTTTGTATAAATAAATCGGTTACTTTTTCTAGAATTTGAGCTTCGACGTCTGTTTTGGCTTCTTCAGCTTCCTCCATTTTATGCGGTAAATCTCCAACACTAGTCACATTGCCGATATTCTCCAACTCTTTAGCCATTTCGCTCAAATTCTTCATTGCTCCTTTGCAACTCTTGACGACATTCTAGAAATTTAGCATTTAATACAAATTAACAATAATCTGCAAATACTAACAGAATAATCGTGTAATTTTTGCTTGGCTTCCTGTAATGTTGTAACATAAAGTGGTTCTTTTAGGAATTCCCGTTTCTCTTCAACCCAAGTCATAACAATTTGATATAAATTCAAGAATCTCTGCCATGCATCTAGAGTTTCGCCAACTTGTTGTTTCTTCTCATCTAACCATGAACGAACTTGTTGTAATTGTTCATTTAAATTATTAATAGTTGTCTGTACAACATTCTTCTCATCATCATCATTAGTTTTCTCGATGATTATTTTACCATTTTTAATTAATCGCTCTAAACGATCGGAAATATTACCGATTTCCGACTGAATTTGTTGTAAATGTTCGTTCAATAGTTGCGGTTCAATTGAACGATCTTGGACTTTCAATTCGGCATCTTTAATCCAATTTTGAACCTCTTCAACGTCTTGAAGATAGTCGGTACGTACAGTACGAGCTTTTTTGAATTCGCGTTGTTTATCTTCCATCGTATTCAATAAAGTTTCGGTTAACAATTCAAGTTGATTTAACTCTTGAGCAATATCGCTAGGAACTAGTTGTTGACTATTCAAATATTTTGTTCGTAGATTTTTAGCGAATTCTCTACAATGATCGACGCAGTTTTTAACTTTCGTCGATAAATTCTTGAATTTTTCCTCAACAGATTCGAAATTACTATCCCAAATATAGAAATTCTCAATTTCTTTTTGTAACGAATTCAAATTCGATTTTTCTTCAGCGATATTTTGTAGAGCTTCACTGATTTCACCCAAATCTTGTACGGTTTTTGAATGTTTTTCAGTTAAATTTTCCAAAAGCCTGTAAACAGAAAATTAAGTCTTTTAACAAACAATTTTAACGCACAAAACGTAAAACGTGACTTGTTAAAATAATTGTGAAACAAAGAAAAACAACACATGAAATTTCGCACAAACTATTTTTAAATTTCGACCTCCTGCTACAACAAATTCGGCTACTAGCCAAAATAACTGGGTAGAAAAATCTCAATAAATTATAGAATTGATCACCTTTATAGGGTGGCTTTTATCGATAATTTTTAATTAAAAACAACAACAAACACGAATTATCACAAAAATTAAGGCACTTGATATGGTCGTTCGATGAATCACACAAACACCACCCTAGAAAATTTTCCAATCGGGTGGTTATAGAATCGTCGTAATTTATTCCTGATTTCGATAGAATTTATCGTCGACTTCGGTACCAGGTGGTGAAAATATTAGACAGTAAAACTATCCAGCCATCCAGTTAAACGTACGATATGCAATTGGATTTTTATTTAAACAACAGCGACGGCGGCGTTAGGCGTTGCGACGCCGTATTACATAAAGCGCATGGACGGAATTTATAGTACAATATTCATCTCAAATAACACAAAATTGTAATAATTTTAAACGGCTAATTTCATAAATTTCTAATTTAAACATGTCGATTATGATTCATTCGAATAACTAAAAGAGAATTTATATCATCGTCAATTTCGGAAGTGGCATTACGATAACAATGATAAGAAAACATAAAATTAATTCACGACAATTCGGATTTGTTTGTTATTTTGGAGTAGTTTTTCCAAAATAACGAAATTTAATTCGCATACAATTCTAAAAATAATTTATTTATAACAATCAATGAAATAACATGTGGTACCGGTAAATGCAAATTAGACAGTCAGGTTATTTACATCATAGCATTATAAATAACCAGTTACAATTTGAGCGATTTATTTTAATGCAATAAAGATTGAAATCAGGTGACAAATTAATATCAATTTTAAACAATCTGATAGAAAATCGCAAGATAGACGACAGCTAAATAAAAAGGCAATAGAAAACATACAGTTGGTATTCTGTAACTGTCAAAAAAAAGTCATCAACAAGAAAATATACGATCGATACTCTCAGATTATGGTGATTTATTTATTTTATCTTTTGGTTGTTTCAAATTGAAAACTTTGAAAATCTAGATCAAAGTCCTAGTTTTGACACTAGATATAAATTATAAAAGATGAGTCAAGTTAAATTTAGAAGACTATACATCTGTAATTTTCCAATATTAGAATGCTATTCTTCTGGTGATACATTAAGGAATTATTTTTATCTGTTCATATGCAATTTCCTTGTATCTAAATTTATACAAAAGCTATGTCTTCATGAATATTTTTATTTCCAGCAGTATTTTTTGTTTTATTACTATTACTTCATATTATTTGGTCTATTTCCAAAAATAAAATAATACGCGAGAGTATTTTTGCTTTAATAAAATCAAAATAAAATTTCGATACTGAACTTACTTTTTGTAATTTTGTTGTAATTGGTTCAATTTCGTCGACAATACATCGGCTGAAACGGCTGAACACTCCCTAAGGAACAACAGGACACTGCTTGATAATTCCACAACTTCGTCTTGGAACTTTTGTAAGGATTCTGCTTCCGATTGCAGTTCCTATTCCCCAAAAAAAAAACAGAAATTAATCAATTCTTTTTCTACTTCTATTATCATTTTATCACAATTAATAACCTACCTCGACATTTTTCTTAACACCAATTACATGTTCTTTATTCCGTACAATATTATCAATGTGTTTTGTACGTTCTTCAAGGCTTGTTAATAAACTTTCGAAATGCAACCAACGTCCTTCGAAAGTTTCCCAAATTTGGGCTAAATTCGTTAATGTATCACGACGTTTTTCCAAATTATTGATTAATTCATTCCATTCATTCAACACTTGGTTGGTTTGTTGATTGATTTTTTCACGATTACGTTGATCAGATTGTTTGTTAATTTGATTTTTACGTTCCAATAATAGGTCGAGTTCTAATTGTTGATTCTGTTGGAGGAAAAATTCGTATATTATTCGATAAAAGTGTGCAGATTGCACTGGTTGCTAAATTTAATAGAAACTGATAAGAGAAATATTCATTCTTATCTAATGTCCTTAATAATAAATAAATAAATAAATAAATATAAAGTTGATAATAGTAAAAATAGGAATTTTCATGAATCTACTCACTTGTATATTCAATTTTTTTTCGGTTGACAATACCGCTTATTTTACAATAATTAACGTTCAATGATTAAAACCGGCGTTTTAGACTATCAAATTAATAATTTTTTCGGTCTGTCTTGTTCTTAAGCGCGACAGTATCCTTGAAAATTGTAAGCCGCATGGTAAATAGGTCTTAATATCAATGATGCAAATAAAAATCGTCTATGATATCATTGTTTTTAAAAATAGAATATCGTCACCTGGTGTTTACACAAAAATTTTCAAGTATTCGCATTGCGAAAAGATGGTTGTCTAACACATTAGCCAAAAAAACAAGAAAAAATGACACCAAATTCTTGAATCGAATCTAAATTTAGCCACTTTATCAAAACATTGTTCTAATTTTAGAATTTCCATACGAATCTCGCTCAAATTGTGTTAATTTGAAATTTAACGATATGACCGAATTGATTGAGATTTTGCCTCTAATCACACGCGAAACTTTCAAATATTTCATCAATTTTGGGAAGTCGAGAATATAATTTAGGCCAAAAATCGAAAATCGGGAAGCTTAAAATTCTGTCAAATTTACCTGGATATCGTTGAGGGCGTGCGCAATTTTCTGTATATTAAAATGCAATCCAGCCAGTGTTGTGACAGGTTCATCGGTGAATTTCGTACGAGCAATTACAGTTTTCACTTTATCCAAAATCTGGCAATAATCCTTCCACATTTCAGCATCCTGTTCCAGTTGTGCCCGTTGACTTTTCGCCGAATTCAAAGTATTCTTCAATAATTGCGTATTGTTCTGTTGTTGTCGACTCAATTCTTCTTGTTCTTGTGTTGTTAGACTTGGCCAAATTTTATCGGCTGCTTGTTGAATCGTTTGCGCTACTAATTCTTTAATATTCGCTTCGGTACTGAAGAAGATTTTGTGTTCTTCTAAATCTTGTAGGATATTTTCAAAATCAACACCATCCCGGTGACTATTCAAACGGATTTCGGCCTCTTTCACCCAATCGTATAATTTTTGACAATGTTTCAGATAATCGTCGCGTAATTGCCGATTATTTTCAAGATAATTGAGACGTTCTTGTAATTCACGCGGTATTGATGTCAATAAAGAATTAGCTTCAGATAGTTGTTCTTGTAACGAACTTGGCATGCCATCGTCGTGTTTAGTTAAATCTTGAATTTTACGGATTTTATCCAAATATTTATTAACATTATCACTGAGTTCATGGTGATTAGCCAATTCTTTTTCAACGCTCTTTATATCGCGACTCAATAAAGGTCTTGATTGTATTAAAGCTTCTTTACTGTGTAAATAATCGAGGATTTCTTCCAATTCGGCTGAAATTTTCCGATGTTCGGCTGCTGTATTCTCGTGTTCTTGTCGTTGTTTCTCAACAGCACGCCGTAAATTATTCAACGATTGTTTCAAACTTTGTATCTGTTCAGTGATACTATTCCGATCTTGTGATGAACCATCGGCGGCAATTTGTTGTCCTTTATCGGCGGCTGTTGTTAATAAAGCTTCACATTCTTGAATTTTCACAATAACATCATCGTATTTCTTGATCTTCTCCTCAACAGTACCACCAGATTTCTCAATATCGCGCACAATTTCCGTATATTTCGTTATAAACGTCATTATTTCCGTTATAAGGGCTATGAATTGTTCGCGTAACAATAACAGTTGTCTTAGACGTGCAATTTGGTCTTCGATTTGTTTGATTAAATCGTCCTGTACGGTTAGAACTCCTTGTAAATCGGTTGTTGTAGAGCTTGGAATTTCGCTTAATTTCGCCTTATTTGTTTTCAAATCTTGTAAAATACGTTCGTATGTCGATAGAATATTTTGAACGTCTTCGACTTTACTACCGATCGGTTTGTTTAATTCTTTAATTTGGGCTTGAATCTCGTTGATAAATTGCACACTTTCCGCTATTTTCTGTTGGGTATCGCGTAATTGTTGTATGTTCTGTTTGAGAATATTCATACGATCTTGGATGATATTTGCGATTTGTTTGTGACGATCTTTCATATTATTTAGAATTTCGTTTAATTTGAGTTTATCGGATTCGGAAATTGTCGGTGTTATTGCTTTACCTTGTTCGAGAATCTTCTCAATATCGTTTTCTATTGCTTTAGATTCATCGTTTAATTTTTCGTATTTAATTAATTGTTCTTCTAAAACTTCAATATTAGTTGTACGTAATTCGGATGCAATTGCAACTTCAGCTTGTTTCAACCAGTTAACACAATGATCAATATCGTTTTCAAATTGTTTACGGCCTTGCAATAAATCATTTAACGCGTTAATTTTCTGTTGTGATTCTTGTTTAAGATTCTCATATTCATCTTTAACGTCATTCAATAATTGTTGTAAACGTTCTTTATCGTTATCGTTGCATTCTTTCAAAATACTCTGACCTAATTTCAATAAATCGTTAAGATCACCTTCATTGAACACTTTAATATCAATCTCGTGGATTTTATGTTGATTGATTTCCTCTTCAACTTGTTGAGATTTTAACGGTAAATAGCCGCTCAATTTGTGTAAATCGGCCGTTTTGGCCTTCAACCAAGCTTTAGCTTTTTCCAAATTTGTTTCTAAATTACGTCTTGTATTAACAGCACCGGTAGTTCGATCAATTTCCAATTTAATTTTCTCGATTAATTCCTCTTGTTCGTTACCGAGATTCTTTAATGCCGTTTCTAATTGATGTTGTTCGGGTGGTTCTAACTCATTCGTCATATTACTAACACGTTTCATTAATGTATCTTTTAATACTTGTTTATTATCACATTCTTTTAATAAATTCTTCAAATAATTCAAACGATCTTCAGCTTTACGACTTTCGAAACCTAATGCTGGCGGCCGTTGTAATTCAATTAGACGTTCTTTAACCCACTGACGAGCCTGATCGATTTCATTACGTGTATCTTCAATACCTTTACGCGTCATTTCAAGGATTTGCAATTTACGTTGTAAACGTTTCGAGATATCGTTGTAACGACGATCGATTGATTTCATCTGTTCTTCAACTTGTTGTGAATCTAAATTGTTGACAATTTCTAAAACTTTCTGTGCAATACGTTTGACTTCATCGAAACGTTTCGGTCCTTGATCATCGAATTCAGCTTGCAATTCAACAATTGCCGATTGTTTCTGTTGGCAATTCAAACCTGATCCTTTATCAATCGCTTCAATGCGTTTCAACAAATTATCAAACCAATTATTAATGATTTGTACGTGTTGACGATATTCTTCCATGATTTCATTATTTGATTGTTTTGTTGTTATAGCCATAGTTAAATCGTTTTCTAAATCGTTCAACATTTCTTCTAATTCAGCATTATTCGGCCCTATTAATTCTGTTATTAATTGTTGACGACGTTGTTCAATTGCTGACATTAAATCATTCATTTGATTCAATTCTTGTTTAGCAGCATCTGGGCGTAATTTAATTGGACGATTTTTCCATTCGTTTATTGTTGATTTTTGTGCTAAAATCCAATCTTTCATTGCAGCACGTTGGCGTTCTTTCTCTTCAAAATCAGCAACCGAAGCTGTTACGCTGCTGAGATGAGCTTGCACCTAATTTACATTAAAAAATAAAAGTAAAAACGAAATACATAGCTGGCAATTGTAACTAGAAACATAAAAAAGGACTGCCGAAATAAAGTTTGAAGAGTGATAGATCGTTTTACCAAAATTTGAACTTCGCAAGCTCATAGACAAGCTGGTCAAAAAACGCTCGTTTTATTGTTGCGATTTTTGGAAATGAGTTAAGTACGTCAATGCTTCCAAGATATATTTTTTTCTATTTTTAACTTCCCCGACCAGAGGGTAGGGAAGTTATTAGTTTCGGACCAAAATTTCGAATTCGAGATTTCATCAGATCTTTACGTTTTGAGGTCCCCTGAACACGTTTTTGAAGTTTTTAGCTTGATGTCCGTGTGTGTGTGTGTGTGTGTGTGTGTGTGTGTGTGTGTGTGTGTGTGTGTGTGAGTCTGTCGGTTCTCCAACGATTACTCAAAAACGGATTAACCGATTGAGTTCAAATTTGGCCAGCACAAACTATTTGGTGGCCGCTCGAGTTGATTTGTTTATGGTGCCAATTGGACCACGGGGGTGGAAGGGGGAGGGGGTTGATTGAAAAAAATTCAAGATAACATATTAATTTGATATCATCAATCGAAAGGGCATGTGCTTTTATGTCCGAAACAATACCTCTCATGTGCGATGTTCTTTTCTTTTATTAAATAAGGGCACAAAATTGGTAAAATAGTGTAGTCAACCAATTCAAAGTTGCCGCCTTCTATAAGGGATCGGTTGCCATAGAAAATTCAATTGCTAAATTTTGAAATGACAGTTTTGTGGTTCTGTCAAAATTTCGCAATTGAATCGTGTATCGAGTTTATAAGAAAGTTGAACTGAAAAGTGTATGTGGAATCACCGATCAGTGAACAGAGTTTGGGTTGACGAGGTGCTGGGTCCTCATTGAATTTTTCAGTGGTGGTGAGATAGCCACGGCTCTTGATTCCCGATTTTGATTTTTATAGTAAGTTAGTTTTTTTTTAAATTCGACTCTTGCATTAATTGTCGACTTCTGATACTTGTCTTTAATATATTTTTCTAATTCATGATTAACTATCCGGAATGTGTCGGGGAAGTTATTAGGCCGGTTCTTAGATTCGGCCCCTTTCAAATTTTTCTTCATTGGATTATAGAATAAATGTGAAATATTTCTACCCTGAGTCATTGGACGTGTGCTGCTTATTTTAAAAAATCGCGAAGTGATCAAAAGGCGCATTTTTGACTAAAATTTCAAATGAGCTTTCAATCCCAAATTTTACTGAAGTGAACCCAAAGACCCTCCTATAAATCCTTGAAATATCTTTTAAACTACTCGCCAAATAATAGGAGTTCCTGTAATCTGAGACATTGCTCAATATTATCCTGAGATGTATGTTTCTACTACATTTACCACAACTTTGTAAAAGATCTGAGCAAGTCTTACGGCGATTTTTATTAAGAAATTCATTCAAAGTTAACTGGAATACCGAATTCAATATTATTATTTTTAACAGCTTTTAACTTGCTCAGAATTTTGATTAAAACGTTTTTGCTGCATGCAGACAAGCAATTTGTTTACCTTATCAATCTGCTTGTGTAATTTTTTAGTAAAACCACATGCCTCAAGTTCATCCACTAACAATTTCAGTTTGATATCAGTTTTATCTGAATTTGCAGTTGTCTTGTGCGTCTGAGCAAGCAAATTGTGCAGAAAAAAAAAACAACAAATCACACAATTATTTTAAAACACAACACAATCACTCACCTGATCGATAAGATCTTCTAAACGTGCCCGACATTCCATCTCTTTGATTGGTACAGGTGGCGGTAGGACATCTCTTGGACTACTAGGACGACTGATTGATGCTGTTGCCGCTTCACAAGCTTGTACAGCTAAAGCTAAACGAGATTTCTCATTTTGTAGTTTATTGTGGAGTTGTTTTGCTGTTTCTAATTGGTTTCGAGCATCATCAAGGGATTCGATCGGTTTTTCGATCTCTTCTGAAACTATCGGTTCGTACTCATCCAAATTCTTCATGATACTCTCCAATGTCTCTTCATATTCTTTGAATTTCGCTAAAGAATCTAATAGACGATTCTTGATTTGTACAGCAGTTTGTAGAAGAGAATTGTAACTATCTTGGACGTTACTTAATTGTTTTTCGATAGTTTCTTTAATGTCAGGGGCTTGTTTAACGTAACGCTCGATCTGTCCATGGCCTTTTGCTTTAACATCATCCAAAACAGTCTGGTATTTCTGGATATCTTGTAATAAACGTTCATGTTGATTGATTTGTTCTTCAGTCTGTTCTCTATTTGTAATATACAAGGAATTATGTGCCATTAATTCGAAGGATATTTGTAATAACCAACGTTCAGTCGCTTGAAGGCTTTGATGATAATTGTTGTACTCTTGTATCTCATTTTCAATTTGTGATTTTTGTGAATTACACAAACTCTGCAGATTATCAAACTGAGTTTTTAATTGATTAATTTCATCGATAACTTTCGGTTGTTTTGCCCATTTACTCAAATCTACAGCTTCCGTTTCTAAACCAGCCAAATCCGATTGTTTATTATTGATTTCTATTAAAAGATTCTTGTAGCGTTCTTGTAAAGTTTTCATCTCGCTCAATTCACCTTTAGTTAGCGGTTTCTCTTTCAAAATCTTCTCAGTGTCTTCCAACCATTTCTTTAGATTCTTTTTATTGTTGTTATAATCATCCCAACGATTCAAAGCGGCTTTTAATTGTGCTTGAATCGATGTCAAATCCATATTGAGTTGATCCCAACTATTTCGTAAATTCGCCATATCTTCGCGTAGTTGTTCTTGTTGCTCTGTTGGTGTTGTATTTATCGCTTTAGAGAAAGCTTCTTGGAGATTATTTAATAATTGTTGACCATCGGATAAACGTCCACTTATCGTTTTGATATTTTCTAATTTTTCATGTAGAATCTTCTCATCTCCGACACCAAAACAATCTTGAATCATTTTATGCGACGACTGTAACCAATTTTCTAATTCGTTTTTAACTTTCAAGAATTCCGTGTGATCGGACAGATTCTTCTCAGCTTTCGATACAAGAGTTTGGGCATTTGTTAATAAATTCGTATAGGCTGTTTGTAATTGTATTGTCTGATCGCGAATCTCGCTAATAGCACACAATTCCATCAATAATTCACAAGAATCCGTCAACAATTCCATGTCAGGTTTCAATTTTAGAATTTCATCCAATAATTGCCGACAATTCTCCAAATCTGCCAAACTCTTTTTAGGTGCAGCGTTCTCCTCATTCAAACGATTATTGTAATTATCGATCAATTTCTTCATTTTATCGTAATGTTGTTTGAATTCTTTCCATGTTTCTTTACATTTATTCAACGATTTCTTCGTTTCGTTATAAATCAATTGTAAGCCCTCCCATTCGAGGTTTAAATGTTCGATTTCTTGTTTGATCAAATCTTTACCTTCATCGCCCGTAGTTTTCATTACAATAATACTCAATTCGATGGTTTTATGGACTAGATTATCACATTCAGGAATTTGGTTGCCGATTTCGTTGATTTTAATCTCTTTCTTTACGATTTTATCGAATTCATCGTGAAGATCTGAACAAGTTTGGATATTATCCCGTAATTTGTGTATCAATTCAATCGATGAATTATAAGAGTTTTTGTATTGTTCGTGTTCATTTACCTGTTTTTCTAAATCGTTAATTGTTTTATTAACCAAAGATTTGATGTCGTTACATTTTTGGAAAGTTTTATTGAAATCGTCGGTTTTCAAACTGGAATCTTCACCAATTTTCGTTTTTAATTTCTCTATCAAATCATTATGGTTGATAATTTCTTTTTGTATCGCTTTATATTTTTCTAATTTAGCTTTCTTCTCGCTTAAATCATTCAAATAGTCATCAGTCTGTAATTGATTATCGATATCTTGCAACCATTCCAATAGTAAATTGTGTAATTTTGTTATCTCTTCTAATTGTACAGCGCGATTTGTTAATTGATTACGAATCTCTTGTACATCGTTCAATAATTTCTCCATGTCTTGTTTCAAATTGTCTGTATCTTCCTCGATTTTCGCCACACCGGATTGTTCAGTATTCATTATAACTTTCTCTTTCAATTCGGTAATATAACGTAATTTATTCTGTCCGTGTTCTAATGATGTACGAATATTCTTAACAATTGCCAATTTATTATTAATTTCGGCTAGTGTATTCGGAATTTCGGCGCAACTATTCAATTTATCACGAGTTCGATCGATCCAATCTTGACATTCTTGGTATAATGTTGAATGTTGTTGGTGTTCTTGATAGTGTAATTCTAATCGTCTCATTATCTCTTTAGCTAATGATAATATAGCATTGTATTTAGTTGCCAGTTGCGTTACAGCATTACTAATTCGTGTATCGCTGCACGTTTCCAATAATTTCTGTGCTTTCATATTTAAACGATCCAATTCGGTTTGCCAATCGAATAATGTTTGTAAATGTAATTGGAATTGTTCTAAAACTGTACGTTTCTCTTCTAAACTATTTTGTAATTTATTATAAGTCTGTATGAGATTTTCAGTTTGTTGTAGCCAATCTAAAGCCTCTTGATATTGTTCTTCATATTCAGTCCATTTAACAATACCATTTTCTAATAAATTCCTAGTACTTGTTAATGATTCAACATAATTATCGTAATCATCCTGCATTAAAGCGCACTCTTCTTCGATTATTTCACGATCTTCATCGTTACTACTAGCGAATTGGCATGCTTTATCGCCTTGTTCTAGAGCAATTTCTAATTTCTTCTGGCCCTCACTCAATTCATTTTGTAGGACTTTTAATTGTGATAATTTATTAGCAAGATTGTCTTTATCGCCAGTCGGTTCGGAACATTTACTTAAACGTTCTTTAGCGACACGTAACCATTGAACAAAATCGTTAGCAGCATCGACGAAAGCTTGGTGTTGTTCTACAGTTTCTTTCTGTTTTGCATACAATTCTTGTGCTTGTTTCGTTAGAGTTTCATATTTCGTTGATATTTCCGAAGCTGGTTGTTTCTGTTTTAAATCTTCAGCTTTTAAAGTTACCGATTGTATCATCGGTTCAAATGATACAATATCTTGAACAATACTACCAGTTTCACGTAGTGTTGCTTTACGTTCCCCGATCGGTAAGGAACTCAAACCGCTCTTTTTCGTTTTTACAACTTTCTGTTCGCTAACTTGTTGTAATTTAGCTTCACGATCTGTAATCCATTGTTGTAATTGTGTATAGGAACTATCATAATCGGCCCATTGTAATAATGCAGTCTCTAAATGGACTTTAACTGTTGACATTTTCTTAACGATACGATCCCAATCGTTTTGGATTTCTTTCAATTCGTTATTGATAATTTCACGACCGTCTGAACGTGTATTGCGCAGAACTTTTTCGCCACAATTCACAGTTGAATGGATTAAATTCTGGCCTTCTTCACGGCGTTCGATTAGTTCTTGGATTTGATTCAAATGCGATTGTAGAACGTCTTTACTACTATGTGAAGCCGCTTCAGAACAGTTACGTATTAATTCGCGTGCTTCATCAATCCATTTACGGCTCTTCTCTAAATTATCTGAATATTCTTGATGTTGATCACGATTCGTTTCGACTTTCTTCAATACATCTTTGGCTAAATTCAATTCGACTTGATAACGTGAATTTAATTGTTGCAATTGATTATTAACATGCACTTCTAATGGTGATTTTAATAAAACTTTAGCTGAATCATTCAATTTATCAATTTGTTGTTTGCCATCAATTAATTTCTGTAAAATTTGTTTGACATCATCGACTTGTTTGATTTTCTCATCTAATGTTGCTGATAAGGCGATTTTTTGGTTTTTCGTTAAAATCGCAATCTGTTGTAACCAATCAGAGATACGTTCGTATTCATCTTTGTAGTCGCGCCAGTGTAATAAGACAACTTCCAGTTGCTCGCGTTGTTGCTTCAAATCTGCAAATAGAAATTCGATACCTTACGGAAGTGCCTTAACAGAAACGGAAGTGGAAACAGAAAAGCTTGGAGTAAAATGATCATTTTTCGTTAATTCTTCGAAAAACTAACGAGCTTACTACAAAATTTCTAAGCGATTTGGAAAGCCCTTTAGCTTAGAATTCAATTGGAATTTTCCCAAAAAAAAACCCTGAAATGCTCTTGGAAATGCCCTTTTTAATGCTACTGAATTCTTTGAAATATCTCATCAAACAAACAATATGTCGATAATTAAAAATTGACATATTTTGGACAAAGGAAAAATGTAACTTGAACCTCTCAGTTTTTGTCAATTTTCTGGAAAACTAATTAATCTAGTGGAGGGATTTCTTAAAGATTTGAAAGCTCTTTCAGTTTACTATACAGCCTCTGAAGTTTCTATTAATTTTCGGGGAAACTAACAAACTATTGGCGGATTTCTTGGAGATCTGACTAGCTCAATTATTTATAACTTCCGTTATATATCCGTTAAAAACGGTACAGAAACAAAAGCAGTTACGAAACCAGAAACGGAGATCTGTAACATCTCGAATAGAAAACAACTTTACCCACGCAAATAATCATTCTAGGAAGTTATGAGATGTAAGAAGCAGACAATTGGTAGGAAAAATGTGAATCTTAATCTAAACTTTACCTTTAAATAGTCGATCGAAGCTTTCTCGCAGCGCTCTGATATCATTCCGTATGGCCTCCTGTCCAATTTCGCTAGTATTCGGTAGAACAACCTGGGCTGCATGCTCCAAATTCTCCAACATCACCTCACCTTGCGCCTGTTTATTCAACAGATGATCCAATGGTCCAGAGAAATTCTCAATTGATAATTTATCACTTAATGGTCGTTGTTTTAATTGTGGCACTTTTTCTTGGGCACGTGTCATCCATCTTTGTACTTCATCGTATGATTCTTTATAAATTTTATGATCACGATAATGATGCTCACGTTCTTGTAATAATTTCGTAATTTTCTGTACACAATTATCGAATTTCTCCAACATTTTCTGTGCTTCTAAAATCGATTGTCCGGTTTGTTTAGTTTTTAATACTTCTTTGATTTGTTGTTTAAAATTATCAACTTCAATCTTTTCACAACGGACTTTCTCTTCAACATTTTTAATTTGATCCAACTGTTGTTTCTTTTCATTCACTGTACTTTGTAGTATTGATAAATCATTAATTTGACTTTCAATCCAATCTATAGTTTTATCCAATCCTTGTATTTGTTGTAATAGATTTGCCCATTTGGTTAAAGCCTCATCGATTAGTGTTTTAGTTTCAACCATTTTCGAAGCAAGATTCGACCACAATTCTTGCACATTTGATAATTGTTGGTTGATTCGTTCATGACCATCTGGTGAAGTATTCGCTAATACAACCTGCGCTAATTCTACTAAATTTTGTATTTTAGCAAAACCTTCCTCTTTATTCAACAACAATTCCTGGACGGTCTCCAATTTCGCTTCTAAATCATTCTGCGATGACGTACCAATATCTTGACAATAATTCAAAGTATCTTGAATATCGCTCAACCATTGATTACAATTCGATAATTTCGTATCGAAATCTTGATGATTATTGACGTATTGTTGCCAACGACTGGTCAAATCTTTAACTTTATGGCAAATTTGTTGATATTTAACACCCAATTCGGAGACTTGCGAACTACGACTACACAATCCTTTATTTAATTGTTGCGCCTTTTCGGTTACCGTATCGATTTCTAATTCTTTCGCCCGGATTTCACCCTGTAATTGTTTCAACGATTCTAATTGCGATTTCTTTTCCTCAGCTGTCGGTTTAAGATCGACTGAGTGTAATTTACGATCTGTATCTTTAATCCAAATCAAACATTGTTCTTTTAAAGTTTCATATTCAGACCAATGATCCAATTTCGATTCTAATTGTTTTATTGTTTGCGTTAATATTGAAACTAATTTCGCCCATTGTTGTTGTGATTGATCGATTTGTCCACGAATTTGAGCCTGGCCGTAATCTATAGTGCCGTTAATAACTCTATCGCCACAATTTCGAATTGTTTCAATTCTCGATTGTTCATCATTTAGCGAATTTTCGATAGATTTCAATCGTTCTAAATTCGCATAAAGTGTCGTCCTTTCTAAATCAATATCGCCCAAATTATTGATTGTATTAATAGTTGCATCAATCCAATCGTTAGTTTCTTGTACTAAAGTTAAAAATTGTTGATGATCACTAACGATAGTCTCGTAACGTTCCACGAAACTTTGTGCCCGCTTCAATAATTTCTCATGTTGTTCAGTGATTGTTAACAATTGTTGATTGATACTATCGTTACGTTCCGGTAGACTTTCTATTTTATCTTTCAAATCGATAATGTCTTGTTGATGGGCTGTAGTATCGTGTAATAGATTACGATAAACCTGTAATTGGGCTCGTTTCTCATCTAGAGTCGCTTTCAATTCTAATTCTGATGGTAATTGTTGTTCGATTAATTTCAACCATTGTTTAATGTTTTTAACGCATTCCTCAAAACCGGTCCATTTTGTTAATTTCGTTTTTAATTCACGTTCTGTGCTGTTAATACCGTCGTATAATTGTTCGAATGCTTGTTGTAATTCTTGTAATTGTGTGTAGATAATTTCACGCCCTTCTGCTGCTGTATTTATGTACAATTTCTCCCCATTTTCCACCGTATTATTCAACAATAATCTTGCATTATTCTCCTCCGATAACAGTTCTTCTAATACTTTATACTGTTCGGTTAAAGCGTTACGTGTTCCCAGTTTGATATTCTCTTTACAATTGTTGAATCTATAAAAATTTTGTTATTATAATTGTTTAAAATTGAAAATTTCGTTTATTCTAACCTGGTTTGTGCAGCTATAATCCAATTAGAACATTGTTTATATTTTTCATCATATAATTTATGTTCACTGACGATTTTTTCGCATTTCTTCACTAATTCTTTAGCAGTCGCTTGGATTGATTGGAATCTAGATGAGATTTGCTGCACATTAACAGAGATACGACTATCGCCGCTACTCTGTACTAATTCAGTTGAATCATCGGACATCTTATCGAATTCGACTTCGTGTTGTTTTAAATTTAAAATAAGAGCCTACAAAAGAACAATGGCAAAATAGATTTGGTAAAATAGACGATTTCAAAGTGATTGTAAACGAATCTAAACCTCGATCTTCATCATCGCACATTATAAACAATGAAAAATGGACTTTAACGGTAATCTTCTGTAACTCATGATTCAGTGCGCAATAACTAGCAAAATTTCTCCGTTAATTTCCAACAGATTTAATGATTAAAATGAAATTGGAATAAGAATTTCAAGGTGCATTTCCACAATGAATTTCAATTAAATTTCGACAACTGAAATTTTGGAAAACCGACCAACATTCCTCTCTATATAAGCTCTCAAATGGGATGTGGTTTGATTGTCTAAATTTGAAATTGTTCCCAAATTTTTGGCGATTTTCAAGAAAACTAATACTACAATCGGAAAATTTCTTGAAGACTTACAAAGTGCTTTCAATTTGCTGTATACTGTGAGAATATCATTGCAAAATAAGCAATATTGACTAAGTTATCGAAGAAAATATAAAAACATGCTCAAAATTTCCTTCTGTAAGTCAAAATTGCATTCGAATTTGGAAAAATAAAAAACCATTGTAGGCACCTTGAAATGTTCTTTCAAGTTCCGTTTTAATCATTGAAATTCATTGGAAAATAACTGAGAAATTTTGAAATAAACGTTGGCAAGATTAAAATCGAGACCTAAATTTCCACAGAATCACATCAATAGACAGAAAATAGTGGAAAGATAGAGGAAAAACCACCACCAAATAGAATTTGAAAGAACAGCTACAAGACAAGAGACAGATAGAATTTTTCTATTCTTACTTGTTCTAAATGATCACTAATTGTTACAAGTTCCTTTAGATCAACATTGTGGTTCTCTATTGTTCTAGTTAGATCCTAGTTGTACAAAAAAAAAAAAAAACAGTTTTTCGTTCAAAATAAAATCAAATTTCAACTTTAATTCAGAATCCCCAAAAACTCACCTGATATTTCTCCAACTGTTCCTGTTTCTCTTTCAATGTATCCTTCAACGAGTAATTCTTCAACATAGCTTCAGCTTCCGCTAACGTAGCCAGCAGACGATCCAATGCTCTTTCGTAATCATCCCATAATTTCAAACGCCCCTCTAAACCGGAACGTATATCAGATATGGCGGTTATCAATTTATTTTGATCGACTTTTAGATTGGTAACATCACGATGCATTGTTTCTTGTGCACGATTTGGTAAAACGTTAATTTTCTTATCAACATAATTCTGTAATTCATTAAATTTAATACTCTGTTCTGGTAGATGTTCTTGTAATTCGATTATCTGATCTAAACGATCTTGTAAAACTTGTTTACTACCATTCAAATCTGAATAATTATTCAATTTATCCCACAGTTGTTTAATATTATCTTGATGGGATTTTTGTAGATCGTAGAATTGTTGATAGATATCCAAGCAATTTTCTAATTGTTTTAAATTATTCTGCACAATTGCCACAAGTTTTTGGTAACGTTCATTGATCGATTTAACATTATCCTCAACTTCAGCCGTTTTCTCTTTGTTATTAGTCAACTGTACGAGCGCTTGGGCTTTGTCAGTAACACCATCAATGATGCGTTTATGCGACACAATTTCCTGGTGTAACGTTTTCTGTTTCAATAATTTACTACGAACTTCTTGGATTGAAATCCACGATGTTGGATCTAATTGTGTTTGTTTCTCCATTGAATCCAACCATAATAAAGTCTGTTGTAATAGGTCTTGATAGCTCGATAATTGTAAACTTTGGGCATCTTGTAGACGTTGTTGTTCTTTAATATTATCGAACAAACGATCCCAACGTTCGCGTATATTTCTCAACTCGTTACGGATAATTTCCCTACCTTGTGTTGCTGTATCTGGCAGGATACGTTCACCGATCATTGTTAACGAATTCAAACGATGTTCGCCTTGATCTTTTTCCGATAATAAAACCTGTAAACGATTCGTTTTCGCTTCTATATTATTACTTAATTCACCGCTTTGTAGTACATTTATATGTTCCTCTAAGGTATTTAACCAATTCGAAGTTTCGTCAAGTTTATTTCGATATTTTTGATGATCGTCAACGATACTCTGCCAACGGTTTATAACGTCTTTACTCAACGTGTGTAGAGTTTGATAACGGTTGCTTAATTGTAATAATTGCGGCTTAATCCGTTGTACACCACTAGTTTGGATTAATGTGTGACTTTTATCGATGAAAGTATCGATTTCTTTCTCTTTATCAGCGACTAATTCGCGGTTATTTTGGAATAATTTCAACTGATCTGTCTTTTCTGTTAAAGTCGCTTGTAGGGGTTGGTCGCGGAATTTAATTTCTACCTCTTTGAACCATTGATTTAATTTATCCAAATCCGATTCGAAGTCTTCCCACTGTTTGACAGAATTCTCCAATTTCGCCACGACTTTATCTTAATTCAAAACAATTATAAAAATTGGTTGTACTCTAACTTTTTGGCGATTCGTTACTATAACAATACTACAGAAATGTTACTCATTATTAATCGCCAGTGTTGTTATGGTAACGAATCGTTCAAAGTTACAGAATATGACTTACCGATTTCTTTCAGATGTTGACCGAACATTCCGATCAATTCTTCGAGTTCTTTCTTGAGAATTTCGACGCCTTTCGGTGCTGTACTCTTTGCAACAACCAAAAATTGTTGTTTTAAATTCGCCAATAATTTCTCACCTTCATCATTATTGTGTTGTTTTAACGTATTTAAATAATCGATACGTTTTAATAAATCGGATTTTTCACCGTCTATTAAATTGTATTCTTGTAATTTACTATTCTGTTCATTCAACCAATCTTTAAATACACCGATTTGTTGATTGTAAACACTGTGTTTCTCAACACATTCCTCTAAATTCTTCAATAATTCGTCAGATTTATTAACAATACTCATATATAAATGTTTGATCGATTGCAAATAGACGGTTAATGATTTGTCTTGTGTTTGATCGACTAATTGTTGGGCTTTATCGCAAACCGATTCGACTAATTGTTGATGCGACATGATTTCTTGATGCATAATCTTATGGTTTTGCAATTGGGCACGTTTCTCTTGTAATGTTGTTTTTAATTCTGTATGTTGTTGCATAGCTTTCTCAACATCTTTCAACCATTTCGTTAATTGTTCCTGTGTTAGAGTAAAATCATTAAATTGCACCAAACATTGATCTAATTTGTTTGTGGCTATTTGTATATCATCACTGAAACTATCCCATATTGTCCGTAAATTGCGCAATTGTTGACGGATTATTTCACGACCGTCCGGTGATGTGTGTTGATATAATTTCTCACCTTTCTCAATCAAATCTTCGAATTCTTCGCTCTTTTGATTGCGCAACTCGATCAAATTGCGTATTTCTTTTTGGCGATTTTGTAAAATATCTAAATCGCCGACTATAAGACTCAAATCGGATAAATCTTCACTTTTATCGGTTAACCATTGCAAGAATTCGTGGTAGTTTTCGTTGAAATTGTGGTGTTCGTCAACGAAATTCTCATAACGATTGATAGCGTCTTTTAACAGTTTCTTTAATGATTGGTAGCGGGTTAATAGTTGCGAAATACGGACATCACCTTCGATATTTTGACCCAATTCATTAATTGTAACAAAACTGTTTTCTTTATCGAGAATTTCTTTCTCTAAATTTTGTAATTTTTGTAAATGATTACGTTTAGTCTCCTCACTACTTTTCAAACTTTGATCCTTCACTTGATTCTCCTTCTGTTTCAACCAAACCTCCAAATCTTGCACTAATTTCTCGACTTTTGTATACTGATTGTGGATATCTTTGAGCTTCTCTTGGGCATCTTTACACATACCTAAAAATAAGTTCCAAGATTTTTCTTGATCGGCATAACTGTTAATCAATAGAGGGTGTCCTGGGGGTGCTGTTTGATTAACCACAATTTCTAATTGTTGTTTACACGTTCCTAGAATTTTATCGCCTTCATTCTTTTGCGACAATAAATTCTCAACTAGTACTAGTTTAGTTTCAGGTGATTCAGTACTGGCTTCGTCTACTAGAAGATTAGCTTCGCTAGTTAAAGCACACAACCAATCGTGACATTTTTCGATGGCTTGATTGTAACTTTCATGATTCGCTATGAAATCTTCCACAATTTCAATCCGTTGATTAACATCATTCATTAGTTTATTGTACTTTTCTAAATTCTCATCCAATTGATTCTGTGCATCACTATCGGATAATTGTCCAATTTTATCTTGCAATTGTTGTAGGATCGTTTTATGTAAATTGATATCCTGCAATAGACTCTTATAATGGTGCAACGTCTGTTTCTTCTCAATTAAAGTCGAATCTAATTTAATCTCCGGTCCTAATTTCATTTGAGCATCATCAATCCATAAACGTATCTGTTGTAGATTATCATCGAAAGAATGCCGTTGGATCAGAATACCTTCAACTTGTTTATAAATTTCATTGACTTTATCGATTAAATTCTCCGATCGTGTACGCAAATTGCGCAATTCCGTACGAATATTATCACGATTCTCTGGTGTAATTCCAGAAAATAGAGCTTCACCATGTTCGATAGCTCTACCTAATAGAATTTGGCCAGTTTCTTTCTCATTGGCGAAATTTTTGAGTTCTTGTAGCGTAGCCTGATTGGGTTTTGTGGAGATTTTGGCGAAATTTTTAACTTTTTCATCGGCTTGAACGAGCCAATCTTCAACATTTTTGATATTTGTTCGGTATAAATCGTGGTAATTTTTTAATTCTTTTAGTTTATTCAAATAATTTGATAAGAATCTCACTATTGTTTGGTAGCGTGTGTTGAAATGTTGTACGTATTGTACGACTCTCGATTCGGGCATTTCTTTGATTAAAGCCTCACTGATTGGTTCTAATTTCTTCAATTCGGCCTCATAATCAATGACAGAATTTTGTAATTTTGTAATATCGTCGATTTTCTGATCAATCTGATTGATATCAGTTTGTGCTGAACTTTCAGCTTTTACCGTATTTTCAGTATCTTTCAGCCATGTCGAAATACTCTCCGATAATTTATCGTATTGTTCGTGCAAATTGATATTCTTCTCTAATAATTGTCGAGTCTTTTCGTAATTCTCTCGTAAATCTTTCAATTCTAAAATCAAATGCTCCTTTTCAGCCTGTAATAATTTGATAATTTCCGGTGTTTCGACTTGTTCTAATAATTTCAACGAATTATCCAGTTCGTCTAAACGTTGGTCACAATCTTTCAAAATACTCTCAATCGGTGTTAGGGATTTTAATTTGATTTCTAAATTATATCGATCACTTGTAGCTTCCGGTAAACACCACTGAATCTTCTCTTTGTGCGTCGCAATAATTCGCTGTAACGCCCCATATTTTTCATTATGGAATTTTTTCAGGAAATTCAACAAACTATTCTCAATCTTGTTAGTTTGTTGCAAAATATTATCGTAACGTTTCTTCAATAATTGCTGTTCTTTCGGTAGATTACTCTCACTGAAACTCGGATAGATTGTCTTCATTTGCTGGATATCCTCTTCAATTTTCCGGACACCAGGTTCGCATTGTTGTAACTCTTTCTTCAATTCTCGCACTCTAAGTAGACGTTCCAAAATTTTCGAATTATCGCCACTTAAATCTTCACATTTGATGATATCTTCGCGTAAATTACCGATTTTCGTCGTGGACGATTTGATATTCTGCCGAATTTTCTCTTCTTTTTCGCCGAAATTACTGACAATTTCCTCTAATTTTTTCGCATTTCGTTCCACTTCATTGAATTCATCATTGATTAGTTTCATTAAAACTTGCAATGTTTGTATCTCTTTATTGTTGCTCAATTGGATTAATTGTTGGTATTTTGTTGGGATGCTTTGATTTAATCGTTGTTGTGCTGCCAATTCTTCACGATATTTCGCTAATTTACTGCGAGCACTTTCGATTTCATTCGGACGTTCATGGGCTGCAGCCAACGAGTTGTTTTGCTCATTCAACCATTGCAATAGTGAATTTTTCGTGTCGTCGATATGTTTCCAAATTGTCGCCTGCGATTCGGTTTGTTGTACGATTTTCAAGGCGTTTTCGTAATTTTCCGACCACAATTTTTGGATATTTTGGGTTTCAGTTTTGATTTCATTCTCAAGATTCGGTATAAATTCGGCTTTTTTAACCAAACTCTGCCCTTTTACATCAACAATACGATCGAGATTTGTTTTAATTTTGCGCAAATTCTCCAACAGTTTTTTAGCTTTATCGCAATTGATATTGGCTTGAATTAAATCATTTGGTGTTTCTAAATTGTTGAGGTTCTCTTGAATTTTCCCGATTTCTTTCAAAATATTCTCTTTAGAATCCAAGAATTCTTTCCAATTATGAATAATATCGGATAATTTCAATTTTTCCTCTTTTATATTGTCGATAGTCTGATTCCAATTGGTTTCAGTTTCCGAAATTTTCTGCTGTATTATTGAAACATTCTCAATATCATCTTTCATAAGGATCAACGCTTGTTTCCTTAGATCTTCCTTAATTGGTATTGTTTTATTCTGATTTTCTAATAATTGTGTCAATTTCTCCACACCATCGGGCAGATCTTTCGACGATTTCAGATTATTTAAAGCCGATTTTAATTGTTTTTCGGTTTGTTTTAAACTATCAACAATTTTATTTTGTAATTGTTCAAATTGTTGCCAATTCTGTTTCAATTTCGCCACATTATCCAATTTCTGATTCAATTCAGTTTTCAGATTGATCGTTCTTATTTCAATATCTCTAACCAGATTTTCAGCAGTCTTCGGTAGATTTGTCTGTTTATCCAGGATTGTAATAACACGATTTTGGTCGATTCCGGGACTTGTTTGTTTCCAATTAATAATTTTCGTGATAATTACTTCGAGTTCTTTAATTAAATTCTCTAGAGTTTCTTGCGGTAATTTACCGCTATCTATCTGGTTTTTAATGTGAGTTAATTGATTATTAGTATCGTTGTACCAGTTGATTAAATCGCCCCATTGTTCTAACGCCTTCTTCTTATCGCCCAATTTTCTGTCGATTTGTTGATAATTTTCAACTAAATTCGTATATTCTTGATTCAATAACTGATTCTCGTCTTTCGGCGTGTTCAATGTAATCTCTTTAATTTCATCATAAATATTCGAAAATACGGTTTGTTTCTCTGAATATTCTTGCCTTAAAGCTAGAATATTAATTAAGTTTTGTTCAATTTTATCAATTGGTATTTCATTAATCTCGTCGATATTATTCTTCAATTTGTCCATCCAATTCGAGAATTCCAACATTTTCGTTTGGAATTCCTGTTTAATTAAAATAGCATCGGAGATTTCATTAATTTTCCCCCGTACACTTTCCGCCAATCCTGTCACCTGCCCTTTCAATTCTTGTATTTTATTTTTAATTAAATTCGCCCCCTCAGGACTAATATGATGACTAATTGCATCACAATTCTGTTGTAATGTAATCAATTTGGCTTGTTGTTCTGATATTTCATTATTAAATAATTTCAATTTTGTCAATTCTTTTTCCAATTTATCAATCTGGGGTGTTTGTAGATTTATCGAATGGCTAGCTAATTGTTTCTCGCTATTTAAAATCCACGTCTCCAGAGTCTTTGTATTACGATCAAATTCACCCCAATTGGCTACCAATTTATCCAATTTTTGGCCCCATTGTTGGGCTGTTTCATTAATTAAAATCCATCGAGTTTGTAAGGCGTCAATTTCGTCCGGTGCACTAGTCTTTGTACTCAATTCTTGCGTCAAACCGATAACACCCTGCAGTTTCTTTTGTTGTAAATCACAATCTTTGATAAATTGTTGATTTTGTGTTTGTAAATTGATAGCTTCTTGTAAATTAACAGGTTTAGTTAATCCCATTTGTGTTTTAATTTCGGCCCGTTCTATCCACGGTTTGATTTCTTGAATACTGGCCTGATAAGTTTGCCAATTCTTCAAATCACGATCTAATATTGCAGCATGACTTTCAACGTTTTTATTAATTTTAACGATACATTCTTGTAATTCAACAACTTGAGCTTGTAGTTGTTTCGCATCTGGATTATCATCGATCATCAATTGGGAAGCTTCATTGTTTAATTGATTAATTAAATCTAATTTTTGACCCAATTCACTTTGTAGTTTTGTTGTTTTGGTTACTTTCTCTTCCGGTGCTACACTCTCTTCTTGTACCGCTGATAACAATTGAGGCGCACTTTGAATCGTCCAATTTTGTAGTAAATTGAGTTTATTTTGGAAAGACATCCATTTCGTATTGTATTGTTCTAAGAAAACTACACGTTCTTGAACGTTTCCAAGGGTTGTATTTAGGCGTTCTTCAATTTCTTTAACTTCACGTTCAATCGATGGTTGTTTTTCAACCGGTGTAACTTTTGAAAGATTCTGTGATAAATCGCGTAAACGTCGCAACATTTCTTCTGTTGCTTCGCGCAAACGTATGGCCATCTCTTGTTTGGCTAACAATTCAGCTGGTAAATTACTCAAATTATACTGGCCGGGATTCAAACGTTTCAATTCCTGTTCAGCTTTCAATAATAATTCGATAATTTCGTGCTTCTGTTCGGAATAATTCAACCATAAATGTTGAGTGTTTAATAATTTGTGCAATTTTTCTACAGTTTCGTCGTAAGTTTCCTGCCAACCACTCTCTAAAGTTTTGACATCTTCTTGGATGAATTTCGGTGCATTTGCATCTTTCATCAATTCTTTACCTTTTTGTAACATCGACATAATTTTCGGACGTTGCGAATCTAATTGTGCAATTGCAATTTCTTGTTGTTTTATTGCTTCATTTACTGTTTCTAAATTGTATAATTGTTGTTGTTGTTGATGGTGTTTCGGTATTTCGCGGACTTGTTTCAAAAAGTTGTAGATTTCTTTAACATCACGTCGGTAAGTGTAGCATTTTGATAATGTATCAGTTTTTACCATTGTTATTTCCAATGATGGTATCAAATTCTTGTAGCGTGTTATTAGCGCTTCCAATTTCTTCTGTTCGGATAATGCTTGTTGTTCCGGACAATGCGATGATAGAGAATCTAATGTTTGGACCAACCATTTCATGTCTTCACGCTTCGAATCGGCGTCCTTACAAATATTCTAAACCAAAATTAAACCAAAATTTAGAAGGTAAACTACAGAAAATTGGAAAATACAGGAAGACCCTCTATTCTCAAGTACAAATCTACAAATAAATGCCACTAAAGTCTGAGGAAATCCTACCGCAACTAAGCTTTGAAATGGGTCATCCTGTACACAGATTATAGTCGGAAAATTTGGAAATATTTTAGATTTTTCCGAACTTTACGACAGTATAATTGTAGGAAAATCGATAATTACCACCATTTTTTTCAACTAAGCCCCCATTAGGTAAGCATAATTTTAACAAAAAAGCATTACATATCAAATATTTAGCTCAAATCAACAATTCTATCGGCTTACCTGGAAAACAGCCTTCTCCCGTTCGAATTCCTCCATTGTATTGACTTCATTGAAGATATTCTTTAAAGTATCATCAACTCCATCCATCCATTTCACCATTTTATCGAAACGTTGATGATAATCCTCCCATTTCTCTGGAATTTGTTCCAATTGTTGTTGCAAATTCTCAATTTTCACATTCAAATTCTTCCATTGTTGTTGGGCTTTCTCGAAAGATTCTTCCAAAGCTTTATCATTAGGGAAATGTGTTTGATAGGTTGTTGTAATTTTCCTTAAATTCTCCAAACAACGTTGAGTTTCACTGTAAGGTCCTTGAGTTGAGAAGAATTCTTTATTGCGCTTCAAAATAGCTTCAACGTTTTCTTGTTTAGTAAATTGTAAATATTCCGTATTGATTTCTTTTTCGATTTCTTTCACGTAATAATTAAACGTGCTTTCGTCCAAACGAAATTCAAGTCGCATTAAATGCAATGGAGCAAACGATAGAATTTCTTTCCATTTGTTTTGTAATTGTTGTACCGACATTAGAATCGGTTTGTGTTGTTCTTTTGGAAGACAATTACACAAATCCTGTGCTGTTTGTACCAAATCATGGATCCAACGTTCATTCACCGATTGGAAGAAGTTTTTATGTTCTTCAACAATTTCTTTATTATCGATACGTTTCTCGTTAATTAATTTCTCAGCTGTATTCAACCAATTCGAAATAACACGTTCGCATTCAGTGAAATTGAACCAACAACGTATAGCTTCCTGTAATCGTTGCTCCCACAATTGGCTATTTTGTGTAACGTAATTGAAACGATCGTTTAATTGTTCCATTTTCGCATTCATCTGTTCGACGTCGGGATTGTTGACTTGATCAACTGATTTGATGATGTTTGTTAATAATTTGTTTTTACTATCGAGCATTGTTTTATAATAAATTGTACGCGTGAAGAATTGTTTTAAACGATCTAATTGTTGTTTTAACGAGTCTTTTTCGGTTTCTAAACTTAAACTGCTTAGATTCGCCTCGGCTTGATCTAGCCAAGCGTTGATTTCCTTCTGGCCGGATTCTAAAGATTCTTGTTGGACTAATAATTGATTGAATAGATGGATTTGCATCGGTATTAAAGCACGAACTTTAACTAAAGCTTCTTTTTCGTGTTTCAATGTCGTCATCATTTTATCAACTTCATCTCGTGATAAATCTTGGATTAAAGTTTGGAAACTTTTACTAACATTTTTGAATAAATTCTCAATCTCTTCAACTTCACCTTGTAGTTTCATCAATTTTTCGGTGTGTTGTCGGATACGTTCCGTAGAACCTAATTGTGGTTCGTTTAGAATTTGTTCAGTTTTACGTAACCAATTCGATAGAATCTCTAAACCAGCACGGAATTCTTTACGATTCCTCAACAAATCACCAACATGACTATATTTACTAACACTAGGATATAATTTCTCCCATCGTTCCGTTATATTTTGATATAAATCCTTCAATTCTTGTGCAATTCTATCATCACATGTTGCTATTAAGAAACTAACAGTATCACCAAGTAATTGATAATTGTCACGCCATATTGTTATATCTTGGAAGAATTCCATACGTTCATCTTCATTTAAATTGAACGCTTCTTCAGCTTTATCTAACCATAATAGGAATTCTTTCGATAATGAGTCCCAACGGCGCCAATAGGCAACAATTTCTTCTAACATACTTTGAACACAACGTAATTCCATCGAGACATTCTTCCAACGTTCACCGGTTTCTTTCATGAATTTATCAATTTCATAGATTTCGTGTTTATCAATATTACCATCACGTTTATATTCTTCAATAACGGCTTGCATATCAATATAGGCTTTATTAAATTCTTGGAAAATGTGATTTTTCGATACGAAATTACGGTATTGTTCTAATAATTGTAGGACACGATCGATACGTCCATATTTACCACTCCAGGATTTCAGTTTCGTTTCGGTCAATTGCAAGAATGCAATAAGGCAACACTAGCGAGGAAAAAGAGAAATTATTAGTTACAATCAATTGAACTAAGGGTCATAAAAGTAGAATCTTTGATTGACGATTTCTCTGTTATTTTCACTCAAAATTCCAACGTTTAGACTTGTTGGAAAGAGCATTTCAAGTTATATCACACGAGTTCTACTATTTTGGAAAACCTGGAAATTTTGAGTTATAAATCATTCTCTGGAAGCAATTTTTTTTCTCATTTCCCAGCTAATATTAATCGATAGCTAATTGGAAGAGCTTTCCAAATATCTACGAAATTTTTCGATCTACTCGGTAGTTTTCCTGGAAATCAAGAAAATGTTCAGAAATTGGCTTCATCAACCAACGATTCCTTTTTTTTGACGAGTTGTAGCCGACCTCCCCAACGAAATAATCGAGAGTAGAGTTCAATTTTAATATTAGCTGAGTTATGAGAGCGAATATAACAAAACATATGCTTCTATAAAATGATCTACAACTCAAAATTTCCATAATTTTTTTTTAAATAGCAAAACTCTTGTGATGCGGCTTGAAATGTTCTTTCCAACGAGCCTAAATACTTGAAATTTGAGGGAAAAATAAATGAGACGTCGTTTATCAAACATTCCGCAATATGGAGAATTTTGATAAAAGGTATTAAAGGTATTAAAATTGTGGGTGGCATATCAGTCTGAAAGGCGACACTATAAATTGTTGGCTGATAGCCGATGAAAGTTGTTACTTTGCCAAAATTAATGAGACTGGATTTTGTAAGGAATGATCAATGGGCTCTACATTGTAAATCCAAAGAGATAAAACTAAATGAATTGAAAGCGAGGATGGAGTTGATGGCTCACCTTATGTTCGAGGAATTTCAGTCTGACTCTGCGCTGAGCCGCTTTAGGTCCAATATCATTCAGTCTAACAGCCATATTGTTCAACTGTTCAGAAGGCACTTCTCTCGACAATGGACTCTGATAAGCTTTATTAAATTTCTCTTGTACGATTGGCAAATCAGCAAAGAATAATTTATGTTCTTCTAATTTCCTACTAATTATTGAAGCAGTCTCTTCATTCATAATTGATGGTATTTCATCACAATAAATTAATTGTTCAGCTTTTGCTAGCCATTCACCGACAAATTTAAAATCACCAGGTAATAAACTATCTAATAACCATAACCAATTTAATAATTGATTTTGTAGTTTACGCCATAATCTTGTAATATCAAACCATGATTCTTTTGTGATTGAGATTACACTTTGTGATTCAATTAAATTCTTCAATTTTAAATATAAAATCTCTTTATCGTCAACTTCACTTTTAAAGACTAGATATTCTTGATAGTCTCTCGGTAACGAATTTGTCTGTTGTAAATGTTCTAAATATTGTGTCTTCTTCATCAGCCATGATAATAATTCACTATATTCTCCTTGTATAGCAGCAATAGCGTCCGGTCCTGTACTCTTCGGTTCGGGATATTTATGTAAAAATTGTGCAACATAAGTCATAATTGATTTCTCATCCGGTTTAGGTACATCAACATCTTCAGGATCCAATAAACGTGTTATACCCAATTCAGTTTCAGCAACATCAAAGGCTGTTTCTAAACGGGCCCGATTCGTGGCTTTCTTCATTTCAGCAATATTAACAAGATTCTTTTTAATTGCATCGATTATTGCTAAGAATGCAACACCATCACGCCAACTAGCACCGAAATCTTTTATTTCAATACCAGAATCGGTTGGTAATGCATTCGATACCCAATTTAATAAAGTTTTACGTGCTCCCTGTTTCCATTTATCTTTTGATGATGTTGTACCAGCACTTTCTAAACTACTTGTACTACCGAATTGAGCCAAATACTCCAAAGCACGACTATTCTCCTCAATCTAAGACCAAGAGAAATTTACAAGAATTAACAACAATCAACTAGAGAATAACTAACTAAAGATTGATTCCATATAGCAACTACTTTTATAACTTACCCATTTATAAGCCCATTCCTTGCGAAGCTTTTCAAATTGAAAAGAACAAATCATAAAGTGAAAAGCTTTAGCTTTTAAAAGATTTTCTAACGGCAATAAAGCTTCTCCATAGAGATTTATACAGCAGTTTAAACTACTCAAATAAAATTTTAAACTTACCTGAAAGTATAAAATTATAGTCCAAATCAATCCTAAAACAACAGGCGGTCTCCCATCCACCAAATCGCTAGCATTGATATTGACCAATTTGATTCGTTTATTTGTTAAAAATTGTAAAGCTGTATTGGCATTACTTAGGAAATGAGGTCTACGGAGCACTCTGCCTCTCTCCACAGGCTAAAATTCGAAAGCAATCGATAATAATAAAAAATTTATATATTTTTATAGAATTTACCAATCGTTCTCCAGATAAAACTTCTAATAAGGCGAGTAATTTCGTTCCATCTTTCAAATCTTCAATCAAATCGTCAACTCTAAGCGGTGGAACTCGCTATAATTTCGAAAAAATTACTCAATTAAACTACTGAAAATTTTTATGTGTATATACAAAATTATTAAATAATTACATCGTACAGAAATTGTTTAAATTACACTTTAATCGTAGTAGAACCGTTTGACATTTGAAGAGTTAATTTGCGTGAATTCTCAACCTACATAGATGTAGTTCACCCCTCGTTTTCGAACAACAATATCGAGGAAAACGGATTTCGTACCAAGCACCAAAGATTTAGAAAATTTTAATGAAATATCAATCGTCAATTGGATTAATTGGAAATGTTATAGCAAGTTGTGGGTTTAATTAAATGTGAATTACCTTAGAGAGGTACGAATTGATCCAGTTGACGAAGGTCTTCTTCTGGACCCTCTCCTGCTCATCTGCAACAAGCAACACCCATTATGAGAAGAAAATTATTACATGAAAAAAACAGCATTTCATCTCTACTAATTCATATCAACTTATCGGAATCGTAAGCGCAAAATGGCTAAAATTACGTTTAGTATAAATAAAGATAAAGGACGAGTCAATAATTATTTTACAATGGAAAAATAAATTCATAAAATCTTTAACTGTGGTAGAATCAAATAATCGAATTATTATCAATAACGATCAAAATAATCAATCTTGATTTGTAAGTTAAAGATCGAAATAGAGATCCAGAATACTGCACAATTTTCTCAAACATTACAAGAGTTGAAGATAGTTATACTACAACTATTTGTCCCCGATCAACTTGACTATAAAACTGTAAAAGCAAAAATATAAATAACTCGCTATCAAAAAGACGAATTGAAGATTTAAACAATTTATTTTCTTCAAACAGATATCTGAGCAAAACTCGCATGAGTTAAGTGCGTATAATCGAAAATTTCAACAATTCCCATTGTTTTTACTATTTTATTATGGTGGCCCATTATTTATCCGCTTCGTTATGGAATAATAAAACAGTTTTAATTTATAATCGTAGATTTTTTAAAAACACTAAAATTCAAGGTGAAAATAACAATTCAATTCTATTTATTTACTTCAAGTAGGTAGAATTGTTAATATATCAGTTTTAGTCATTTCTCATAGGTGGGAATAAAATTTTTAAATCTATTAAAAGCATTGATTCAATAAAAATTTACAATAAATCCATGAATTTCTTCAGAATCGAATAGGAATAATAATGAATGACACTTATTGCACTTTATAATCAGTAATAATAAAACTAGAATTGTGCAATTATAAAAAAAATACTAACAATACTAGTAGCAAAATGACATCAGTTGCTATTTTTAATGATTCTATTTACAAATTGTCATTCCATGTGTTATGAATGACAACAAAAATTAACGTTTACCTTTCTAATAAATTAATTCCAACAAGAGAAATTTTTCTAAACTGAAGATTTCAAACAAGAAAAACGCCTTGATTTGCGGTCGATAGTTGATATTTTAATTAAACAAAAACATAATGAAATGTAATCGATATCTTACCAATTATTACATCAACGATTTCGAAAGATCCGATTCAAATCGAAATAGGTGAGACACAAATTTAAAAATAGGCGTTGTACGATAATTCGGCTATGTTTGCCTTTAAACTTTAAACGAACGACTGAAAGTTTACAGGGCGGGTTTTCAGTTTGGAGCTTTTTTTTATTATTATTATGGATAAATCAACAAAATATTGCGTGTAAATACTTTAAATTCATGCTGGATTCGTTTCCATTTTTGTCTTCTGACATTCATAAATGATCACGGAAGAGGTTCTTTAAAGCGAAAGATCAATACGAATCTGGGACATTACATGTATGATTTATATAAATTTTTATAAATCACAATTTACTATATAGCTATAATATATAGTTACAGAATTTCTTGTACGGATACTATTACGACAGCGTTGGATAATCCTTTCTATCACGCACGTTCCAAACCCGACTTCCTGGTTGTTGGAGACAACAGTGTCATCTTCAACAACAACACATAAATCATTATTTAGTATTTTTCTTGTTTTAGGAATAAATCAACTAGTGGAACCGAGAGAAAAAACTTGCAAATTTATTGCCAATTAAACAACAATGTTTAATTTTTCTATCAAAAATCAATTAACAAGTAAAACACGTGCATTTTAGCAAGTAATTCTAAATACTGCAAGATTAAGTCGTAAATAGAAATCTTGAAAAATAATTGCCTTCAAATTACATTGTGGTATAATTTATTGCTTGGCCGGCAATTAATCGCCCATAAGACAATTCCAATTAACGGAATTCTCGTGAATGTGGGCTGAAGCATTTGTACAATGATTGGGAATTTCTCTCGCTGACTGGAGATTATCGAATTTGTGGATAAATAAATGAACAACACGAATTGGATACTGAATTATTTGAATTGTACAAGAAAATTGTTAATTTGGAAATTCTAATTATTGTTTAATTATCTACAGAATATAAACTTAACGGAGCATTTCGAATAAGTAGAAAAATTCTGGATATAACAAAACTAAAATAATTTCACACAAACTCAAAATTTGTAGTATCTTGAAATACAATTTCCTGAGAAGAACGGTTTTTTATTAATAGAAATAAATTCGTTATATTGATGTTATTGGTCTAATATCGTTACAATTATCTTTCAACAAGGAAATCAACCGAAACAATTTATTACTAAATATCAACAATCTAATTTGTTATTAGCAAATGACTACTTATCGGTTTATTGAAAATCTATAATCAAATAGTATTTTTGCCGAGATTTCGATAATTAAAAAAATTGTCGATTCATTATTTTATTATTGAGAATCTAAAAATATACGTGACTACTGCTGCCTTAAAAATATTTCGATTTGATTAACTAACACAATCAATTCATAGATTCAATATAGTAAAGCATAATTGGCTTGACTACCGTCCTCTAATTATAACATAATAGAGTTCAATAACGTTAAATTGAAATGAATAGACTTTAGTAGGTGGAAGATTTAATTTTAACGAGAAGAACGATTCTATTTCCTATTGCAATTTTGCTTGTCAACTTTATTCTAACTAAAGTTTATAACTGTGGTAATAAAATTCTATTGTTCTCGAATAACGATCTTTTATTTGTTCAATTTATTGAAGAGCAAAATTCGAGAAAATTCAATTTAGCAGCCAACACAGACAAATCGATTTCCCTGTATAGTAAATCAAAGTTAACTTGTTTCCCTTCTATTTCAACAAGCTTTCCATAAAGTTGTTCTTGATACGGACTGTTCAGTTATGTAAAATTTTATTTCAGAATATCAAAGTTGATTATTTTCATTGAATACGTTCTAAATTATAGCGAGTGTAACAAACGAGAAAATTGATATTGATTTAAACATACTTGAGAGCAAAAATAATATTCAAATATCCAGATTCGAACGCTAAAATTATTGAATAAATGATTGTCTTCTAATAGGATTCGGCTTACGTAAGAGAAAAGCCTTTCAAATCCCATACGCTTCGATAGTTGCATTTTTAATCCCCAAATGGACAGAAAATCGAAAACTCGAATCGTAAAACGGTTTTTGTCAATTTAAAAGTGTTCAAAATGGAATAAACCCTAAGAAATATGGAAACAAATAAGCGTTATCTCTCCTGCATAAACAAATTTCAGGTTTGTAAATTGATTTTCATTTTAATGAAATAAGAGAAAACGTGAAGGTTCCTATTGGAAAATTGGGATAAAGTTGTATAATTTGAAGATTCTAGACAATTTTAGCCCAATTTAGCCCACAAGTATGTTTTTTAATAGCAAAACCAGTTGGTTTATAAGTCTGCTGGGAAACTAATTGGATTTAAAATTTAATTTTTGCTCGTTGATAAGTCGCTAGTAACAAATTCTGCAATTTTTTCTATTTGTGATAACACAAAATTCACACAATTTTGACTAAATATTTCTAAAAATAAAAATTAACTTTCTATTTGGTAAACAGTGACGGTATTATTTATGATTTAAATATATTATCTAACATAATTTAAAAATAGAATTTTAAACGTTATTTAACTATCTCATTAATATTAATTATTTTGTTCCTTTATTGTGAATTTGTTATAAAAAACAAGACAATTTTTAACGTTTTCCTTTCGTCTTCAATTCGAAACGTTACGCTGTTTGCAAATTTATTCCACAATAGTGAATCTAAAAGTTACGGTTGAAGTTGTTTTCCTGTTATTTTGAGGAAAAACCATGTCAAGCTATCGTTCCTCTTGTTTGATAACCTTAGACTTTTATAATATGTTTAATATAGAAGTTGCAGTGTTATTATAATAATTGTTGTCAAATATAATAATGATATCATTGTAAATATGATGCAGTAAATCGGTGATTCTAGTGATAATGTTGCTAATAATAATAGTGATAAAATTATGTACCTCTTATATTGGCTATATGTTCATCATATTGTGATTTACTCCGTACATAATCCAATTTACTTGCGTTCGTACTGCCAAAACTCTGTGTACGATATTCGTGATACCATTCGCTACTACTACTACTCGTCATTTTACTACTATTACTATTTTGATCCCATTCGTTTAATCCATCATCTTTTGACGGTGTCCTATGTAAATGTTCTTCGTTCAAACTGGACATGCTCGAAGTTTTCGAATTAGTTGTCGTTAAATACGCTGAATCTTCAACAAACATCTCATCAGAAGGTGTACGACTCGTCAATGTTGATGCTGTTGTTGTTGTAATCTTCTTCATTGTTGTTGAACTTGCCTCCAATTGGCGTACAGTTTTACGTACTGTTACCTTTTCAAATTTTACAGTTTTCATGCCCGATGCCAGATCTCCTTCTTCTGTTGTCGTCGTAATTGTCTCCTAAAATACTCGCCTTATTGTTCGTTTCTTATAAAAAAACCGCAATTTCAAGATACAGAAACTGGAAATCGTTTGATTTCTAGAAAAAATCGAATCAATAATCGCTTGACCTTAATATTAAAATTAGAGCCGCACTAGCGTACAGCATTATTAGAATTGTTCAGTTTGTAAATAATAAAAAGCCGGTTAGGGTGTTGCCCTCTATTATCCTATCGAGAATTTCTACGATTTCTATCCAAGTTTCTGTATATTTAGGTCAATAATTAATGAAAATTTCATGCCTGTACTGTGCCATCCGGTTGCACTTGATGCGACCGATGCACCACATGCCTTGGTGGAGGGCTCATCGACGTTTGTCTTAATTTAACATCTTCCGGTAATTGTTGGCCGACATTTTTCGGTTCATCCAATCGTCCACTACCATCAACATCATCATCATCATCATCATCATCATCAGTTGATTTTGATGTTGTTCCAGTCCATACCTTTTCGAAAAAACTAACACGATCTCTTAGACGTTTACTAGGCGAAGGCGCCTCCGTTTCATCACCACCGCCCGGATCTTTCCGGGGATGATATTGATGATCATCACTCATCTTCTACGATTTTATCCTTTTTCTAGATTCGATACAATTAACATTATTGAATAATTGTCGCGAATTGAGTAGTTTCTCGATTATTTATTATTAATTTATTGAGAATAGACCAGTTGGTTTTACTATTGCGTTGTTGTTATCTGAACCGCGAGACCGTTCGATACTGGAAGTATAATGGAAAGCATGAGCGAAATGTAAAAGGACGATCGTTGTGTCTGTGTGTGTATGTGTGGAGAGAGGACATGTTGCGATACGATTACATCGGTTCGTTTCGAATTACACACGAACTTAAATCTATTCAAAATATAAAAATCGATAAGAAAAAATAAATAAACAATTATAGAAAATATATGCTTTATAATAACAGGTCATGAACGACAGGTTGATTGATTTAAATGCAAGTGCATCGATCGAGATTGAATGCATTTTGCGCTCGATTGCGCCTCTTCATAAACTATTTCATACAACCGCTTAGATGTGTTCACAATATTTAGAACTCCACACCTACTTGCCACCATTATTATTATTATTATTATCAACAATTTCTATAATTTTCTTATCTAGCATCTTACAAGATTTAACAACCAACATATCTATACATAAATCGGCACAATATCTCATGAATATTGACCACAATTGGAGCGATAAACATCAAAGTTTACCCATAAATACCAGCCATTTTTTACAAAATAAAGCTTTTGAAACGAATCGAAAGGAATAACACTCTTAACAAGGATCTAGAATCTTCATTAAGAAACGGTGAAGAACCTTGATTTCTGATGTATAATAAATAAACAGAACCTTGACACTATAACTGGGTCTAATTTATACCATTTTTTGTTCTGAATTTATACATTTTTCTTATCGTTATCTTTTGATCATGTTCTAATTTTCCATTGTAATATTCACATATGGTTTATAAGAAATCAACAATTGATATAATTTACAACAGTTTGTATTCATATGTATGTGTTTCAATCGCAAGAGAAGGGTCAACTTATTGATTTTTATTTATACCTATTGTGGTGGATGAAATCATCGTTTCGTCACATTCTAAGTATAAAATTGAGTTACAAAACTGACCCATTAACCCTACGATCTTTCTCTCGATTCTAGAATTACTCACTACAACTAGAACAATCGTGAAAAAGACTCGATTCCTGTCAAAATTGGCAAAAATTTGCCTTTCAAAATACAACAATTTCCATTAAATAGTCCTCAATATCTCATTTAGATTTATAAAGACCTTCACTTGGTTTCATTTAGGAAAATTAAACATATGCTCATAGATCTTTTACCTCCCCACATTACTAAGAAAATCAGTTTCTATAAAAGTATGCGATTGAAAAATCCGATCTCGTAATTGTTTTCAAACTAATTATATTGATGAGATCATAGACTGGCTATTTTACGTAACTGATCCACTTGTGAATCGGTTATTTTGCAAACAATCAATTAATAATAGGAGTCGCCAATCAAATATTTAATAAACGAACTAATTTACCTCGGTTTGTACTACAAGAATTCTGTGTATTTCCCATTAACGAGTAAATCAAGTATTCCACAAGTGTAAAACGATTCATCCTTTGATGGAAGGAAGTCGTTAAATTCCTGTCCATCATGCCTATCATGGGATTATTTAAAAATTCCGGAATAAATTGAAACCCACTAGACTACGTTCTGGTGAGAGTGGTGTAATTAATTGCAAAATTTCAATTAGAATTTATAAACTAATTACAAGATCATTCAGTAAACCACCTTCAAGTGTAACCCGATTAGAAAATCACCCATCCAGGTATCACTCAAGGTTAATATAATTGTTTTGACTGAATTAATGTCTGCATTGATGGATAATATGAGAATGGTTCCAATACAACGGACACATTTCCTTTGTATTCTGAAAATTGCAATCACACAAAACGAGATGATTGCAACACGTGGATATTTTGCAAAATTTTGTATTGTCACGTAGCCTTGTCTCGGTGCTATCATTTTGTGCAATCAAAATATTCAACAAAACGTGCACTATTAAATAAATCCTATTTAATATCGAGAAATTATCGTTTATCTCATGTTCTTCGATATGATTTGGATTAATTCTAAACGTTTGTTTGTTAATATTGTTTACTTTCGTTTTTCTAGCAAGTTTCCCAGCTGATGTCATAGTTTTAAAATGTGTGCATGTGTATGACAGGGAAAATTATGTAAGTTTTACCAGATTAAAAACAAAATTTTATTAGCGAAATTAAGGATGGGAAGGACGACCGGTTGAAGTCACTTGGACAACTCCCACAACGCTCTATTGTGATTTTTTCTACAAAAATAAAGCAAATAAATAAAAAGCAGTTTTATTTAAATAGTCATCCTTGGTATAAAATCATTCTAATTTGCATTTCAAATGTTATTTTGAATTTTTTCCACTATAAAACTACAATTCCATACTTAACTATTGCACTAATTCTCTATCGTATTGTTGAGACTTGACACACAAAAGACTGACATCCACTTTATTAACAATTACATTGTATTTAAAGTAACAAATGCAGCAGTTCTCAAACTAGACATTCAAATTGTGGTAAGTCTAGTCGAAACATTGTAGTTTTTGATGGTTGAAAAAATTTTCGAAACTGCTGATGAATTTATAATGTTATTATACGATTAAGTTGTTGATAGAATGAATAACTAGCCGGCGAAATTAAGGAACACATTGAAAATCATCAACCTTGACACGCATTGTGAATTCAAAAAATTCTAAACTGGGTTCAAAATTTTATAAAAACAACTTTCACTTTCCACTAAACAGCAACAATTGCAAAGTTTCAGTTTTTTTTGTGATACAAGTACTGAAAATTAAAGCAAAAGGATACATTACGGCGCCTTTTTAGTATTATTTGTCGAATTTTGGGCCCGTTTAAAATAGACAATTCTATTATAAATAGAACAGCATTCAACAATATTTAAGATAGAATAAAGTGGTTCATAAAATTTGTTTAAAAATAGATAGGAGTGTCTGTCTGTACTGTTTGCTTGTTTGTCTCTTTCTGTTTTCTTTCCCCGGCTGAATCATTTCAATTTTAAAATTTTCATGATACATCTGGAAATTTTCATTGACTACACAATAAAATGAAACAATTTCTAATTTATCTATTATTTGTTTTTGTTTATATCTCTTTTTTTTAGTTTAAAATCAAAGAGTTTATTGATGGGAATTGGCTGCAATTCAATTGCAAATTTGAAGTTGAAGGTGAATGTGAGGTGAATAATTCTTTGACCTCATGCTTGTTGTATCCAACAAGACCAGTCTTATACTGAAGAAAGTCAGAATTAAAATGTAAATTTTTAATGTTTATTATACACGGTCATAATCAAAATGTCTTCGTTTTGATCTTTATCGACGTTGAATTTTAATAACTAAAATGGGCAATGGATAGAATAAATATCCGGAAGTCGATTGTAGTAAATCTAGAAGCTGAAAGATATAAATCTTTTAACATTGGAATTTCTGGTCTGGCGATCGGATGCAGTTGAATTAACTGAAAAATTGTTTTACGATCAGAAATTTTGTATTTTTAGTGTTTCGGAAGATAAAATAATCACATAAAGCCCCAAAATAGATGTTTAATTTAGTTAACGTTGATTAAAACAATGTAAATTTGGTAGATTTTCAAAAGAAATTGTCCAGTTTCACGTATCAAACTACTATTTCATTATTTCTTTCGGATTTTTAAATCCTGAAAATCATTGCTTGATCACAAGCAGAAAAGTATAAGTTCTGCCTTTCTTTAGGTGTAAACTGTAAAATTCTACCAAATTAGAGTCTCAAAATAGTTTATGAGTCTTATCGAAAAATATTAGGCGAAAAACAATACTAAATTAGTAAATAATAATGAGTAAAATTAAACGAAAAGCCCCGTAATCCTTTAATCACCATTAGATTTGATAATTTCGTTTTAAATATACCAAGCTGTTGATATTTTCAAATTTTTTTTATTATAATCAATAACAATATTTGTTAACAATATTTCGTTATCAACAATTCTGTCGAAATTGTCAAGATAAGATAACTGTGACAAATATTTAGTACGGTATTGAATTTGTAAAAAAGCTACCTAAAATCAATTTGAACGTTGATTAGTAAAAATGTCGGACCCCAATAATATTTACGAAATTTCCATATTTAAAGATGCAATGATCGACGATAATGCATCGGTAATTAACAATTTTCTTATCAATATTGATCTGATTTATTTATTGTTGTAGATTCAAGTAGATGCAGTTCGACGATTACCAGCCTTAGCTGCAGCTATCGGTATCGAACGTACAAGAAATGAATTATTACCCTACTTATTAGATGCAATGGATTTAATGAATGATGAAATTTTATATAATTTAGCCGAACAAATCGAAAAATTCCTACCATTAGTTGGTGGTAGTGATCATTCATCGATTATATTGCCAATTTTGGTGAAATTATCGTACGTTGATGAAACGTTAGTTAGAGATCGTGCTGTTGCTGCAATGAAGAAAATTTGTGATAATCTAAATAATGAACAATGTGAAAATAGTTTCTATCCATTAATCCTCGATTTAGTTAACAATGATTGGTTTACAAGCAAATGTTCAGCTGCTGATCTATTTGCAGTAACGTCTCCAATCATTCATTAAAGAATATTTTAACAAATACAAAATTTGTAGATTTGTTATAACAAATTGCCAGAAGAAAAACAGGTAGAATTGAGAAATATTTTCCGCGTTCTAATACAAGATGAATCACCAATGGTGCGTCGAGCTGGTGAAAATGGTCTTATTGATTTCATTGAAGTCTTAAATGTTGACCACATAATCAACGAATTTATACCAATTTTTGATAATTTATCAAACGATGAACAAGTTAATCATTTAATTAAGTGATTAAATGAAGTAATTGATTGTAAATTTCCTAGGATTCAGTACGCGTACTTTCTGTCGATGTTGGGATAGCTATAGCGAATCGTATTGGTGACCATCAATTCGATCTACTATCACTACTGAAGACTTTCACAAAATTAACACGTAAATCTTCCATTTAACATCGATAATAAATTTAATTTTGAATTAAATTTCAGGTGATGTCTCTTGGCGGGTCCGTCAAAGGATCGCCTATAATATCCACGATATTCAAAAATCGGCAAGTCGAAAACAATTAGAAAATCGCCAAGAAATCTACCAGATGTACGAATCTTGTGTTAAAGATGCAGAATCAGAAGTACGTGGGATTGCTGCAAAGAAATTATTTAAATATTCAAAATATCTACAAGAAGATTTCGAAAAACACGAAGACTTCGAACGTTTCTTTGAAGAGAAATTGATGCCGTTAATTGAATATTTGATGACCGATGAAAATAATGAAGTACGTCTTGGTTTATCGACAAATATTCTATCATTAAGTACAATTTTACGTGATGAATGTTTTATTAAAAATATTCTACCGTTAGTATTGGATGCTTTAGAAAATGAAGAATCGATGGTGTTTAAGGAGAATATGTTGAGAAATTTGAATTCTTTACCGACAGGTGTTGATATATCAAAATCGTTCAAATCAATCAGTAAAGTTATACGGAATTTACTTGAAAATTCCCGATTACATTGGCGTACACGACGTAATATTTTAATAGCTTTCGTTCATATAACAAAGAATTCTACACAAGAATTCTTCGATGAAAATTTACGAATCTTCTACATAAATCTATTGAATGATAGCGTTTATGCAATTAGACGTACAGCCAGTTTAATATTACCATTATTTGTGAAACAATTCGACTGTAATTGGGCATTAAAATCATTAACACCAATCGTTTATAATTTATCAACAGATTATCATTATTTAATACGTTACGTCGCTATATTCTGTTTAAACGAACTAATTAGTCCCAATTTGAATTTGGATAGCAACAACAATCAAGATCCTGGTAGGTATTTGGAAGATTTAAGGAATTTTCCACCGGAAAAACGAACAAAATCTATTATTAAAATGGTTAAATTGAACAACATTCTATCGGAAAAATTACAAGAAATTACCGTTGATTTAACGACAGAATATCTACGAGATGAAGATTTAAATATCTATGCTGAAGATACTTTGAAAACGTTAAAATCGAGTCAAACTTGTGGGATATTTACAATTTCACCAATTGAAGATTGTTCCTATATTGAGAAAGTTCTATTGTTGTTTATTCGGGATTTTTTGGATATTTTGAAAACTCTCTTGGATGATAAAATGGTGAATATTCAAGAACACGCAAAAGATTGTGTGAAAAAAATACAAAATTTCGTGAAATCAATTCAATTAGAACAAGAACAGTTTTGGATTAAAGTCATCTTGCAAGATACAACTGATAATTTACACCAAGAAATCGATAAAGAGATAGAAGAACAATTAACCAAAATACCAATGATTGATGAATTGGATTTGAATTTAAATGAAGAAATATTGCCTGATTTAGGTAAAGATATTGACGATTTAGAACAAAATTTAAATGAGACTACAGCATCCAATAGTGAAGATATTTCGAACGTACCAGAAGAATTTTAATATCTTTTTAGTCTATTTTGTTGTATTTAGTGGTGATTTTTGTGTGTTTTTAATTAATTGTGGGCACAAGAGGTTAATTCAACAATTATTTCGTTAAATTATCTTATCTGTATTGTATTATTCTTATAAACAACTTAATTGGGTTATTTATTTATTTTAATTTTTTTTTTGGCGACTATATTTGAAAAAACCGACCTGTTATTCAATGAACCTTTATAACCAATTTGTAATATTTTTTTTGTACAATAACTGATGGAGTAATATCCTGAAGTCGATAGGTTAAAACGTGTCGCAGCAAATGGCTCAGCTGGTATAATAATTTTCAACATCATTTCCTGTGGAAGGGATTATTTTTTTAAATATAGTTTCAAAATTTGGTTCATATGAGAAGTTTCAGTTTTCCCAATTTAATAATTCTCCAATTTAAGATATTTTTTTAAATATTTTTGGACACTACGCTCTTAATTGAGCAAAGCAGGTGAATTTTCAAACAAAATCGAGCAAATTCAACCAAATTATGATCCAAGATGACTGAAGAACTATCAAAAGCGCTAAAATCGTAGAAATTTGTATAACAAAGAGAAATTATCCTAAATGAGAGGGACCACTCTATATACGATTATTACCTGTTTAAATTTATTTTATCAAATCACTGATAATTGGATATCTATTAAAGTATACTGACGACGAAAACTAATAATAAAGTACAAAAATCATTACTTGTCGACACAATCCAGTTGAATTCTAGACTTTAATCTGATCGTTTGAAGTTTTTATTCTCAAATAGTAACAATGGTTGATACAATTTTAGAAGAATGGCAAGAATTAAGCAATGATTTTAAACAATTGGAATCAATAAAGAAAACTTATCAACAGAAATTAGAAGAGATTGTAAAATATCAAAATGAATGTGAGAAACAAATCAATCATCAACGTTATCGTATAGCAATTTTACGGAAATCATCAAAAAATCTATCACCGGAACGTTTAAATTCATTGGAAGAAGAGATGTTAAAACGTGAAATCCAACTACAAGATATACAAGATATGCTACCGAAACCGAGTGATTTATATTTACGTACCGTTTTAGGTAATGTTAATGTATCAATATTGAATAAAGATGAGAAATTAAAATATAAGAGTGATTATGAAAAATTCAAATTAATAATGAGTGGTGTATTGTTTATATTAGGGTTATTAAATATTTGGTATATAAGTCGTATATTTGAACGTATATTTTTATTTATAATAGTATGGTATTATTGTACTTTAAGTATACGTGAGAGTATTTTAAAAGTGAATGGGTCAAAGATCAAGGGTTGGTGGCGTTTTCATCATATCCTAACAACAATATCAGCAGCAATTCTATTAATATGGCCAGAAAGTCGTACATGGGAATTGTTTCGTACGAAATTTATAGTTCTTACTGTCTATATTACATTTGTACAATATTTACAATATCGTTATCAAAATGGTGTATTATATCGATTGAAAGCACTAGGTGAACGTCATAATATGGATATTACTATTGATGGTTTCCATAGTTGGATGTGGCATGGTCTTAGTTTCTTATTTCCATTTTTATTTCTTGTATACGCTTCCCAATTATATTTAGCTATTAATTTATATCAATTATCATATTTATCTAATGCAACATGGCATGTTAGTGTATCAAGTTTATTATTTTCTATATTAGCATTAGGTAATATAATAACATTAATGACAATAAAGAAGAAATTCCATAAAAATTTTATGTTAAAATATCGAATTTTAAGTCAAAAATTACACAAAACACTTTCCGGTGATATCAATGATAAAAATAAAAAGTAAGATTCGATATTTATTTATATGGGTTATTTAATAAAAGATAAGTTAATAAGTAAATATTATCCAATCATTATATTAACCTTTGTCAACCTATAATTATAATAATATAAATAGTAAAAAAATTTGAAAGGGGCCGAATCTATGAACCGGCCTAATAACTTCCCCGACACGAGTCCGAGTTTTTAAAAAAACGAGTACCGTAGCACGAGTTTTGTATACTATTTTTTCTATTGGAGATACTTTATTAAAAAAAAAAACTAACTTACTATAAAAATCAAAATCGGGAATCGAGAACCGTGGCTATCTCACAACCACCGAAAAATTCAATGAGGAACCAGCATCTCGTCAACAAAAACTCTGTTCACTAATCAGTGATTCCACACACAGACTTTTCAGTTCGACTTTCTTACAATTCGATTCACAATTCAATTGCGAAATTTTGACAGAACGACAGAACTGTCATTTGAGCGCGGAATAAAAAGTAGTACGGTAGTCCCAACAAAAACATGGAAAAATTCAAATCATATAGATTGAATTGTCGAGGGAATATACATTTCTTTTTTAGGAGAAATCAAAATTTATATTATTTTAAAACATTTATTTATTAAAAAAGCGCTAACCGAAACACAAAACCCGCTTGAAAACAAATATTCTGAGGTTATGTTTCAAAAATGACAGAAGAATGTAAACAAACGCATAGGATTTTATGCCTCCAGTGATACCAACAGTAGATATCATTCTGTCTTTATAAAATACCGTTATAAATTTTGCTACGCTTTAAAAATTATGTTGGATAACCTTCTAAACTGTCATTTCAAAATTTCGCAATTGAATCGTGAACAACAACTCTTTTCTATGGCAACCGATCCCTGATAGAAGGCGGCAAATTTGAATTGGTTGACTAGACTATTTTGCCAATTTTGTGCCCTTATTTAAAAAAAGAAAAGAACATCGCACATGATGGGTATCGTTTTAGACATAAAAGCACATGCCCTTTCGATTGGTGATATCAAATTAATATGTTATCTTGAATTTTTTTCAATCAACCCCCTCCCCCTTCCACCCCCGTGGTCCGATTAGCACCAAAAACTAATCAACTCGAACGGCCACCAAATAGTTTGTGCTGACCAAATTTGAACTCAATCGGTTAAACAGTTTTTGAGTAATCGTTGGAGAACCGACAGACTCACACACACACACACACACACACACACACACACACACACACACACGGACATCATGCTAAAAACTTCAAAAACGTGTTCAGGGGACCTCAAAACGTAAAGATCTGGTGAAATCTCGAATTCGAAATTTTGGTCCGAAACTAATAACTTCCCTACCCTCTGGTCGGGGAAGTTAAAAGAGTATTTATAAACAATAATTACTAAATCTTATATTTAATGGCCTCTACCTTCACCTTCTCTATCAGTATAAAGATAGACACGCGCAAATATTGAGAAATTTGTAAGGAATAATAATTTTTTTACCCAAACTAAAATCAGTGTCACATATCTATCGTCTGTTTCACTTAAATGGTCCTAGCTCTTATTAAAACTAGGACCACCTAGTATTCGACCGATTAAAAAGATATTTTGGAGATTATTTCAGTAGATTTTGAAATACGTAGGTCACAGAGAAGTCAATCAAAAACGATCTTTTTTAAAGGTATTGCGATTTACAAAATCAAATTACACATATAAAATGACTGTTTTTCACAATTTCATTCTGAAACTGATAGGAATGTTTCGTGTTTATTCAAAAACCATCAACTTCCCGATGACAATCAAATTTTAGTAAAGGGGTTTCTAAGAACCTCCTGAAGGTTTTTGAAATATTTTTCAAATTATTCATCAAATAATAGGTGTTTTCATAAGAGCTAGAGATATTTAAATGAAACATGCGGTACCGGAGACATAATTGTGATTTAAATAACAACTCTTGAATATGGTCACCTACTTATTAAAGTTGCTGATTTCAATTATGTAGTTCAACTGGAGTTCAATGGAAAACAAGTTAGGTAGGTCACCATTTAGATTGTTCATTGAGAATAATAATTCTACCTTTTTTTTAATATTGGACGTTAATAATGCCATTTATGTATGTCGTTCGTAATAATAAAATAACAAAGAAATTATAATTGAGTTGTTTATAACTATGTTGAAAGATGTATTTACTCATTGACCGTTAATGCAATTGCCGATCATTTAAACATATCTTAATTGTAGTAATAAAATTAAATATTAGTAATCGTTTGATGGATATGAAAAGACGCGAATACTTGGTCTATTAATAAACAGATAATCAAAGAATTATGATGATTATTTTAGAAATGAATAAATTCCTCTTATTATATTCAACTGAAACAAAAATGTATAAAAGCTTAAAAAAGGTTTGATTTTAATGTTCAACGTTTTGTATTTTTCAATATACATCGCTCATGTCTATTCCTCGAACATTCACCACTTCAACATTTTGCAATAAATTATCGATGAAGGAGCACTTATAATAATCTGACAAGGAAAGAAGCGTGAATTTTTTATGAATTTGATTCTACTAAAACACGAATCAAAAGCAAATCGATATGCGCTTGAAATGTTACATTGTTAGCTTATTGATCCGGTACAATTTTGTATGAACATCTTAATTTAAATACAATGAAGTAGAGAAAAATGTAACCCACTCTCTAATTTTAGACCTTAAATAAGACGTTTAATACGTTCGATTTTCTGTCATTTTTTAATCAAATTGGCACCCTGGGGTGAGAAATTTTGACGCCCTTGATGTCCAATTATTTCGTTAAAACTTTCAACGAATTTAAACAATTTACCGCCTTGTTGTTCCACTGTATATCGATCTTATGCCAATTGTGGTGGCGGCAGTTGTGGAGGCGGTTAGCGCATTTAATTTTAAAGATAGACCGACAAACAGATTTTCAAGCATTAGGTTTTATTTTCAATGTAAATAAATAGACGTGATTGTCCTCTTTAGAACGATTACGTAAAAATTTTCGTAATTAAACGTATGTAAAAACATAAATTTTTCAATGTAGTGCCGTTTGTTTTCAACAGGTGCATCATAGCAGAGATCTTGGCAATACACTCAATTTCAGCGACGATAATTACTTTGTTATTAATAAATTTTGGAATTAAAAAAAAATGAAAACAAGCCTAACAATGGGAGACTTCAGAAACTGACCAAATATTGTCGATTTTTGAAAATTATTTTAGATTAATTTCTATAGGCCAAATTAAACATTATTGTAACTTTTATGTTCTCCAAAATATTTCGAATTTTTTAATGAAACCGACTGATGTGTAACCAAATAAAATTAGAGTAATTCATGTGCCAAAACCTTAGGTTAACAACCTTTGAACATTTCAGATTGTATATTTCATTTTACATGTCGTCTAAAATAAAAATCCATCTAGAAACACATTGAAACAACTCAACATTATTTGCAACATTTTCAAGGTAGTCTACATTGAGAATTTCCTCATAAATTGGGCAAAAATTACGTAATCAGCGCCATCAACAAAAAAAAAAAACCTATTTTCCATAATAAAACAATCAATCCACTAACCTTGTAGTTGGTAAATTGTTGCCTGATATTCAGCCAATTTCTCATCGATATAATCCTGTGATTGATTTGCGATAATTTCAGCCGTTGACGGTCCACTATCCTCTTCGTCAGGTTCGTAATTTTGTGGTAATGGTGGTGGCTCCATTGGTATACCACCGATATACTCGAATTCACGTAATGGTGGTCCGAATTCGGAGGGTGTTGAAATCCGATACGATTCCGGTGTTGAACTCCATTCACGTGAATACGGATGAATACCACGGAAATATTCAGGGGTAGGTCCTCGGGGTGCAGGGGAAGGCTGCAAGATTTCCCCATAAATAAATTATTGTTGTTATGGAGCAAGAAAAATGACGATTATTGTCAAGTTTTTATTAGTTTTTTATTGTTTTCTATTAAACGGAATACGAAACGATAAAATTAATGTTGTTGTGTTCTTGGCGGAAATTCAAAATTGTAATTTTAACGATGATGGATTGAGATTTTTAAAATTTGTTAGAGAAACTGATGTAAAGGTTTGCCTGTTTCAAATAAAATTTTGACATTAATTTAATTGAACAACAAATAATTAGGCTTGTTATGAAAGTGAATGCAATAAACTCCTCAAATCTAGTTTAGATTCGTTAATTAATTATGCGAAAAGTGGTTTGGGAATGACTACAGTTACAATTACAAATAAAAAAAAATTAGGACGCCAAAGTGAAATTGTAACAAGTTCACAACATAGAGAAGAATTTCATCCAAGAATTATGAGGCGAAGCATGTCAAACAAACCGAAAAGCTCAATTTTAAACCATTTAAAAATGATGAGCGCCATACAAATGACATTTATTGGAGAGCTGTTTGACGATAAAGGTACTCCAATATTTTAAAATATCCCAAACCGAACACCTTACATTCAAAATTGAACAATTTCCTCAATAATAAATTACAATTTCGATTATAATTTTCAAAATTAGTTTAATTAGTTGAAGGCCAGCCGCTTAGACAAATCACCTTCGATTTTAATGCCAAAGACTGAGGCAAAATGAGTTTTGCGGTTTAATAAATTACGAAAAATTCAGCTTTAACCGTTTATAAAGAAAAATTCTTCAAATACTCATCATTATAGTCAAACAGGACATGCTTTTTAGTGGAAATTTCTAACGTTTTGTGTTAGGTCTAAGAATAACAAATATTTAAGTAAATTGATAATGACTGAAAAAAATCGACAAACAAAAATACAAAATTGATGATAATATCTGAACTTTTCAGAAGTCTCGCTAGTTGAAGAGAATTTAGAATTGCCTGAAAAATCTAGAGGAATATGCAAGAATTATTCATTTCTCGAAGTTATTAGAACAACAATGGACAATATTGATGAATCCAAGGGTTTTCTTATGGTAATTTTTGGGGAATTTCTCAATGAAATCAGTGATATTTATTCACCATTATTGCAAAGTATCAAATATATAATAGAAACAACAGATTGTAAAAAGACGCTTATTATAATAACAGGAAAATGTCCACGAAATAATCATGTTTTGATACCAGTTTACGCTAGAGGTAATTTTTAGAAACAATTTTAACGCTTGTGAAATTTGTATTTGAAGGGCCACGACGTGATGAGCTTAAAGATTTGAAGAAATTGTACAATTTACCGTATATTATCAAGGGTCTTTTATCGGAAACGAGTGAAGAAAGTACTTTAATAAGACACAAACGAAATGTGAAGAATTCGAAAGCATCTAGAATTTTTCCATCAGTCTTATTTTTATCTTTTATCCTTTACAATCTTATTTCTTAAATTATATTTGTATCCTATTTACAATTCAAGTCATATTTATTTTTAAATCAATCTCCTAGAAAGACTATTTATTTTTAACAAATAAATAAATTGAATGTAACTTACTGGATGCATTGGCATACGGAACGGTTTAGGTCCTGGTGGTGGTGTTGAAGATGGTGGTATCGGTGATTGTGGCCATCTAGGCCTTGGACAGGCCATATATGGCGGTGCACGATTATTAAACATACTCATACCGGGACTACCAAGACGTGGTGGCGGAGATGGGGTAGCATAAGGTGATGGTGGCCGGAAGTGCAACGGTGACCAACCACCGCCACCACTACCACGGCCACCACCTTGCCCACCGGACATTTAGGAGTTAAAATTTTCTATTTGGAACGATATGAAAATCATCGAATCTGTAAATAAGAATGATTTATTTTTGTAATAAAATATAATTTTTCTAAAACAGGAAATATAAAATCGGTCATTCAACTAAAATTGTAAGCAAATCGAAATTGAATTAGTATAACTAATGCTGGTTTTAGAAAATTCATTATTTTAGGCCGAATGAGTGGGAAATTTACAAACGATTAAAAACGAAATTGAATCCACGAGTTTATTTATAGGTGTTTATGATTATTTAATTCTAGCATAAAACAATTAACGCTCGAGTTAAAATTCACGATTATAAATCCATGATTGTTTTTAGTCGTCTATTAATTTGTAGAATTTCGATCTTTCGTAAACAAATGTATGACTCAAAATGCTCGTTACTATAATATTCGACGTCTATTTTTATTTGATATGTCTATCTGTACCAGTTGTTGGTCCAGAACTTAAAACATCAAACGGAAATAAATTAACTGTAAATATTCTATAAATATATCAGTGGGTCACCATCGATTCATTTTCGACCAGTACCGGTAAACTCAAAAGTACCCAAAAAACCCCGAATAAATTTATTTTGACCCAATTTAATTTGAAAAAAAGTGATCCAAAAAACACGCAATTTCACGTCTTTTTACAATTTTAACAATTCGCCACCCTTTAGAGCACTTGTTTTAAAAATCCAACAACAATCAAAGGGTTGATTTTTGATAAAACAATTACCGCTGGTTTATCGTTGGTACGGCTATAATGAGCGTCACGACGTACATATAACGATCACTAAAGGAAAACTGCAAATCTGGATATTGTATAGTTATATGTCCGTTTACCCCTTCTATGTAATTTTTAATTTTAGATTTGGCATCGGGACGCTATCTCTGACGTGATGTTACTATACTTTGTACAGGCGTCGTTGTGATCGTCGCCGACGCCTTATAATCTCTTACTCTCTTATTTATTCTCTCTTAACTAATTCCAACAATTAAAGTTTAAAAACGTTTAAATTTTTGGCTACGAATACATTTAAAATAGTACAAATCAGGCGATAAATTAGATAAATTAGTTAAGAATAATTGTGATTCAGTTGGCCAAGAATTTCAAATAGTTTTTCTCCTTTTATATGCTTGTTTTGTATTGTAAAGAAAAGTAATCGTTAATAAATAGAACTAGGTTTAGTGCATCGTTAAGCTCACTTAACGGTACCCATAATGCTTTGATTTGTGTAAAATCAACCTGTGATTTAGAATTATTTATTTGACGTGGGTGGTAATTTGAATAGTTGTATTTTCAAATTTACACAAGTTTAATTACAATAATCATTATTCAAACGATTCTAAAACTATGTTTATGTTTATAGGTAGAAACGATCGTTAAACTTGAAAAATTGGTACTTACCGAATAAGGTAAATTGTTGATTATGGACTTCATCATTCGAATATCAGTGCTCTTCAATTTTGTATGCCTTATTCGTAACAAACTCAATATTATCTCCAACCTGCACCGTCTATAAATAATTTTAACTAGCCACTATATGGTTAGAAAAATATAATTTTCAACAATTTCTTAAGTCCCTCGAGTTGCTGTATTTCTTGGGTATTTGATTTCATTCCCATCTTTTCACCCAATTTATGTCTAAGCTACATAAAATTACAAAGACTTGGACTTTTCCAAATTAATTTAATTCAATTACAAGAGAACTATCTAAACGTGCCCCTTCGATTTTATTCTTTTTCCCTTTAGGGGGCAACTCGAATAATTAACGAAAGGGGACAAGGGACGATTGCCAATTATGAAAAATTTTAATTGTAATCCTAATAGAATATAATTATTTAAGAAATTTCTAATAAACAGGGCGTTTGAACCATTTATAGATGTATCCATTATTTTTATTTGTACAAAAAATCAAGCGTTATAAGAACACTCCATAAACGATTGAAACACCCTTTACTTTACTCCAAATTGTTTATTGAAAATAGATCATTAAATTAAGATAATTTTAAAGATCCACCCCAATAAATAAAGTAGATTAAAGTACTTTCAAATAGTGCAATTATAAAAATTACATACCTATTATAATGGAGATTTCATTTAGGTTTCATTTCGAGAAATTCTAAGGATCTTCAGGATTCTAAAATAAGACTGGATATTGATAAATGAACTTTGTTAACAATAAAAATATTCAACTTTTCAAATTATTTTTTCTTCTTAATTCGTTAACATACAATAGGTGCTTATTAAATGAGTCAAACTACAAAAATTATATGATCGAAAATATACAAGTCTTGAGGCTCTTAATTAACTCGAATTATAATTAAATCATCGGAATAATAATAAAAACTGATGTCAACTACAATCTTCTACAATTATCTAATCCAAAACTCTTGTTATTGATTTATTACGGAAATAAAGCACAGTTATATCTGTAAGTACTTTACGAAAATCTCTGCAAATGCTAGAAAGAAAATTCTAATGAAATTATTGTAAAAAGATGAAAGAAAATCGTGTAATCAATTTTGTACTTAAATTTTGATAATTAGGCAAAATCACCATTTTATTAAAATTCTTATTACTATTATTACTGTTTTATACTGAGAAATAGTTCCATATGAAACTATGTAATAATTTTAGATACAATCGTTAAATTCATCATCAATATCCATTCGTTGATTCAATTATTCGATAATTATTTACGATTATATGGTGATCTAGACCTTGATCGTGATTTAGATCGTGAATTATTCGATTTATGATTGGATTCACTGGAATCTCCACCCCAATCAGACAGATCGTATTTAGATAAATCACCATCCTCATCGTCATCTTCTTCATCTTCCACCACTTCCTGTTCTTCATCTTCATTTTCACGTTCTTCTTCAACATCATCTTTTTTATCATCTACTTTATGATTATCATTACTTTTCTCTATTTTCTTCTCACTTGGTTCTTTTATCATTGATGTCGATGAAGATCTTCGTTTTTTCCTACGTCCAAACTCATCATATTCATCATCAGATTCTGTACGGTCTTTATATTCAACAACACCACGATCGTTATAACCACCACCGAAACCGGTCCGTTCTTCGACTTCACCAAATTTCGGTGCATTACAAACATTACATTGTTGTCGTCTAGCCCAATTCACATTACCACATTTATTACACTGCCAATCGTCGGCACTGAATAGGCCCCGGCTCTTTTCAGCTGCTGCTTTGCCAATCTCGTGGCCCAGTTTTCGTTTCTTTGTTGTGTTTGTTGTTATCGGTAAATTCGGGCGACTCTTATGGCAACGATTACATTGATTACGTCGTGCGAAATTTATATTACCACAATCGTTACATGTCCAATCACCATCGGCTATTGACGGTTTTAATGATGGTGGCGGTGGTGGTGTTAATTCGGCTGTATGTTCCATTTATTTTCAATTATGATAGATGAAGAATTAAATAATCTAAAAAAATTCAGAAGCCGATCCTGTCTTGTCTGTAAAGTCTACAAATTTACGTTAGATAGGTTATCTAAAGGGTTGTTGAATATAAAATAATTTATACGATATTGACCACATCTTTAATACCTGAATTTACAAATTACGTGATTAAATTGATTAATTGTTAATTATCACAAAATTATTATCAAAAAAAAATAATATTAGAGAAATCACAGGCCTGTATTTCCAGGCTCGATTTTTGACAAATAACTTTGGAAATTTTAGACACTGACAGTTGGCACTTCTGCACATCAATCAAACAAACAATAATTATAACTCAATAATTACAAATAAACCAAGCAAATTCAATTTGTTTTATCAAATAATTATCCTCAAGTAATTACAATTAAACAATTCTCATCAAAAGGTTAAGAAATCAACTACTAAAACATTTAGTGTATTTCGATGAAATTCCCCCAAGTCTTCAACTGTCGTTTTGATTTAACGTTGCCAGATTTAATATATTTTTCTTAACGTTACACTAAATTAGTATAGAAAAGGCTATAACTACTTTTATCACTACAAATAAACTCATTTAAAATAAGAATTAGACGACTTGAAAAATTACTACAATTATTTTACCGATAATAAAAGAGACAAAAAGGCGATATTTACGAGTGCGGTTTATTTCTGTCTCTAATACTCCGAATTTACGGGATGATTTGGCAACGTAGAGTCGGCCATTTGAGTTTCAAAATTCGTATAAACAACGTTTGAAGATCTGTTTTTCTCTGAAAGAAAAGTTTTTTAAAAAATGTCAAAAGCTCATCCACCAGAATTAAAAAAGTAAGTTTCTACAATAGAATACAAAAATTTTCTATTAATTTTTTATCAACTATAGATTTATGGACAAAAAATTGTCGTTGAAGCTGAACGGTGGTCGCCAAGTTGCTGGAATTTTGCGTGGTTTTGATCCATTTATGAATTTAGTCGTTGATGAAACCGTCGAAGAATGTCGTGATGGCAAAAAGAACAACATAGGAATGGTGGTAATTGGAAAAATATAAATTAAGAATTGTTATAAATTTGAGGTTATGTCGGGTGTTTTTTAGGTTATCCGCGGCAATAGTATTGTAATGTTGGAAGCCCTTGATCGTATCTAAGTTAGCCATAGATGTAGGATTATTTAAGACAAATAAACAAGAAAAATAATTATTAGAAGATTTGAAATCAACCCGTATCCAGACATCCATAATCCAATATTTCCCCTTCAATAAAGGTAAAAAATAACCGAACTCTATCTAGGAAACAAACAATAATAGGATGTGCATCATTTTTAACGTAGCACAACCGGAAAATTCAATTTTTCTGTCATTTTCGCTATATAGCTAGCCCAGTTTATTATACAATGTCTCATCCAATTGTACACAGTTGATCGTATGCGCTTGCCCACATTTTCCACATAAAATTTTATTGGAAATGTTCACTAGTTTAGCAGAGTGAATCTCTTTTGAAGCGTCTCGACGACAAGAATAACGACGCCAACAACGTCAACTATTATCACTACAGTGGTGATTGCACACAGAAATCGAAAACAATATCTAATTATTTTTGTAGTGTTACAGTATTGAATAATAGTGATAATAGATTCGATAGAATATCTCCAAAAACAGGTAGATCTACATATAGAATATTGCTTTTTTCTATTCAATATTAAAAACGTTCGTCTATAATTCAAACAATAAAACATATGGGTTTTTATTATTAATTGTTATTGTATTGCATTGTATTATGTTCTCACGTGTTATCGGTTACACGTTTCTTTAATGAAAAAATCGTCAATATCCAGGGGAAATACGATCAATAATTTCAGGAATTTATAAGTTTTGTACAACAAAAATTTTAATTATTTTGATTACAATTGAAAATGTTTGCAGACAAAGTTTGATTTTTTGGTGTTTTATTACAAAATTTCCAAAGTAATCTTTTTTGTTTAGTCTATGGCTTCATTTGAAATTTACAAACTTTGTTGCAAATTGGAGAATTTTGGCGATAACTTTGATAAAAACATTCATTAATATTAATAGAAAATCTACGTGAATGTATTTGAAATATTATCGGGTCTTTTTGTTTATCTTTCAATGTAAACCTATAGTCGGTCACCATTACATAGCCCTAGCAATTTAACAAATTTCACCACAATAACTTCTCTATTATATAACGTCTGGTTACAGAAAAGTTTTCTTTGATTTTAAACGCTCTACTCTAACACAATTCGTTTATTAAACAAACAAAAATTAAATGAAACCAAGCGAAAATTTCCTTTAGATTTCGTTCTTTTTAGCAGATACAATTAATTATTGAGCGGAAATATAAATTTTAGATTAAACGAATTCGACCTTTGTTTTTTTTTCTTTAATTTTATCAAAGCCAACGATAACACATTTGTTTGAAAGACATAAAATTGTAGCCTAAAGATATACGGATACACTTAATTTAAGTAAAAGCTTTTAGTACGGTTAATTAAAAATAGAGTCTAGCTAATTTAAAATTAATATTTTTGTCGATAATTAGCTCTTATTTGTTAATAAACTTATACTTTGTGAACATTCAGTCGAAGAAATGCGAAATATGTACAACAAAACAAGAATTTAACGATTTTAAGGGAATTAAACGTAGAGCTAAATTAAATGGATAAGAATGTCGAATGATCATTCCTTTGGAAATAAACAAACCTTTAGTTAGTGTTAAAAGTTAAGATTGATGATTGTGAAGGAATTTTTGAAGGTTTTTTGAAGAGATATCCCAGTATTGTATACTTTTTAGAACATATTTGTCTGTTTGACTTCCTCAAAATATGAAGCATTTTATAAAGTGGAATTTAAATCTATTTTCAAAATCACATCATGTTCGTATGTTGTTAGAGATGAATATTCTGAACCATTATTCTTTTTTAAATTTGAATATCGACAAGTTACTGTTGAAATGAAGTGAAACCTTTGATGATTTTCAACAGTATCAAAATAGATGCAACGAGCCAGACAAACTGGCGACATTCAAAGATGTTGATTATTGCCGTGAATATTATCGAATATTCGCTAACAAGATCTATCCTGCATTTTTTTATTTCTAACATAGAATTTGACTATAATTGCGCCTATGATTGACTATAAAATACGAGAAACCTGTAGTTATGATTTCATTTATTGTTCTATTCGATTGATTATTAATAATAATGTAAACAAGACGTTTAAGCTACGAAATAATATCAATAATTATGTTTATTGATTAAACTATAGCTTCTTATTTTTCTTAAAGTGTTTTACACTCTTTTCTTCATAATCAATTAACGAAAGGTGAAATAAAATTGAAAAACAAGAAACAGTATCGTATTTTGTAGATTGCAAATAAAATCGTATCATTAGTACGATAATATAAAAAACAAAAATCAAAATGAGAATCAATAATCAAGTTTCGATGACATTGAGTATTTTGTAGTGCTATATTTAGATTGTCAAGTCGTTTTCTAATAAAAGCAATTCATATTTGAAGACGAAATGCTGGGAAAAACAGCTTATAACAATCCGTTTATTGAAAAGAACAGAATATTTTCAAGTCAAATCACGAACTGGTTGGTTGAATCAAATAATTAAAATAGGAAATCATAACGAATATACAAACACAATTTGGTTATGATGTGACAATTATTGGTAGATTGTTCTTCTATTTTATCAGTTTAATTAACTGATTTTCAATTTTCCAATAACATAGTGTGGAAATCGAAAATTACATCTGAAATCTGACATGACAATTAACATTATCTTTTCAACAAAACAAATATCCATCAAATTATACAAGCTGTAGAATCCTGATAATTAGAAATGTATCCATTTTGACTAACTCTCAACGGGTAAGAATCCCTAAATTTTCGTTATTCTCGCATCAAATTAAATGTATCAAAATCTATTGTACAAAAGGGCAAAGGTTGCGGCTATAAATATTTTATATTCAGAGAGAACGGACCGATTTTAAATTATTAACAATATTCCATTTCAATATGTTTTTTTCCTAACGACTCAAACTTTTTATATGAGACAAGCACAATTTATCAATTTCCATTCTCCCTAGAGACTGTAATATTGACTTTCTTCTTTGTTTCAAAATATCACGGTTATTTTTAGTGAATTGTCTCGAAAAAAATACAGCAAATTTTATATTTAACGTTCCATTATAATCCATCATGGTGGGATTAGAGACCGACATTTCGCACAATTATAACTGAGAATAATAAAATTAGGACTAAATTTATAATTTTGTCGCAGTTTATAAGTGTGGTTTTAATAATTCACAAATTTTTAATTAACGACAATTTCAACAACTGCATAGAATATTTAAATAATTGTTGGTTTATTGTAGTTTTTCATCTATTAAAAGTTGTTAAAATTGTTGCTTTATTCAAAGAACCGTATAATTTTTCATAATTTACAAACGAGTTAATTTACAATAAACTCAAGTCCATTAAAGTATTAAATAGTTGTTAGTTCCTATAGCTATTATATACATATATACAGTTATTGATCTTGGACTGGTTGATGTAAGTAACGACCTACTTTTCACACCCTCCATCCTTTTCTTGATGAATTTCCCCGACTACAATTGCAACGACAGTGATAATTTCCAGCGTTTTCATATATTTAAAATTCAGTCAACGTAACGTGCCTACAATAACACACCAGTAAAGTTAGTTAATTGTGAAAATTTTCAAAGACATTGTGTAAGATTTTTTTTTTTAAAGAAAACCTATTACAATTATTGCTGCTATTTTAAGCATCTCCTTTCCATATAAGTTAAAATTCTAAGACTTCACGGTTTTGTAGTAGAATTAGACTTTAATGTTAATCGTGTTTAATGAAATTTTATAACTAGTATCAGTTTCCTTGTTAGCTTTACCTATTTTTCTTACAAGATTAAAAAAATGTTGAAATTACGTTGGAGAATTATGGTGGAGGCGCCGGGCTAATATACAATTTTCTTTATTAATGTTTTGTTGCAGATCATGAGACGTACACGACGTCATAAATTCTTACAAATTTCCGTCTTCTTTCTTATCTATTCGATAATACACGTATTATCAGATAATACAGATAATGAACATAAGGTTGTTGTAAAAACTAATGAGAAATCTGATGAAGCTATTAAAACTACGACAACAACAATAATAGAAAGTACAACAGTTGGAGAGAAGAAAATTGACACAACAACAATGCATACAACAGTTAGTTCAACAACCGGCACACAATCTTCTACAACAACGACAACAAAAGCTACAACTAAAGCTACAACAACAACTATCCCATCAACTGCATCAACAACAGAAAAGACTACATTATCGCCTATAACGACCACTTTGAAACCGGTAAAGAATAAAAGGACGACGAATTGTACAGTTCCGGCAATAGAACAGGTGAGCTAGAAATTTGCATTTGAGTCGAATAATTTTAATCGCCCCATAGATATGAGTTCCAAGATAATAAATAAAAATAACAGAAACATTCTTTATTAGTTTCATCTTGCCAGTAATAAACATTAAGTGTTAATGACATTTAACATTAACTGATCAAAGTAAAAGAAAAACAAAACGAATTAAAACCACTAATCTCATCGGATTCTCGTTCAGCTATTCAATTATCGGTTGTTGAAATATTGTTGTCTCTTTAGGTCATGGGAACTTATAAAACTCATTAAGTGGTTTTTTCTTGGGGAAAAAACAACTTTTCGACATTTATAACTTAAGCTAGTGTAGGAAACAAAACAGACCCTTGAGACATTCTACAGGAAAGTAAATACAGTCGAACTTAATTACAACTATTTCCCATATTGATGCTGTTGGCATGAAACGTATACCTTTAAGGAGAGTGTTTAGTTTAATAGATTTAAAAATTAGAAGTTAATCAAAAAATGAGGGAATTAACGACTCGTTAATGTTTTAAAATGAACAATTTTAATTGTCAGAATTTACATTTACAGCAACAAAGATAAGAAAAGGATCGTTTCAAATTTTCGTCAGAAAAAAGTGCCCTAAAGCGATTTTCGTTGGTGTACTTATCGGAGACGTATCGTCTTGTATGCGTCTAGTCTACCATAACATTGTTGTCCCCCTAATGTTTTGGGAGAATTCAATAAATTGTACAGTTAATTTCCATAGAAAATCGGTTATTTCTAGATTGGTGTGATTTTAACGTTTCGATTTCGTTTTGAAACGATTTATTCTCGAATTTTTAATCAAGAATTCCCTTATTTATAAATATTGTAGGACGCGTTCCGCTTTATGTTTATTTCAACAGATACGAGCATTTAGACTGACTTAAATCGGTTTCTTCGATGGAAAATTTGAAGAATTTCCAATTAATACCAAATACCTAATATTTGGAAATAATATCGTTGAGTTTATTCCAAATATTGATTATGAATAATTGAATTCATTTTCGTTTGTTTACTTTATTTCACTAATTTTTATCAAAATTTAATTACAATATTGTTCTACCCGATTTACAAATAAAACAAAATTGAATATAATTCGATTTTTTCACCACTTACAATTTTTAATTGCTTTCAAACAATCTCTTTCAAGGAGATTATTACGACAACCGTCTACTGAATTCAAGTGTTATTTCAAGCAGTCTCTATCAAATTTGATCCGTTCAACACAACTTACCCTATGGAAATTTGATTTGTATTTGCTTATAAACTAATGATACTTTTCTGAAATGAAAATTTTCAATTTTCTTAAATATATTCATCACTTTCGTTAGGATATTAGTTTATAAATTAATGAAAAATTTGTTATAATTTCCAGTTTCCCAAACCGTTAATTGGTCCATCAGCTAGGAAACACGGCGGCATCATTATCCATATAATTGTAGCAGTTTACACATTTTTAGGATTGGCGATTGTTTGTGATGAATATTTCGTGGCATCATTGGATCGTATATGTGAAGGTGAGTTAATTAATTAAATTTGATAGATCAAAGCTTTTAGATATTTCAATGAAATCAAAAGATAATCTTTCGCTTTTAAATGGGATATAAATTTTAAAATTTAATTGATAATTTCTTTTAAAAGCACTCAACTTTAAAAGATTGAAATAACGCCTAAAGTTTCTCTTAATATAATTGTTTGATACAAAGTATTGTTTACAGAAATGTGTAGGTGATTATTAAATGAGATATTTTGGAATTCAAAAGGTTGTCTTTGAATTTGAAACGAATTTTGTTTTAATAACAAGCAAAATAAAATGATCCTTATTTCTTTGTAGACAATAAAAGATAAATAATATCCGTTCGTTAGCTAATTCGGAGATATTCTCATCAAATCTCAATCAACATCCTTATTATTAAATACCAAATTTAGTTATTTTGACGCCGTTTGAAGGAGTAATATTTATAATTTATTTGTTTTCCGTTAGATATAAAATACACATCAACAACCCTTACTGTTTTCGTATAAAATAGATTGAAATAAAAAGCTTTCTCTGTGAAAACATCCCCTTAAGGATTTCGTTCAAATTCACCTTTTATAAGGACAACACCTCTTACTATACAAAAAATTATCCAGCTAAGATTTATGGTTTTTTTCTCAAATTACAAAACATTTGATATCTTTTTGAAGTTTGTTTCAGTGGCTAGAAATTTAAAACACAACTCTTGTTACAATCGATTGTAAATAATTGATAAGTTTAGCGTTAAAATTCATTATACTTACAGCTTATCGTTTGTATTATTACGCTTTATTTTCGAATTAGATTGATAATCTTTATTTTACAGCCTATATGTGGCTTCATCGAACATTTTTTTATTATTTCAATTTAATCAATCAACTGTGCGATACAACAGTTTTATAAAACAACATGTAATTCTAAGTCTATTATAGTAGGAAAATTATTTAAATCGATTCGTATGGAAACCTTTTTTATTGAATTCGATTGAGAACTCAGTCGGGAAACACCAATGTTTCGCACATGATAAATAAGCTCGTTTTGATTAATATTGGATAAAATTCTATAAGGTTTATATTAAATTGATCAAGTCCGTTGAAAGCTTATCAGTACGAGAAAATTGCCTTATTATATTCATTTAGGAAATGCTTTTTAGTTAGCGTATAAGAAATATAAAGGAAACAGTTTCTGTATTCGACACAAAATTACGATAACAATTTCTCTATATTTGTAGAACTGAAAATGTCGCCGGATGTAGCTGGAGCAACATTTATGGCAGCCGGAAGTTCAGCCCCTGAATTAGCGACTGTAATAATCGGTGTTTTCTTTGCTAAAGACGATATTGGTAATTATTTTATTCTATTTCTCTTATCAGTTGCTTTTATTTATACGAAAATTTAGGCATTTCTGGTGTAATCGGATCGGCCGTATTCAATATAATGTTTGTTATATCGGTTTGTGCATTATGTACAACAGCTGTTATACATTTGAATTGGTGGCCATTAATACGAGATTGCTTCTTTTACGCTGTAGCAATATTAGTAATGTTGATAACAATAGAAGACGAATATATCTCATGGGGTGAATCTTTATTTATGTTAATAATGTACGGTGTATATTGTGTTGTATTACATTTTAATCCACGGTTAGAGCAATGGTCACAAACATTACCAGTACCATGTAAGAAATTATCACCAGATGAACAATCAAATCTGGTCAGTTATAAAACATTGGAAGAAGATAACAATAAACATATAAATTATGGTTTAAGTCCTGATCAACGGGGTAGTATTGAAAATTTCGATCAATTAAGTGGACCGGCATTGAATCAAATCAATTCAGGACAAACACAACCAAGCGTACAAACTGTACGACAGGATTATTATAGACCGAAAGAATACGATCCTAATAATGTTGTTAATCCTTTAGAAAAACCGATCGGTAAATTTTATTATTGAAAATAATCAACGATGATATTAAATATTGATTTTTAGATGCTAGTCTTTCTACACAAATCGTGTGGGTGATTGTTTATCCAATCCATTATCTTTGTAGAAAAACAATGCCAGACTGTCGTTCTGAACAATATAAGAATTGGTATCCATTCACATTTTTCGTATCAATGGTTTGGATATCGTTCTATTCATATTTTATGGTATGGATGATTACAGTAATTGGTACAACTTGTGGTATACCGGATACTGTAATGGGTCTAACTTTTGTGGCTGCTGGTGTATCAGTACCTGATGCCCTATCAAGTATAGCCGTCATCAAAGAAGGGTAATTATTTCTATTATTAAAAACCGTTGATTAACGATTCTATTCAATTGTAGTTATGGAGATATGGCCGTTTCGAATGCTGTCGGTTCTAATGTTTTCGATATTTTGGTATGTCTCGGACTGCCATGGTTTATTAAAACTGCCATAATCAAACCCGGTTCTGTAGTTCGTGTTATCAGTAAAGGTAACGAATACATTTTTACAACTATTATTTTTTTAATTGTATCATTATTTAGGATTAACTTATTCGACATTATCTCTACTATCAACTGTTGTTTTTCTTGTTGTTGCTACACATTTAAACGGTTGGAAATTAGACCGAAAATTAGGTATAATTCTAATGGTATGGTATTTGATATTTATCACATTTGCCAGTATGTACGAATTGAATGTGTTTGGTTATTTGAATCCACCTGAGTGTATAAGTGATTATTAATTTTGTTTTATAAATTGGACAGAATGCTCAAAAACAGAAACAGTAACAACGCTATATCTCGAAATTATCTAAATTTTGATCGATTTCAGGATATTTATTGGGAATTTGAATGTTTCCCCCCCTTCCTTAATTGTAGCCTTTTGGAGTTATTGTTCTTAGATGTTAGACGTTTAGAGTTTGTTAGTAGCCGTCCTATATTTCCAATTAAAACCTTAATAAGAAAATTAAATGTTACCAAAAAAAAAAATCATAAAATGTTGAAATAGTCAATAATGTTCGCCGATTATAGTCCGTTATATTCTTATACAGCCAAAAACCAAAGCTTTCGGATTTTCAAAGTAACATAAAAATTGTAAAAGAAATGAACCAATATATTCCTAAAAATTATTACCGAAATCCTTGCATTATTGTTATAAATTAGTGTGATAATCGTGATAAATTATTTGTATCAAACTTTGGGACTATATTGGATAAATCTCTGTACAAATTCTGGTGTTAATCAAAAGGCAACCTGAATTGCGCTTCTGTTTACTAGATTAGAAGTTGTTAGTGTATATAACTGAGTTATTATCTATTTTATTTTCTATTATAATATTTAAATTGATAGAAATAACAGAGCTCCACTGTTACTTTGACAATAATTAACCTTCAGTTTTAAGACTGATTTAATTCATTTCATCGAAGAAATTTAGATATTTTACGAAATTGCATATCGTATATTTTTATAAAATTAATTTATGATTTTATTATTGGATTATTATCAAAAAATTAGCTGTGATTGTTTTCGTTTATTTTTATCCCAAATTAATGATCAAACTAATTAAACGAAACCAATAAAGTGAATGGAAAATTAACGAAAAGCCAATTAGTAAAGTTAATTAAATTAATTAATATTTTAGTGAAACAGACGACAATAATACCGCCTTATTGGTCTATATATTATTAGGCTAATTATTATAGTCAAGTGTAGTTGTAATTAAATATTTTTTTCTAGAATAAATTTGGAATTTTATCCTATAGAAAATTATAGATTTTTGGATAATTGGTTGAAACTAATTAAATTACAGATATACAGAAGACTGGTTATTGTTCAAATTTATTTTAAAATTATTCACGAAATACTAATTATCCAACACTTATTTGTAATTATAGATTTTTCAATTAAAATCCATAGAAGGTTCCATTAAAAACTAGCTAGTCCTTCTATTTTTCCTAAATTAGTATCTATCTCGGTCCCTATTATTAGTTTTAGTGGAACATTCTCTGTATAATAAAACAGAACAGTATTATAAAATGTAATAATCATTAATCAACTTGAATCAATCAATATTTACGTATAACTATGTTTAAATGTTCATCTTGTTCAAGTTGTGATTCAAGCGTGATTTTTGACGATTATAGTAAAATATGTTTAATGATTGATAAGTAATCATAATAAACGTTCATTGTAATCCAATTATAAAATGTTGATTGCGTCTAAAATTAATAACAATAATCGTAATAAAATCAAAACAAGAACACTTAAAAACTAGCACTTTATCCAATGTATTACGATTGCACTATGACATATATGTTGAAATGTATCAACCGAATAAAATTTACAAAATTAGTAGCAATTCTTATTTTTATAAGTCTGGAAACAGCTCCGATCTATTTTTAAACACAAGAAAATTTACAAAATATTGTCAACTTTCAACCTTGGAAAATTTAAAAATAAACAAATGCACATAACAACAACGACAATTTGTCATATTTGTCATTTTATCTTTGTTTAAATAATTCATTCATAATCATTTTCATTACAAACGTTGTCGTTATAAGCGGTGATAATATAAGCGTGCGCGACTCGTCAACATCTTTGATCCAGAGTCAATAATCTCTGTTTAGTGTTCTGTCGATGTTCGTATTGTAACTACACATTGACACTTGTAATCTCCAATAATAAATAATTTGTTTTAATTAATTTTGATAAGGATGTGGTCTAAAAATGTAAGATCTACGGTCACAATTTTGGGTAAATATCGATAAATTTTCGATTAATTATATTTTTTTGGGTATTTTTTTGTTGAAATAGGCAATATCAGGTGCAGTTCGAGTTTGGTACCTGGAGAACCGAAATGTCCCACTGTGAAGACCGAAATTCCGGGCCCTAAATCGAAAGAATTACTGTGTGAATTGAATGCATTGCAGGTCTGTTATCCTATTCACATTAATAAAACTCTATTTCATTCAATTTAAACAAGTGTCCATTTAATTGAACGAAAATAAAACAATTTGTTTTATTAAACAGCAAGCTGGTTCTGTACAATTATTCGCAGATTATGATAAATCGATTGGAAATTACCTTGTAGATGTCGATGGGAATGCTTTATTGGATGTTTTCACGCAAATCTCCAGTCTGCCATTGGGCTACAACCATCCAGAATTGTTGAAAGTCTTCGCTTGTGATCAACACAATCTGGTAATCTTCAATTCGTTACGATAATTCAAATAAAATCGATTGAAATTGTAGAAATCGTTGATAAATCGGCCGGCTTTGGGCGTCTTCCCCGGCAAAGATTGGCCGGAGAAACTACAAAATTTGTTAAAATCCATCTCGCCTGGTTTACCGAATATAACAACAATGATGTGTGGTTCGTGTGCGAATGAGAACGCTTTTAAAAATATGTTTATGGCATATCGACGTAAACAACGCGGCGAGAACGTCGATTTCTCCGAAAATGAAATGGTCAGTTGTATGATAAACCAGCCGCCTGGTTCGCCGAAATTATCAATTTTATCATTCCAACACGGATTCCACGGGCGTACTCTAGGGGCCCTATCGACGACCCATTCGAAACCCATCCATAAACTCGATGTACCAGCATTCGATTGGCCAATAGCCCAGTTTCCGATGTATAAATACCCGTTAGAGGAGCATAAATGTGAGAATGCGGCACAGGATAAGAAGTGTTTGGCTCAAGTTGAAGAATTAATTACTAAATACAATAAAAACTGCACACCTGTTGCTGGGATTATCGTGGAACCGATACAGTCCGAAGGTGGTGATAATGAAGCCTCACCGGAGTTCTTCCAAGCATTACAACGGATCGCTAAACGGTACGGTGCGGCGTTATTAATCGACGAAGTCCAAACTGGTGGCGGGGCTACTGGAAAATTCTGGTGTCACGAACATTTCAATCTTGAATCACCACCGGATATTGTTACATTCAGTAAAAAGATGCAATTAGGTGGATATTTCCACAATTTAGATATGATGTTAGTCCGATTGTACTTAATTTAATAACAATAATTCTAAAGCGCACATTTCTTAGGCCTAGACAATCGTATCGTATTTTCAATACTTGGATGGGTGATCCGGGTAAATTAATCCTATTAGAAGCCGTGCTAAAAGTGATCTGCGACCAGGATCTTTTAGATAATGTTCAGAAGACTGGTAAGCACCTAAAGTGCGGTTTATTGGAGATTGAGAAAGAATTTTGCAATTTGGTGGATTCAACAAGGGGCCGTGGAACTTTCCTAGCGATTAACGCAGTCGATGAAAAATTACGCGATAATATCCTGATGAAATTGAAACAAAAAGGTAACGCTCTGATTTTTCAACATTATGGTTGAATTTTATTGCTTCTTGTTCAAAATAGGAGTACAGGCTGGTGGTTGTGGTGACCGTGCAATCCGTTTACGCCCTGCTTTAGTCCTTCAAGAGCACCATGCTGATATATTTTTAGATAAATTCAGAGAAGTTCTAAAAGAGATCAAATAGATGTCAATTAATCAATTAATGAAAGTCTTCCATACTGTTATCTTGTATAGATATACACTTTTTACATCTCCCTAATGGTTATATATTATTGTTTCAATGTATCAAAATATTTTAACGTAAATATTAACAAATTTGATCAGCATTTTTATTTTTAGACAGACCTTGCATCACCTCTGTGTTGTTTATTTCCAAATACTCCAAATTCGTTCTTGTTGTACGCAAAAATTTCACAAATCTCAAATTCGGGCATATGGAGTACTTTTTTTATAAGCGATAAAACTGATAAACAAAATGATAAAAACGCAATCAAATTTGTCAAAGAATTTGGCGATAATCACAATTACTTCATTTATCGATAAAGTATTTTTAAAATATTAATAAATTGATAAATTATGCAAATATTTGTATAACATTAACGATAACACGTGCCCTTGAATTTAAGTACAATTACAATTTTTTTTTCAATAAAATTCAGTTCTTTCGACTATCACGATTATTGTATCAATTTAAACTGATTCCTAATTTAAGCTCTTTAATTTTTATCAACGTTCTAATTACCATTTACTAAATTTATCGAGTAAATATTTTTAAAATATTAGTAAATTGATAAATTATGCAAACATAACATTTTTAACATTAACGATAACACGTGCCCCTGAATTTAAGAACAATTACGATTTTTTTGCAATAAAATTCAGTCCTTTCAACGATTATCAAGGTTACTGTATCAATTTAAACTGAAATTTAATTTAAACTCTTTAATTTTTATCAATGCTCTACTTACCATTTACCAAATATTCTTTAAAATAATCACACCGAGTTCTTAATCACAGCACAATCACTAGGCAATAAATTGAACTGGAATAAAACGCTACATTTTTATCAATCTGCCATTATATTTACTGTTAAAATAGTCGATATTGGTACTAACCGACGAAATATAAAAATTTTAATTATGTGCAAACTTAAAATGACTCCCATTTTTATTATTATTATTATTTCCTTAAAATTAAAAATAAAAGACCAAATCTATCTACAAAGAATGGCACTAACTAGATTACAAATCCAATGATAATAATAATAACTACAATAATTACAAAGAAATAATTTAATTAAAAGCAACGGGTGAAGGGGTAATTTTGTTTTCTCTCTTTAAAAAAAAGGAGTTAATTATTTATTTTATAAATAATATAATTCTAATTTGCTCCTAAATTGAACTAAGGACAATATAATTAGAGGAAAATATTAAGAAGTAATTAAAAAAAATCGTACACAAAATATTCACAAATTATTTACAAATCTGATTGAATAGCAGTGATTTCCAACAGATGCTCATTTACTGATTGAGATCGTTTAACTATCTGTTGGAGAACCCCATTATTATAAATTTTATGCATACAATAATAGTAATCATCATCATTATTATTATTATAGTTATTTATAATACGGCCCGACTTAAAATCTATTTTTGAAAAACTATAAGAAAGCTCACTTTTTAAATTTCCTCTTTTTCCTATGTTGTAACAATCATTTATTATTAGTCTCCATGAATTTATCTCTTAAGCATTTGATTTTGTTAACAAAATAAGCTTCTAATGATTCAGCACATTTGAAAAACGGAGATTCTTTCGGATTATAATAACGACAATTGTCGAAGATTTTCGTCATATCACCAATAAATTCGCTCAATTTTTTATAACTTTGATCGTTGATCTTACTTTCAATTTTTTGTAAATCTACAGAATTTAATTGTTAATAATTATAATTAAAAATATTTAAAATCACTTACCCATTGGTTCTTTGATAACTTTGTAATAATCCGGGGCTTCAGTTGGATCTACAGGCTCCATAAACGGCCAAGCACTCTTGTGGGCCTTTTTTAACAACAAATAAATAACAAATCGTTTAAAATAATTAAAATTAAATACCTGTAATTGTTTTATTAGTTTCTTCAAACTTTCAAAATCTTTCTGTGATAAATCTTTCATATTTGCGAAATTAACCGATGAATTCTGTTGGCATCTAGGACAAATATATTCATCGATATTATCAGCTTCTGATTGTAAAATACCAACGCAACGACCATGGAACCAGTCCTGGCATCTATCGCAGCATATATAAAACCTTAAAATTTCACAAATTAATTACTTTAATTAACAATATTTATTTTTATAATTACTGTGAATCATCGTACGGTTGTCGACATAAACAATACAATTTCTCTGTATCTTTAGCTTGTTTACATTCATCACAAACGAATTCGGTTAATGTTCGACTACTTTCTTCAGTTATACCAACACAATCACCATGGAACCAATTGTTACACAAATCACAACCAACGTAGAATTTCGTTTCATCGTACGGTGTACGACAGATGCAATACAATTTTTCTTTTTTAATACCACCACGTTGTGTTGTACTATTCGGTGATATCGATGAATTTATTCCACTATTACCTGGTGATGTTTGTTTCTGTGTTTTCCTATTATGTCGCGTTGATTTTGTTATAGTTGTCGTAGTTGTTGTCGGTGTTATTGTAACAGTTGTTGTTGTTGTTGGTGTCACAATTGCTGTATTTTTACGTTTATTACCACCAATACGAACTTCATCCTGTTTGTTTCGTTCAAGTTTCGTACGAGCTGCCAATTCCTCAGCTACTTCTTTCTATAATTTTATCTATTAATTTTTTAATTTGAAACGAATTATGCAAATTTACCTGTATTTCATATTGTAATTCCTTCTCTAACATCGCCCGTTTCCTTAAAATCTCCTTTTTAAGTAATTCTTTATGTCGATATAAAGTAACCAAAATTTTCGTCCGCATTGTAACTTTCCTATCTTGTTCCGGCGTTTCTTTCAATTTAACACTACTCCGATTTCTTGGGCGACGTGATTTTTTCTTTATCACTACAATCAAATAAAATTGACGAAAATCATTGCTTTTAGACAATTCACTTACTGATGGTGATTATTGTCGTCATTCAACCGTTTGGTTTCATTATTGTTCCGATTAGGTCGTGATCGTTTCGGTGTTTCCATCACCCATTCGCTATCGAGATCAGTATTGCGTGATGAGCTCGGTGTACGTTTTCTTGAAAATGACGAAAATCTCTGGGTTGTTACCGTTGATAAGGTTGCATTGTTTTTTGTAATTGGTGATATTGTGTCCGGTTCTTGTTTCATTTGTTTCTCTTGGTAACGTTGTAGTTGTAATAGTTTTTCCTCAATTTCTGGATTTAAATTTTCTTGTTTCAACGCGGTTTTAATTGCTGTTGTTTTCGTTTGAAATTTAGAACAAAAAAAAAAAGAAAAATCGTTAAATATAAATAATAAAATAAATTAATAAATAATTAAAAGAACTTTTGATGAGTAAGAGAAATTATAAAGAGAAATCCCAAAGCAAAACGACTTAAAAAATAATAACGAAAAGCAAGGATTTGTTATTAAAGAAAATCTCAATCATGTCCAACAAAGTTTATTATTTTTTTCTCGAATACATATCTCTTGATACAGTTTACACTTTTTCATCTTATTATATCAAAAAATTGTGATTATTTTAATATCAAAAGTTTCCAAATATTACCAAAAGAATTTGAAAGAAAGAAATCACAGTAAATAAAATAATCGTAGTCAGTCTTTTATCGTTATTAAATAAATAAATAAATAAAAATCGAAAGAATACCATTAAAATAATAAAAAATAAAAAGTTTAGAAACTTTTGAATGTGCTGTTGAGTTTCTTTTTTAATATTTTGAGACCCTTGCTCTTCTAGAATACTGAAATATTATTTGGTAGTTTCTTTGGTTATTAAAAAAAAATTAAGGAATGTCTGAATTAGAAACGATTAATGTAGTCGTTTTGCAATGGGTAAGTCGTACAATTAGGATTGTATACAATTACTGATGGTTGATATAACAACATACTTTGCTGTATATAATCAGGTGTGACGACAAATTGCTTATTAGTTTGTTCATTTGTTGTAATTGTTGTTGTGGTAGTGGTAGTAGTTGTTGTTGTTGCTGTTGCACTATTTGTTACTGATACAGTTGGACTTGTTTGTTGATTATTCGTTTCCATATTAGCTTTCATTGCTTGTAATAAAGCAGACGTTTGAGACTGCTGTCCATTAACAAGTATTTGACGACCAGACGTCGATACAACGTTCTCATTTGTCTGCAAACAGGGTTGGAATCAAATTTTGATAAATTAGCAAACATCCCCAAAAAAAAAAAACAACAACATAGCAAAAGGTAATCAAAATAGAACAAAACCACCAGAAAATTAATAAACAAAGCAGGAATTATTACACAGAATATTAAGACAACAAAAGGACAAAGTAAACAAAACCTTTTTTCAGATTAACTTTCACATTTATTAAAATTTTGCGTTAGTACAAGCAACAATTAAAAAAAGCAGACGAAAACCTTCAAATCTCGAAGCATTCTAATCAAATTGTCTTAATTTAGAAAATATTCATGCGTCAAGTAATTAAAAAAATATATAAAAATAACTTACAAATCGAAATCACCCATTATAAAAATATATATACAAAAAAAGAGAGAAAAAAGCTAAAGTTCATGCGACAACTTTGTCAATAGGGAATTATTTTTAAAATACCTGATTTGCAGGTTGCACTACCACTTTTGGCTTTGATGTTACGTTGCATACCTGCTGTATTTGTTGTTTGACAACGGACGTTTTAACTGGTGTAGCCGGTGTTGTCGTTGTTATTGATGTTGTTGATGTTGATTGCACTACACTTTGTTGTACTGGTGTTAAAGGTGGTGGTTGTGATTGGCCACTATTATTCTCTGATGTAACAGTAGAATTCTGTACTGTTGTTTGTTCAACATTACTGGGTTGTACAGCTAAATAAATTTTTGTTGGACCCAAAACACCTTGTTTACCAGTTGATGCTTGAGCTAAAAAACATTTTCGTTTATCCTTAATATATATTTGTTCATTTATTTTAAATTATTGATTTACCTTTTAATAATTGTTGTTTTACTTGTTGTTGTACTGTTGCTAATTGTTGTGGTGTAAAATCAGCACCTTGTAAACCTTGTAAAACAATTCTAGGCCCTTGAGGTGTTTGTATAACTTGAGCTGTTACACATTTAATTACAGTACCAGGCGGTTGACCAACCAATAATTGTTCCATTGTAGCTGGATCTATTTGATTATTGGCAGATGTATCTTTAGTTGGTGTTTTTATTGGTGTTTGTGGAGGCGATTTGACAGTCTCTTGTTGTTGTGGTTGTACTTGTTGTTGTTGTTGTAAAACTGGCTGCTGTTGTGGTTGTTGTTGTTGTTGATTTGCAGGAGTTACCAATTTTGTAGCACTTTGTTGTGATGTCAATTGTGTTAAACTTCCAGGTGTTAATTGGGCTACAACTTGAGCTTGATTATTACCAGTCGGACGTATTAAAACTTGTTGTCCATTTATTGTTGCCATTTGTACTTTACCGGAGGCTATTTGTTGAGCTAAACTTTGATTATTAACAACAATTTGATTCGTGATAACCTAAACGAAAATTAAATAATTTAAATATTTGTTTTTTATTATAAAAATTTTAATTATAAACCTGTTGTCCAGTTGGTGTACCAATCACTTGATTTCCACTAATAACAACTTGTTGTTGTAAAACTTGTCCACTACTTACAACAACAGGTGTACCAATTTTCTGTACAACAGGTGTACCCTGTGATTTAACAATAACTTGTTGTGCTTTTACAGGAGTTTGTTGTTGTTGTTGATTAGTTGTTGGTGTTTTTATTTGATTTGATGTTGTTTGTACCACTAATTTCCCTGTAGGTGTACTTGTTGTTGTTGCTGTTGTTTTATTTATTGTTTTATTAATAACTCCAGGAGTAGTTGTAGTAGTCGTTGTTGTACTTGTTACTGATGTTGTTGTTACTTTAACAATTCCTGATGACTGTAACTGTGCATTTGTCATAACTTGCAATTTTCCATCAGGATACTGAACTAGTTGTTGACCAGGTAGTAATCCTTTAACTGTTATCCTACCATCTGGTGTACGCATTATTTGTACACGTTGGGGCGAATCTGTTGATTGTTTAACTGGTGTTGAAGTATTTGAGGCTACAATTTAAAATTGTTATTACAATTAAATTAATGATTAAAAAACAAATTACTTGATGATTGAACTTGTACAGCTTGTAACGCTGGTTGTCCACTTGTTGTTTGAACTTTAATTAACGATTGTTGAGGACTTTGGACATTTTTCTGTAAAATACCACCAGGATTTGTAACAACCCTTGTTGTACCGTCTGGGGCTTTAGTCATCAACAATCGACGTCCAACTAATTTATTATTATTTGATGTTAATAATGATGTTAATGTTGTTTTACCACTAACAGATTGATTGCCTATCGTTTTCACGATTTTCATTTGACCATCAGGTGTTGTTACTGTTGTAAAAAAATAAAAATCATCAGCATATTATAAATATTAAAAATTTAATCAAGAATGAAGATCCAAATTCACCACAATTACTAAGAAAACACATCCAACACTGATTTATCTTACCTTTAGGTTGTATTGGAGTGTTTGTTGTTGATTTTGTGGTGGTAGAATTAGCTTTTTTTACAAAAATAAATAATCAAAATAGAGCAAGAATTATGGCGAAAATATATAAAAATTCATCAAAAATATAAAACTTACATTGAGCAGTATTGCCAACCATTTTAATAACTTGTCCTGGTGAATTTTTAATTTCCATTGCACGTTTCTGTTGATGAGCAGCACGTTGTAAACGTAATTGTTGTTCCATTTTCTCTTTAATTTCTTCAGCACTTGCTTTACCAGATACAGTAACTTTATTTATTTCGCTTGAATCAATTGTTGCTTTCTGTGGTGGTAAATTACCAGTACGACTTCGTGTTATAACTTGAGCATTAGTTTTCTCTAATCTATTAACATTAAAAAATAAAATTATTTCTTTAAAATAACAAAAAACAAATCAAATACCTTTCACCGTACTGTTTAATTTCCCATAATTCCAATTTATCCTCATCTACCCATTCTTCAGTCACTTGAGGATCTGTACTTTGTGGCGATTCGGGACGTTTGCGTTTTCTTAAACCACTACGTATCGATGTTACTTCTATAATATTAAAAATTATTAAAAAATTAATTGCTTATTATTTAACAATTTACCTCTGACAGTTTTTGGTAATTCTAAAGGTATAACGACTTTTCTACGTAAATATTGTACTCTTTCCAGAAATTGTCCAATATGTCGATGTTTTAATAACTCTAACGATAAAATTTCAGTTTCTGTCGTTACTTGATGTTTACCATCAGCATTTGGTGGTTTAGTTTGCATATCATCCCATCTTAAACATGCCCATAATATTCGTAATTGCAACGCTACAGCTGATAATGTTTTAACATTACCACTACGATATATCCAACATGTTTTAAATAACGGTCTAGAACATGGATATGGCCATACAATATTATTTGGTTTAGCTAATGCATGATAACCGTTAATATGTATACGTCCAGCTTCTCTAGCTAATTTTCTTGCATCATGTTTTGGTAATACTAACAATGAATTTGTGCTTTTCTTTGTTCTATATGTTGAACATAATGGATATTTAACGATTTGTCGTCTTTTACGTTTTGGCGTATCAACTGTTGTTGTTGGTAATTTTTTTAAATAAATTTTACCCTCAGTCGATTGTGTTGAATAAATCCGTTCCGTACCATCTTCGGCATGTTCTGTTTTAACAGCTGAACGTTCTTCACGTTTCACAACATGTTTGATTGAGCAAAAACGACGATTTTGTTGTGATCTTATATTTAATTCATTATTTTTAACACCATCAATTTTGATTTTATTATCATCATCGATATCAACATTTTCGTTTTCTAATTTTAATTTTTTGTTGGGTGGTGAATTATCACTATTATCACCACCACCACCTCCACTACTATCATTTTTAATTTCTTCACTTTTAATCGGCATTTTGCCAACAATACAATAATCTTTTAAATCGTCAAAATATTTCGCTGATGATTCTATAATATTCGATAGTTCTTTAACAAAATTCTCACTAGTTATCTCTTTATTTGTAGAAGTTTGTTGTTTATGTTGTAATTTACTAAGATCTGCACCTTTTAAAGTTTGTTCTAATATTGATGATGTTTTCTTGATGCCACTACTATTATTGATCGGTGAATTTGTTGTAATTTTCAATGAATTCGAATTCGTTGCTAAATTAGCTTTCCTCAATAATGCTAATAATTCTTTACGTACACGCACCCGTTGTATACATAATGGTGAATAACAATTCGCTTCAATATTTGTTGTCCCACTACTATTACAACCTTTCGAATAACATTTAAAATCTTTAGCTAATTTCGATATTGATGTGTATTGTAAACGAACACCGTGTATTTTTTTAGCTATCGAACTCAATACATCACGATTTGGTGTTGTTGGTGTTGATGTTGTACTATTATTATTAATATTAATTTTACCCGACATCATATTTGTTAACTGTTTATCAACATTATCATCATCATTTGTTTCAATATCAACATTATTATGTTCAATGTTTTGTGGATTGTCATCTGTTTTATTATGTTGTGCAATTTTTTGTTCTTCGATAATTTTCAATTGTACACGTCTTGCTAACAAATCATCTAATTTTGATTTTTTTGCAATTTTTGGATATAATAAACGACTTTTCGATTGTAGAGCTTTAGAAATATTGATTTCATCGAAATATTTAGGCGTTGGTATTATTTTTATATCTATTAAATTATCACCATCGCCACCACCACTTTCAATTTTGTTATCAATATCGATTTGATTTTTATCAACATCGTCATTTACTTCTTTATATTTCTCTTTTAAATATTTATAAATTTGCGATTCTAATACTAGAATTTTTAAATTATTTTTATAACAAATTTGTACAACATATTTTTGTGGTTCAGCAGATAATCCTAATTGTTTCGAATTTATATGTTTGACTTGTCTAGAACTAGATAACCATAACCAACCCCATCTACCATGTATACGATATTCTTCACCTTTTTGCTTCCATAATTGATGTTTAAATGACATTGTATATTTAACATAACTACTAATTAATAAACGATTACGTTCTTCCTCTTCTTCACGTTCTTTCTTTTCGCGTTTCTCAATCTTTTTACGTTCTTCACGTTCAACTGCAGTTATTCGTATTAATTTCGTATGCCCCAATTGTTCATGCCATACATTTGCAAATACAACTGGTTTTATACATGCTTGTAATATAATTAAAGCACGTGCAAAATCTTTCGGTTGTTGACAATTATTAACAATATTTAACCAATGTTTACGCAATAATGGCCAATTTAAATGCATAAAAGGTTGTTGTATTGATTGTTCTAATTGTAAAAATGTTTGTCTTATTGTATTCAATAATATTGTACGATTACCACTAACAGCACCCGACCATTTAAATTCGGATGCTGGTGTTAGTGAGAATTTATGTGATAAATGTCTTTTCTTATCTCTCTCCTCATTACGTTGCGGTTTATTTAACGCAATTATATTTGTTGTAAATTGATTTACATATGATTTAAATGTATTTTCCATACCTAATTTGAATAAATATGTACCATTTGCTATTTGACTTGATTTTAAACGTGTCATCCTTGATGCATCATTATTTTTATCTGGATCATCACGATTTAATATATTTGTTGTACGTCGACGTAATTCTTCTATATTTAATGTTTTCGGTGTTAAAATACCGGTTTTTGAACGTGTTACTATATCTTTATCACTTGTATTACTATTGTCATCATCTACTTTCGTATCATTTGTATTCTCATTCTGTTCTTTTTTCTCTTCATTTTCAGGCGTTTCCGATTTTGTCGCCAATATGTTCGTTTCTTTATTGTCATCACTAGTTATATCCATTTTTGTTTCTGTATTAGTTGTAGTTTCTAATTCTTTATCATCATTTGATGGTTCTTCATGCATTTTTGCTACCATATCTTCAGCATTCTGTCGTACTTTCTCTTTACGTTCTTCTTCCAATTTTTCTTCTAATTCTTTATTTGCTTTAATTATTGCAGCTAAAATAACAAAATTTATTAAATTTGTAGTTAAATTAATTAAAATTTACCATTTTCGGCATCAAGGTACGCCTTTTTATTGCCTTTAAATTGATTCGTTAATTTCTCAGTAAGATCCATTTGTCGTAAAATTTCATTTTTATAATCATTTAATTCACGATATAATACAGCTTCCATATCATTCGAATCTAATACTTTTAATAATTCCTCAAATTGTGTCCGTGTTGAGTAGTAATAAATTTCATCATTTTCACCCTCTCTAAATATTAGAAAATTTTAAAATTAAAAAATAATTGAAATTATGAAAGTTTCTTACACGAGAATCCGTCGACAAAGGAAGAAATATTTCCGTCCATGTCTATCATAGCCTAAATGTTCTTGTCTGGATAATTGGCCTTGTTTTTCAATATCTAATATACAATCAACTACACCAGATACTTTATGTGATCTACAAATATTACATTGCCAATCTTCTTCAGGTACATTAACTAAAGGCGGATCAACACATTCTAAATGATAAACAGCTGGACATGTTTCGCAACATAATAAATCGCCCAATTTATGACAAACTCTACAATGGTCATCATAATGCATCGGTACTGCAAAATTAATTAGAAAATATTGTATTAATAATTAAATCTACATTGTTAATGGTAAATAATGGAATTGGTGCTTGATTTGTTATTGTACCTTCACTTAAGAGATCTTCCCTGACTGGATTTGTTGTTAAGAATTGATCAGTTAAAAATTGTAAAACATTAATACGATCTTCTAATGTTGAAAATGGATATTCTGTTGTACTTAATATATTTAATACTTTTTGATCAAATGATTTATCACTTTCAACATACGCCCTTAATACTTCAGGGTATGTAATATAATCAATTAAATATAATGATATATTAACACTATCTTTTTGATCTAATGGACCGAAATGTGTCTGTTGGGAATCCTCTTCGCGCAATAACGCTTTCAATAATTGTATATGAATTTCAGCTAATAAACTACTTTGATCCTCACACATTATAGCTGCACAAAAATCTTCAAAACGAAATGGTGATAAACGCACTAAATTCCTAAAATGTCTCAATACTTCATATATACTAACAATCGGCATAACATATTCTTTCGGTATTAATAAATCATCGGATGATTTTGGTAATATTAATTGCGGTAAATCACGATTTTGTAACCATAATGGTTCTGGTGTTAGTGATCTTGATTGTTGTTGTTTACGTGGTGTACCACTCATAGTACTATAACTACTTAATGAAAAATCACTATCACTACTAGGATCATTACATGAACCATTATCTGATTCACTTTCACTTAAACCTAATTCATCATCTAATTCACTTTTATTATCGCTAGATTCATCACCAAAATCTGAACCATAATGATATTCAGATTCGTGATATTCGGATGCATTATAATTGCTACGTCTTTGATATGCTGAACCAGCATAGCCTGGACGTCTACCAGCCCTATGGCCACTGTCTTTACCACGGATACGATTACTGCTACGTCTTGTATTTTGTTGTTGTTGTTGTTGTTGGGGTTGTTATTGTGGTTGCATCACCGTCTTGTGGTGTTGACGGTCTGGAGGCAGTCGGTGTGCTCGATTGTGAATCAGATCCTTTATTATAATTTAATAGATATTTTGGTTTCTTCAATAGATGATACTGGAATTTTTTCGTTCTTTCGGCTACTTGAACTTTAGGGGGACGCCCCCGTTTCTTCAAACCTCTCCCGGACATTGCGCATTCAATACTCTTCTTATTCAATCCTACATATATGTTGTACACAGTAAAACTAACACGTGGTTGATGGATTTTTTTTTGTTTTTAAATATCAAAACAAACTTTTGTATACAAACGCGCTAATGTCAAACGTTGACTCTAAAACGCGTATAATGATGTCTCTCTTCTATTCTTCGCCATATTCATTTCAGCTACGTCACGTGACAAAATGACGGAAAACACATTTTACGCGCCCATTTTCAATAAAATTACACCTTATCAATCAATATTAACGACAATTAGTATTAATAAAGAACCATCTGTTTATCACAATAAACAAAAATTTGTTTTCTTCTCGATTGACAAGAGATTTTCTAACCGGAAATGACGCTGTCTATGTATATGTGATTTTATGTGTATGTATGTGTGTGTGTAAAGCAGCAAAAACGTCCACCACTTAACAAATGAAGGTTGCAGCGCTCCTATTGGCCAATTCTACAGCCGCCATGACAACTTGCAAATAAACCATCAATATATACATACACAAATTTCCTATAAATTTTTGATTCTTCACAAATCTCACCACAATTATTACATTAATTTATTATTAATCTAACGTAGAAAATTCAACACTAATTCAATATGAACAAATTGATTCTCTATATGATACAATAGACATGGCATCTCGATCCTAACGCTGCGTCTTCAACTTTTCACAAACATCTCCAGATGGAGCTGCATATGCCAGATAAATTCCCCAAATTAAATCCATTCAATAAACAACAAACAATTTCAAATAATCCACAATGAAAATGATTTAAAAAATTGATTTGGGAATAAATTGAAGAAATTTCCGAAAAAAACGCACAATTTTCCGAAAAAATTCATCACTTCCTCCGCACCGGAAACGACAAGGACGACAAATCGGACAAGATGGCCGGACTGCATTATTAAACATAGTCGACTCGTCACCAGTATTGATTATCGGTAAAACACACGAAAATTAGCGCAAATTTTGGTAGAATTCGTAAAATTATGTTATCCGAAATTGGAATAAAAGTACTAAAATTTGAATTTGGTAGATTTCCGTGAAAGTTGTAAGGAAAAATTAGTTGATTGGCTATACAGATGGCGGTTACGTGTATGGTTTGACGTTTGATGGCAGCCAGTCGATAATCGAATTCGAGGTTAATTTCGGTGAAATTAATCAAATTCTTTTAATTTTGTTAATTATAGATTTCGAAAACTCTAAAATTGAAGATGAACGGCCCAGTCGGTATGTACAAATTACGTCCAATTATCGATCACAATCAGACGGTTAAATTGCCGGATTCTATGTACAAATTGCCGAATATCCATACGGCAATTGATTCAAAAAATTGTCGGGACGTCGTGGACAATTCAACAATTCAAGCACCAATTTGTGTGAGAAATACAGATATAATCGACCAGGTTAACAAATTTTTACAGGTTTAAAGTTTATCTATCTATATATTGCTTTTTCTAAACGTTAGATTACATTTACTTACAAAAATTGATGATGATGATGATAATTCAAGTCTTCTCATGATGGTGACACTCTCTACTTAGTTATCAATTTTTGTACATGTGTGTAGAATACAAAACAACAACTGTCAAATAATGTAATTGGTATTAGAGAAAGCTATTAGTGACTTTCATAACCTGAAATTTTTATTTTTAATTTACGATTTTTCTTTTCGACTTTTTTCAGAATAATAAAAATCTACCGGATATGGCCGCTTTAGAGAATAAACAACAAAAAATATTGGAACAATTAGCCGAATTAAAGAAGCAAATGTACAATATAAGAGAACAATTGAAAATCAATAGTTGTAATAACAATATTACAATAGTAAAAACCGTAGCAACAACGAATTTAGATGGAGATACATTAAAGAACAATGTAAATAACACAAATCAATCATTATATATAAAATAGAGCGTTCTATTTTCTGTAAAAAAATCAAAATTTCGATTCACAACACAGTAGGCTTCGGAAAATAACTACGCTCTAATTGTAGCGCTCTATTCCGTCTACAATTCTCTAATAATTAACTTGTTTCAGTTTGAAAATCTCCCAGAAATCGTCGTGAATGCAAATCCAAAGAATCCACCATATTCGTTGGAAGTAATCCAGAAATTATGGCAAAATCATGTACATCTTACTATCAAATCTTATCTACATTCGACTGTGACTGGTTTAAATGAGAACGTATTGAATTTCATTAGGAATTTGGAGAATTTCACGCCTCGAACTGAACAATTACCGAAAATCCACGTACGACTCATTTGGAAAAATAGTAATTTATACAAATTTGAGTAAATTTTTTGCTAATTATTGATTGTTATTAGTTGGGCCACATGTAGAGTTGATTGTTTCCCGTACACCAATAATGGGTGAAGTGAATTTATTACGATTTCTATCACGATCGAATCTATTGAATAATTACGAGAAATTGAAGAATTTATATGAAATTGATAATTTATTAGATATAAGTTATCGTTTAATACAAGCCGAAACGAAAACCGAACGTACGAGTTTATTGCAAATCATTAATCAATCATTGGGTAAATCGTTATGGTTATGTGGTTGTGATCAAATTAGTATTGCTGATATTGCTGTGTATTCAGCAATTAAACAAACTATTAATAGTAATGATATTAATACGAATTTAAGTAAATGGATGGAACGGTGTGTTAAATGCTAAATGGAACGAAAATAAATGCTGGAATTTGGTACTATGAAGAAATTTATTGCGATCTAATCTTCCATAAATCCTTACCTCAATGCTTTTTATTGTAGGCTTTGTTGTCTTTAAAAAGCAGATCTTTCGTATCTTTCCTCAATTTAATTGAAGATAAACTGAATTTTTTGAAGATGATGCAATTTATAGCTTAGAGAAACTGGCAAAACACCCGATTTTTTACAATTTTAGTATGAATTGAAATGAAAATCAAATAAGAGCCAGGTAAAATTGGAGTCTAAAACTTGTTCCTAGTTTTTAGTGAAAAGATAATTTTAATAGTCGAATATCGTAGCTAAAAACCGTTGTTGCTGTAAAATTTGTGGAGTTAATCGATTTTTTGACACGAGACAAATCTTGTGTATAATTGAAAAATTTATTGACAAAATTTAAACATTAACAAATTTTAAGCAATATAAATATAACAAGCCCTATTATCTTTATCACGTTCCATATATTCACGTTCAATTAACAATTCGATACGTTTCTTTATATCGCTCTGTTTAATTGGTATTTCTAAAATTTTATACAATTCATTCATTAATAAATTATGTTGTATTGTTTTATAATTCTTCATAATTCGTACAATAGCAGCATCGATTTGATATTGACGATCAACTGTAACTTTCTGTTCAATTTCCAATTTCTGTTGGAAAGTTTCATTCAACTGTACCGAATTCATTCTGACACGGTACAATCGATTCGTATAATTCAAATTAACCGAAAATGAATTATTTGATCGGATTAATATTTGATTTTGTTTCAACGATAACAAAGTACGTTCCAATTCAGTCGGTTCCAGTCCAGTTAATTCATAGATATCGTTCAACGATAAACTATCATTATTATTGAATAATAGTAGAACTATTGTTTGATATAGAGATGTTTGTAATTCTTTTTGTGTTTGGTTTAATTTCGTCCGGATTATACAAAAACTTAACGTCGATTGCCACAATAATTTCCGCCCATTGTGGTAATTCCGATAGAATTGTTCGAATGATTGTTGATAATTGATTAATTCAACCGGTATATTAATTTTATAATTCGGATAATCCGGCCAATAACTATTCGTTAATATATTTATAAAGAAATGATTATCGATTTGTTTTTCTTTATATCTTAAATTGATCGTTCGGCTAACGTTGATGTCTTGTAGCATATTCTCGATGTTTATTGTAAAATTGTCGCCGCATTCCAATTTCAATTTCATTATTAAACTATTTTCAGCATCAATATTTGTGGATTTGTTGAACAATAAAACGTTTCGCTAGATAACGTTTGTAAAATTCCTCAAATATATCTTTGTAATGCAAATATTTGAATAATTGTAAAACTTTATTTATTATCATATCGAAATCGTCGTCGGTGATATTTTTCGAACACATCTTTCTGTCGAGATATTTCGCCAGTAATTGTGCAATTTTATTGTTATTGTTCGGATTTATCAATTTTTTAAACATTAAACGTATAGAATTGTGGAATTCCACATTCTGATTAAACGATCTTTCGATAATCACCTCCAATTGTTGTTTGAAATTCAACAAATTCTCAATTAATGACTTATCATCGGATGATTCAACCAAATGAATTCCTTTCTTTACTATCATATTACTAAAATCGTTTATCAGATGTTTGAAATTTTTTTGATTACGTTGGAATAACTTGTAAGCCAATGATAATTCTTCGAACATATTTCTGTTGATCAATTCGTAGAAGCCTTTATCGAGGATTATCGTTAGATGATTTCCAATAAATTCATAATACATTATATCGAGTAGAGGCTTTTCTGTGGTGTGGTTTAAATAATTTTCCGTACGATTCGATTCTTCAACAATCCGTCGATTTGTGTGTTTCAAATAAACCGATAAATCCGATGCGATTAACATTTCTTTAGCTTCATTCTCGTAGAATTGTTGCGTATTTCTGAGGAACAAATTTTCGAAAATCTCATAAATTTGTAAACTATTGAAGATTTCTATGATCGATTTAATCAGGATTTTGTTCGTTATATTCTCATTGTCGTTATTAACTCTTTCCTGATGGATTAAATCAAGTAAATCATCAAGAATTTTCGATTTAATTTTCAAATTTGTTACGATTATTCGAGTGAATGCCGATAAACTCATATTATGAATTATATTATATGTGACTTTTTTATTTAGTTGACTTACCGGCAAGAAGATATTTTTAATTGTTCTTATATTACGGCAAAATTCCTTCCATAGTTTATCCAAAACTATCAAAATATTATTGTTGGATTGATTGAAAATTTTCAATTCTTCTTCTAAATATTGTTCAACCACTTTTTGTAAATTACAAAACAATAATTCATATTTTAACGTATGTAAATTCTCGACAATTCGATATAATTCCTCCAAAGATTTTGTTGATTTTCTTGAATTTAAAATCAAAATTATCTCTTTTTGTAGAATTAGCCATTCTTGTTCTTTATTTATATCGCACGGTTTACGAAACAGTGAATTATAAGTACGAAATAGAGACGTATTGTGTTTTATTGACATTTTCTATTTAGAAACTTCCAAAAATTTCGAAATTACCCAAACATTAGCCTACCTTATGCTAAATTTCAGTTGCTAAGGAGCACTTGAGACGGCCTGTATAGTTTATCCAATTCAAAAAATGCGCCTTAGATATAGAAGAGGAAGACTAACCAATTCAGCAAATAACACAGAAGAATTAATTGAATTCTTATTTACGTCATTGGATAATTGACATTTTTAACAATCGGATTAATTTGAAATCAATTCAAATTTGGCGGCATTAACATCATTTGGGGAGTTTTGTTGCGTTAATGTGGCTACATTGTGACATTTCTAGTAGGCGCTAAAACAGTGTTGTCAAGATTATCATATTTTTTGTAAATATTCGAAATTTTATTACAGTCTCAAATTTGATTGCATAAAATTGAGATTTATCAATAATAACAAGAGCATTTTTTGCATAATAGTGATTAATATAAGAACTATTTGGTTCCTAAGCGATTATTCAAGTATTTTTGGGTAATTAATTTTTAATATTTGACGATATTATGTATCCCATAAATCATTATAACTAAATTAAAAATAGTGATTTTCTCAGGTTAATTTTAGATAAAGCGGAAATTTATGTAATTTTAACTTGAGAATTGTTAATTCTGGATATTTCCAGTTTGATCTACGGATTTTGTGGTGTAATATTTGGCAACGCTGGAATGTAAAATGGTGGCGTCCGTTTACTCGTTGAAGGAAGTTTGTAGGTGTTGAATAATTTCGTTATATTGTTCGAGAATTTGTTAAAAAATTGTTAGAATTTCATTAGATTCGTTTTGTAAACCTCTTAAAATGGCAAAACGTCCGAATAAGTACGTACATTTATGTAAAAATTATTTAAAAAATTCGTAACCTTATTTATTGTTCAGGGGTTTCAACAACAAAAATTTCAACAATAACAGGCCAAATAGACAGGTAAAAAACGTACGAAAAATTGTCAATAAACAGAGTATTGGTATCCAAAAGAAACGACCGCTAGTTAAAACCAAGAAGGTTGTACAGGATGCTCGTAATAAATTGATACAGAAGAAACGTAGTCAAGTTGTTGATGCACGAGATGTTCTGGCACAAATAGCCAAAAAACAAGACGCCAGAGATAAATTGAATAAAATCCGTGAACGTCGTAGTGGTAATATCAAAATAAACTCAATAAATACCAAGAGTAATGTGAAACTTATTGGCAATCATATTTTACAAAAAACCGATCGTAATGGGAAAATTTCATTGGTAACAAATAAAACAAAGCCGACAACAACAATGAATGTTGAAATTAAGAAACAATTAGGCTTACCACAATCAGGACCGAAGAAAATTATAATGAAACGTCCACAGATAGTACGACAACAACAGCAACAACAAACTTTACGACAGGCTGTATTAAACGAGATTGATTATACTAGAAATTATGATTCAGCTATGTATAAATGGGCAGCAAAACCGGGTAATCGTACAACAGCTTCCCAGTTGATATCATCATTAGATAAGAACCGTACAACTTTAAAGAACGTTGATTATCACCATTGGCAAAATTCGCCGCTTATTAGTAAATCTCGTCTGCAACCTCAACAATACTTCGATATGGATATGATGGAAGATGAAGAAATGCCCTTAATATCGCCATTAAAACAAACAATCTCATTACAAGGTTCATCTCGTAATTCGAATATTCATATGCGTTTAGATAATCGTATCGAGCCGGAAACGCACGGTATTTTAAGCCAAACTACAACGAAAACTAAAGTTGTTGTACCAGCCGGCCACCGTATTGTTGTATCAAATTTACAATCGACCGTAACCCAAGATGATGTTAAAGAATTATTTGAGGATATCGGCCAATTATTAGCAGCACGTTTAGTACGTCCCGGTATTGCTGAAGTTATTTATAAAAATTTGAAAGATGCCCAAAAAGCTGTCGATACATATCATAATCGGCAATTAGATGGACAACCAATGAAATGTTTATTAGTAAATAAACGACCGTTGAATAATCCAACAGCACCGCCGATAACGAAAATGGAAACTCACGGGTAAATTGGTGTTAACGATTCGATTAATTTTATTTGATTGGTTTTGATATTAATTTTAGTATTTTGAGTGCTGATCCAGGGGCATCAAATAAGTTAGTACCAGATCTGTCTACAATACATAAAGTTTTATTTCAACGGAAATAAATGTGTGTACATTTATATTTAATGTATTAGGTTTAAATTTGAATTCAATAGGAGTTTCTAATACATAATTGTATCAAGTTGAAAAATTTCATGTTCATTTTCATTAAACCACAATAAATATTTGCCGATTTAGATAAACTAATAGTAGTTTGAAATGTGAGAACAACCTATTTCTTTTTTATTTATCAGATTACACACAATAGGTAGGTTTATAATGCTGATTTGTTTCTGTATTTTAACCGTTTTTTCGCTATTACAGATCGATTGAGCCAAACTTTGGACAGCAGTGCAGATCGGAAGGTGACTGCAATTCAATGTGTAAGTCTTAAAATTGGCAACATTCTTGTAGTTTTTTAATTCAAGTTTTGAATCATCTTGAAAAGTTTCGAGACTCGAGATTGTCGATATTACATAGCGATGAATTTCATTTATCGCTGTCTATCCAGTTGTCCCCGTTGATAATCCGTTTGTAGAGAATTTCTACAACTGTTAAATCCTAATCTGCTTTTTATGGATCCAGATTTAAATCCGATTAGGCAATTTTTTTCTCACAGAATTATGCGAATTTTCCCATATAGGTTCGATTGTCAGGCAAAATAAAACTGCTTTTTTAATGAATTATTTTAAGAATCACAGATTTTATTTTACAAATAGTTTTTTATGTCACAAATAAATACAATTACAACATAGGCAGTGTAAAATACTATCAGTACATTATACTAGAACGTTTTCGTCTCAGAATTCTCTAATAAAAGTCTTAAAAAAGAGCAGATGGCATCGTTTTCTTTGCAATAATTGAAATCAGTGGAATAGTTTCTAATTTTTTGTTATTTAAATTTTGATCAATATATGAAAGTATAAAAGATGTAGTTTATTACCATTATAAATAACATTAATCATTAGTATTATTTACTATTATAAATATGGGAAAATTGCGTGTATTTGGTAAATGAATTGAGACTATTTTATTATTGCCCGACATCAATATTTCTGGTTTTGGGGCGTAAAGGAAACACCAAAAGCTCAAATTGGACACCTTAAAACAATAATATTAGAAGAGAAAGGGTGATTTTACACCAAAAACTTGAGCTTTCATTTTAACGGTACATATAAGTTTGTTGTAAAAATTGTGTTGTTTTGAAGAAAAAAAAGAACAAAATCAAAATTGAAGAGTTTAGAAAAATAGAGTTCCTACGAAATAATTGCGGTATATACAAAAAGTAACTAATTAAAGAAATTTAACAATTCTGTTTTAAGAAAAATTATATTTACATTTTTATTTTTAATTTTTTAAATATTTTTTTAAGAAAAAATTTAATCGCTAATTCAAGTCTTTGAAGATTTAGTTTTATCATTATAGATTTATCTATGAATAGGTAGAAAATTTGATAATAGAGCACCATTACTGGTTCTGTTTTTTAAATATCTTTTTTGGTCAGAATTTTAAAAATATCAAATTTTCTCAAGCTATTTTTATACAAATGACGAAAAACCGGGTAACGGCGCCCGAGATCTTGCCATATTATTCATAATAATTTGGCCACCGTTCAAACTAACAACAGCACTACCCTCCGGTTCTGAATCTGTATAACTCGAATAATTACGTACAGGTTTCTGTCGTTTCCACGATTGTCGTAATGTATCATTAACGTTAGCGTAATGATTAACGAACGAATGCGGATCGGAACGGACACTTTCATTCTCACTCTCAGAACCCTAAAATTCACCAATTAATCACCGTATAAATCCGATCGAAATACGTACCTGTGAGTCAGACGAGCTCATCTCTGACGGTTTCTCAGTAACGCTACTATCGTCGGGATTTTCGTCGTAGCCTTTCAAACTCTCCTCATCTGAATTGTACGGTACTGAAGCCGGGGATGGTCGTGGTGGTGATTTACTCAACATCGGTGGCGGTTGTTGGTGGGTCGGTTTACGCGATGATAAAGTACTACGTTTTGATAACGTACCGATTGAGTTGATATTACCGGTACCGTTACGTAAACGGTGATAATCCATGGCTAATTCTATAGGGTCACCCATTGACATTGCTATCGATTCTTCTAAAGTTTTCTGCGCTTCTTCTACAATTTCATCAGATAAAAATAAATTCTAGATAATAATTACCGACTTACGTTTATATTTGTGACTTTTGCTTTTAACGCACAATATCGCAATTATTGTAATGATAATAATGATAGAAATCGCCGCTAGTGCTACCATAAACCAAGTCTGTCGGTAGAAAGGTTTGTGTTGTAAATAGCCGTATTCCAAAAATAATTTTGATGGTGTTAAAATCGATTCATCGGAATATGCAGGATAACTAATCCCGTATTTATTATACGGAATCACACGGAAATGATAATTCGTTGACGGCAATAAAGTCTGATAAGATATCGAGTATTCTTGTAGCGGTCCATTTGTCGATTTAGCAACCGTCTGCCATCTCGTATCATCTAAAATAATCACAACTTCAATTATTAATCCTCTTTATGTGATTCTTCACTTACCTTTCCGTTTCGATTCGATATAATAACCGAGAATTGGCCCCTTTCCGGTCGGACCGTTCAACCAATGCAACTCAACATTCGTCAAAGTTTTCACTAACGTTAGCTCTTTCGGGGCACCAGGTGAGCCGTCTTGTGGTCCGGTTGTAACATTATTCGAAATATGCGGCCCGTAGTCGATTGTTTGCGCTCGTACTGTAAACGTATACGTGATTTCCTCCTCTAAAGATTGTACGTGTAATGATGTCTCTGATACTTTCTGTTTTACTTGTTTACTAAAACCTATCAATTGGATTAGTTTAGAGGAATTTTAATAAATTTAAAACGATTACTTTCATTATCTTCGGTTGTTTCGTATGTGACGAGATAGCCGATGATGTCGCCGTTGCGTTGTTTCGGCGGGTCCCATTTAACAATCAAACTATTCATTGTTATATCGACGAATCGGAGATTCATCGGTGGTCCCGGTAAACCTTGTAATGTCCTTACAATAATCGGTTTAGATCGCGGACCATCTCCGGCTGGATTGAATGCTAAAATCTGAATGCGATACTCGGTGTATTTGTCTAGAAATACCAGACTGTGGTGTGTCATTGATGCTGCAATTACTTCGATTTCTTCCTCGTATTTCCTACCTTCTTCGAGTTCTTGAGGCGAATTCGTTACCAAATAGAAGATCTACAAGGTTTATTTTAGTATAAAATTTGCGAATTTCGAAAACTATTACTTTATAGCCTAATAATTCGCCGTTTTGTTGTTGTTGTTTCGGCGGTTTCCATTTCAGACGAACTTCAGTCGACGATACAGCCTCACCTTCTAGATCTTGCGGTTCACCGGTAGGTACAGCTTCGCCAACGTAGACCGTAGCTGGAAGACTGGCTGGGCCTTCTCCTTGGGAATTGAACGGTATTACGACGATTTCGTAGTTTTTATCTTGCATTAATTCGCTTAAAACCATCTCATCCGCCTGTTATATCAAAAAAATTATTAATTATTATTAGTGATAATCAAGAAATCACCTCGATTCCCATAATTTCTTCTTTAGGCGTCGCTTGTAGCGCTGTGGGATAATCGGAGACCGGTTGGAATACGACTCGATAGCCGCCAGTTTTAACATCACCGCTCCAATATTGTTCATCGATAGGATCCCAATGGACTTCAACACTGGTTGTGGTGATCGGTACAACTTTTAAATTTGTAACACTTTTACTTGGAGCGGCCGGATATGTGCGTACTTCAATTGATTCCGGACTAAATGGACTGGGTCCGATATCGTTGGTTGCTCGGATACGGAACCGGTACGATGTGAATGGTTTCAAACCCGATACTGTATAGGAGGTTAATTGCGGATCGACACGTTCGGGTAATGATTGCCAAGGGCTGTTATTTTCCATTTTTTGTACGGTGTAATAGCGTAACGGAGCGAATCCGTCCCGACCCGGTGTCCAATTAAATGTTATATGAGTCGATTGGATTTGGCTTCGACTTATTTGCGGCATTGATGGAGCTTGTGGTGTATCGCGATTGTTTGTTGTATAGACTAGAGCATGTGCGGTTTTGCCCCAACCTAGACGAGTTTGTGCTGTTATTGAAAACATGTAATATTTCTCCGGTTCTAATTGTGTAAAACGGAATGTACGATCCGACGGTGGGAATTCTTTCGAATATTTATTATTAACGTTGATATTATCGATGTGATATGTCACTTTATATGCCAGAATTTCACCGTTCGGTTCTTCGGGGACGTCCCAAATGACACGAGCTGATGTGAACGAGACATCCGGAAATGAAACATTCGACGGCGGGCCAGGAACTAAAATTTAAGCGATAAAATAATCGAATTTTAATCGAATATAAGAGTACCGTCTTCAAATGTTTGGACAGTAACAGCCGGTTTACTTGGTTCCCCATCACCTAAACGGGTATAAGCTAAAACTTGTATTCGATAAACTACGAATTTTCTCAATTCAGTTAGTGTTGTTGTAAATGTTGAATTATTGTTGATTAATTTAAATTGTACTGGTGATTTATTTTCAGCTGTTGCATAATAAACTTTATAGCCTTCAATTAAACCGTTTTGATGTTCTTTTGGTACATCGCCCCATTTAACAACAATTGTTGTCGACGATGTGGCGTTCGCTTCAACATTCAACGGTCCAAATGATGGTACCGATTCACGCGTTCGTTCAATAGCCTTCGGGCCAGATTGCGAACAACCAACATCGTTACATGCCTGCATTGATATTTCATACAGAGCGTACTCCTCTAATCCGATAATAACATGAGAATTGGCTGTATGATCCTCAATTAATGCACTATGAGAAATACTCGTACGCAATTCGATATAAGTTATGTTGTAGCCTCTAGGATTACCGAACCATTCAACTTGTTGCAGGGGCTAAAATTTAATTGTGTATTAATCAACAATTCTACAGGATGAACCAAGAGAATGGCCTCATTGGTGAAATTTTTTGATTTTGTGGTGTGTTGTTGTTTTTTTTTTTTGAAAAAATCCTATCTTTAAAATTATTGCTACTAGACGACTAAAATTTGGAACTTAAACAGTCCAAAATACGTACTTAAGGTCAGATTTTACAGAATTGAACTAACTCAGCGTTTTACTGAAATTGATTTTTCTTTCACTCACTGTTCAAACCGTAATAGCTTTCTTATTTAAAATGGAACACTTTGTTTCTCTTCTCGATTGGATAGAGAAAACAATTCTGTATATACTCGTGCGCAAATAAATAAATAGGGTGTACTCCTCGATATACTAAGGGTTGGTAGAATAATGAAAATATTTTCAAAAGGTAGAAACTTGTCGATTCTTATACTTTTAATAGACCATCCCCTTGGTTCACCTGTATATTAACATACTTACAATCCACCTGACGCGTAATTCTGTCGCACTCATCGCTCTAACTGTAACGTTTTTTGGCGGATGCGCCGGTGGTGCTTGAATGGTTTGGAATTCTTTCGTCGGTTCGGACGGTGCCGATGCCCCAACCACATTATTAGCGATCAAACGCAATTTATAAACAGTAAATGGTACCAAACCGGTCACTGTAATTGTGGTAGCGTCCGGATCGTTAATTTCATACAAATTAAACCACGTTGAATTCCTTGCTGTTTGTGCTTCAACCGTCCATTTTGTAATTGATGAATTGCCGTCAAAACCGGGTGTGAATTGTAAGACAACACTGAATGCTTCAATATTCGATAAAGCCAATTTGGTTGGTGGATGTGGTAGGACCGGTTCAACGCCTGATTGTATAATTGCTACTTTCGCCGGTCCAGGACCGATTCGCGTCCAGGCTGTTATTTCGAATTTATAATGCGTGGTTGCTTGTAAATCATTAACCATTAAACTCAAAATATCCGAGGATAAATTACGGATTTTTATTGTATCTGGATCATCTTTAATCTGATACATTATCTGATAACCGGTTAGTATGCCGTTTATACGTTTCGGTGGTTGCCATAAAACTTTAACGGCGCGATCGCTGATATCGTCGAATTGTAAATTCGTTACTTCATCAGGGACTAGTTTTAAAAAGAATATCTTTAATTTTAAACAATATTACAACAGATAAACTTACCGTCTTCTTTAGTTTTAACAGGAACAAATTCGCTAATTTCCCCATCTCCTGGATCAGTAAAACACAAAACAGTCATATTATAATCGGTGAATTTTTCTAAACCGTCCATAATAGCGGTTTGTTCAGCTTGTGGATTCAACAAATTCGGATGCACGGTCATCATTTTCGCTTCAATATTCCTCTGATTCTTCTCATCATATCGCCAAGCTTGTATCTTATAGCCTTGATTAATACCGTTGATCTTCTGTGGATCCGGTGGTATCCATTTAATTAAAACAGCCGTCGAATTGATTGCTTTAACTTGTTGGATAATCGGTGGGGCTTCCGGTACACCTTCTTTAGTTTTAATTTTAGCACCCTCAGTAAATACACCGACACCTTTATTATTATATGCTGCAATTTGTACAATGTAATCTTTCCAAGTGATTAGATCTTGTATTAGATAGTTTCTTTGGGCTTCGTTTGTTATATTTTGTATTGTCCATGGGCTACGATTATAGCCGTATAAACGGTATCGAATTATATAGCCGAGGATTTGGCCGTTGCGGTGTTCTTCTAGTGGCGGTTGCCATTGGGTTATTATCTCAGATGAACTACGTGCCGAACCAACAAAACCAACCGGTGGTCCTGAAGGAGCTGCAATATTTTTCTCGATTTAATCAAAGAATCGATAAGATTGGTGATAGAAATGTTGACATACACAATTGTTATAAGGAGTGATGGTAAAGTTAGACGTCTATAACTTTTAATGCGGGATATTATAAAAGATGCGGATTTAAAAAGCATGCATTTTGTTTAATTAAAATTGGAAAAATAAAGGGGAAATACAAATAGACGAGACGAGACAGTACAAATATCCCACCTTTAAAGAGAAATTCATTTGAGCTGCCTGCATCATAGAAAATTAAATACAGACAACAATACTGTTCATTTTAAAAGTAAATAAGCAACCGACAGCCATTTTAGGTCAAATTATATTTATTTTAAATTCATTATTAATAATTGTTAATATAGACCAAAATTGACTGATTTCGTTTATTAAAGTCAATTTAGCCGTTGAATTTTATTGTATAAATTTTCAAATAATCTAATATTACTAACCTTCCTGTGGTAGCATGACTTGATTGCTCGGTTCAGATGGACTACCTTCACCGACACTATTAACGGCACTAACACGAAATTGATAAACTGCTGCCGCTTTTAAATTTGTCAATAATACCCAATGCTTCTTTGATGATACGTTACTTAATTCGGTTACCCAATTCAATAGCGGATCCGGTATTGGTCCTGAAATTGGAGGTACTAAATGGGACAAAAAAATAAGAAAAAACACCGGTTGACAATCAACATACTTTTACAAATAGTTGCAATACTGTACTATAGAAACACAGAGAGAAAGAGCTGGATTCTTAAGAAAAAATTATAATAATAAACGGTATTTATTTGGAAAATTAGACATGCTCATGCGTCGTCTTTGTGTTATATTTTTTCGTTTATAATACAGCGAATATTCAAATTAAGTTAGCCTATTTTAATACAGTTTAGTAAAGAGTAACATGCAACCATTATATTTTTTATAAAAACATGCTTTTTATTACAGAGGTTAAACGAAATTGTTAAATACTTAGCGTCCCACTCGGACTATAAGTTCTTGTGGCAACTGCCAAGATTTGGCAAGCAATTTGCTCAATAGTTGAAGGATTTATAGCAGTCTCTAGATTATTTTAGCAAAATTTAAGCCTCGTGAAGTTGTACAGAAAATGCTTCTAACATTCTAGAATAAATAGGGAAAACGAAAAGAATCAATGTTGTAAGCTTTTTCAAATCATTCTAAGCTATTTGACGTGTATAACTCATTTTGGAAAAGCGTTTTTGACCACTTTTCGAAGGCTCAAATTTTGTTAAAATGATCTACAAAGCCCTGTTATAAATCCGTGGAATATTTTCCAAATTGCTCACCATAATAATGGAATTTCGACAGTTACTAAAGGACTTATAATCTATGCAATAATAACTGAAAGAATACGTATTGAATATTTATTTTGGTGAACACTTCCGGTGGGATGCTTTATATTCAAGCCGCCTATAGTTGAAATAAATCCCATAAACTTCAACACAAAACACATAACAATATAACACAAAAACAAACTAATATCAAACAACTGTACATAAACCTCAATTTCTCCCCAGTTTTTCCACAATAAGCAAACAATTAATTCTAAAACTTACCAAGTTCGGGCACTTCTCGTTTCTGTATAATAAATTGTTTAATTGGACTATTGCCGTCAAAACCTGGTATCCAACTAACATTAACAGCACGTTGTGTTGGTGAATCTAAACGGATTGCCTTTACATTTGTCGGGGCATAAGGTAATTCGATAACACTCAATTTCGCCGATCTTGTCTCATTGCCACCAGGCGAACGAATTGAGCACATATAGTGGCCAACATCGGCCGCCCGGACCGCACGGATTTCTAACGTTCCATCATCCAGAACGTTGATTCGTTGACTAGTTTTCGGGTCGATTAATCTACAGAAAAATCGACAAATCAAAAACAATAATCCATTAAAATTGTAAACTTACTGTTTATTTTTGTACCAATTAAGGGTGTACGGTACAGCTGGATCCGATGATATTTTACATTGTAACGTGGCTGTATCGCCGAGAAGAACTCGTGTATCAACCGGTGGTTGGATAATCTGCGTCCTTACTATAAAACACATCGAAATTTGATTTTAGACAGCTATTAATTCTGGTTAAAGAGAATTTTATTGTTGTTGTGCTAATAAATAAATGAACTGACCGAGAACGGTGAGATGAGCAGATCCACGTACTTCTCCAGCATCATTAGCACGTATACACGTGTATTGGCCAGCATCCGATTCTTTAACGGCCGCTATTAATAAGTCACCGGTGTCAAGGATTTGTACACGGCCTGATGTTTCGACTTCGTGCTCGCCTAGAAAATTTATTAGTAAGCACACACAAATGCACGCAAACATGCTAAGCATTATTATATTTAATACTTCTTAATAAAATTCGATATTAATAAGAAGATTAATCAAAAGGAACAACTATAAAAAATTAGGCAAGTCTGGCATTGAAATGGAAATAAAACACGGTTGAATTATTTATTATAAAAAGACTAATCAATAGGGCATTTAAGGGTTAAATTGTAACTCATTTAATCGATATTGTAGAAGTTTTTCCACTTTTAATTGATTAGCTAAATAAGGACTTGTTTATCGACAGTGCAGGAAATATGGGACAATTCCTGTCAAGTTTCAGAAGTATGTTGGAGAAGCCTTGGAATATTCCAATTCTTAGACATAGTTTATCAAAAATAGTGCGACTATAAAGAAGGTTTTAACAAGGAAGTCTCATCGAACAAAGTTATGAAACGCCAAGATTTAGTAGTTTTAATGTTTTCCACGCGATAAATTAGTAAAGTATGACTCTACAAAACAGTCAAGTACTTTTAAATATTTGTAAATTACCGTTTAATATCCATGTAATGTTCGGTACAGGTGCTCCAACGGCTCGACAAGACAACGTTGCATCCTTCCCATCGAGAACGGTGACATTTTCCGGACCATATTCCATAACAGGAACGGACGCTAAAAGGGTTAATCGTGTAAAATATGAAAATTGTCGAATAGAATGGGATGAGGGCAAAAACCAGAATCATGCTACAATCAAGCCTTTTTACAAATTGGATTTACGGTGCAATTCTCCAAAATCATAAAACTGATTATAATTTTGTAAAAAAATCAAAAATCAAACAATTAAACTAGCTACAAGTGCAATATTGGTGGTATAAACATTCCAAATTCACGATTAGATTCTTACATGTTGATAAAAAGACAAAATTTTTTCGATTATGCCGTTCACTGGTGCCCCGAATTCGTACAAATCTAGACGTTAAACTCCTTATATTCCTCTGTTCTGGATTGGTTTTAAATTGTTCAATTCGATCGTTATTATTGAAAAATGTTTTAAGAAATACTCACTTTTAACTTTCAACCACGTTGATATCGAACTTTCACCGGCTTCATTCCGGGCAAAACACTGAAACATCGCATTATCACTTATCAATAATGTTGTAATTTGCAATGAATTATCATCTTGTAGATCGTAACGTGGATCGTTCAGATCGATTTTTTTCGTATTTTTATACCAGGTGATATTCGGTTTTGGTAGTCCGATAACATCACATGGTAGAGTTATCGCTTTTCCATATTCACCCAATGTTTCAGTTTTGATATTGCTGACAAATTTCGGTTTCTCCAAGACGATAACATTCGCTGATGCACGTACGGTAGTATCATACGGTTCGGATTTTAAACGGACTACACATTCGTACAGACCACTGTGTTCCGGTTGGGCTGATATTAAAATTAATGTACGATTCCAAGCATCCGAAAACGAGTACAATCCATCGATACTATTCTCAATAATTACACCATCTTTATACCAAACTGTCTCCAATTCGTACAACGGCCGGGCATTTGCTATACAATTTAGCGTTGTTTGAGCTGTCCCTTGGACAATACGCACGTCCTCCGGCGGTGCAATTATCTCCGGTTTTATATCTTTATTATTGTTTTTATTCGATTCGAAAACTGTCAGTCTTATCAATGGACTATTCTCCTCGCGCCCGTTTTGTGTATTTAAAGCTCGAGCACTGTTAATTAATAAACACCAATAACAATACACTTTAATAATAACGGTTGATAATAAACTACCTGTAAGCCTTCTGGTCGCTCTTATCAGCCGATAAGATGACGAGTTGATTTAATTTCGTATAAGCATACTTTAAACCATAACCGATAACTTTTGAATCCGTATACCAGGTAACTTCCGGTGGTGGTGTTGATTCAATTTCCGGAAAATCCAAAATTGCCGCCTGGCCCTCCTCAACTGTTACACTACGTTCATTTTGGTCTTTAAACACATCCATATCTGCATGTATAAAATTTTATCGTTTAATAAATCTCGATTAAAAACATTAAAAAAACTTACATGCAACAGTAATTCGCATTTCTTCACTCAAAATCGATCCAACTTTATTTGATGCAATACAGCGATAACTACCATCATGTTCTAGACTAGCTGATAATATTCGATAGTACGTATCGGTGGAGAAATCAGTAATTGGTATGCCATCTTTTAACCACCTGAATTGCGGCGGCGGATTACCTGTTTGTAATCAAAAACGAAAAGAATCAGAATTGTTGCTTTGATGTCGGAAGACAAGAATGCGAGTAGTCTGACCAAGATCGATTGGTTTTTTGGTATTTTTATCACCGAAAAAAGGCTTTATTTTCTAGTAGCGTGGAAAAATTGGTGCCTTGACGCCGAAACTATTAGTTTTTGTCAATAGATTTCCGTGGTGTAGAGTTTTGTAATTCCTGACATTCATGAAAATATGGAAATTCTCTATTAATATTTCACCATCGTTCAACTACAACGTTCATCTCGTTTATGTAGAAACTAGTTTAGCTTGATTAAAACTATCAATTTTTAAAGATTTCATCAACTGAGCATAATTATAATGTCGATATTTTTTACAACTTTACTTGTTTGCGGTTTATTCACCGAATTATTGGCCGATGAATGATATATTGATGATATAAACCCACAAACTAGAAGATATTTTCGTATAGAAGTTTAAAATTTCCAATGGTAATTGTGGAAATTTCGCTCGAATGCAGCAGTTGTATCGATGGCAAACCTAATGAACAATCACTTGATTTTCTGCTGATCTATGGAGTTTATAAATTTAATTAATGCTGACTTCAACAATACACACACTGTTCAAAACTACTCCCAACTATCTACAACATAATTATAAATGTCGACTAGTTTCTCTTTCTGAAGAGCATTTAGTAAACAAAACGAGAAATAGGTACGCTGTTTTATAGATAGAAAGTTTCCAGTTTTATTGTCATTTATCCTAGTTAAGATTGGCAATTTACGAATCGTTCGAGGAAATGTATGCCCAAGAAGAAATTAATTACAAACTCTACTGAATGTTTAAATTAAATCAAAAATAGAGCGTAATTCACGTTTGAATTCATTGAAATTTCGACCGAGTATTGTTGAAAGAATATAAGGGAGAAGAGGAAGAAAAAGTGGAACACTTTAAGATAATTATCCACATGAGATTGGAAAATGGAAAGAAGCGATTTTAAAGTTGCACATAACAGTTTTTGAATTATTCAACAATTTTAGGAATAATTATCCGTAATTATATGAAATTAATATCTAATTACACACAATGATAGTTATAATTAACCGAAGTTAAACTCGCGATTTGGAAACGTAATATCAACTTATTATTAAATTTTAGATGATTAATTTGTAAATTAGACTACAAGTATTGAAACAATACAATTTGCGATACGAAGCATATTGTAGCGTTACGATTATTAGTAAGAATTGGTGGATGCGCCGGGTGAATATTTTTGAATAATTCGATTTCTCGCTGATTACAAACCAATCAGTAACGAGAATATAGTTTTATTTTTAAACAGTAGATGAAATCTGTAAATATAACACGGGTAAACAATTTTTAGTTTATAAGTTTTAAAATTTTACTAAATTCAAGGAGCATCTATCAAAATATATAAATTTAAACATAAACACGATATTTGATGAGATTTTTAGTTAAAAATCAACGTCTTGTTTTAAACCAACAACTAAATATTTATAAAACATCTATCAACGAAATAATATAGACGGGAATAGTTGAAAATAAGAGTGAATATTGCTTAATATCCTTGGGGAGTTCGGTTAAATAAATATTACAATATCATCGTAAAAATCGACTATATAAAAGTCAATCTACAAGAACGATATTGTTTTGGGAACGTTAAGAAATACAAGCTATTATTCATTGTTTTATTTATTATTGAACAACTCTTATATTAACAGGTATAAGACTTTGACGATTGTTTTTTTTTTTTTATTTGTAATATTCCAGTCGAAATTGTTGGGAAATTGACTGGCATCGGAAAATAATTAGCGACAATATCGATTTGTTTTCAATATTAAGGAAATAATTAAATTTCTGTGAGTATTCCCATTACAACTAATTTTATTGGTTGTTACTGTTTAATATTCTTAAAATATTCTACATGCTTATTGGTACAACCGGTGACATATCACCCAAATTGATTGAGTATCTACTGATTATGTCATGTTATTAAAGATGACATCTCATCACTTATTCATTATTATTATTTGTTCAAAAATTCGTTTCATTTTTAGTGTGGTTGCTCATTATCGATCGATGGCTAAGGAATATTGTTGTTTTATATAAAAGCTATCAGGCTTTAAAAAGCATCGAGTATCAGGTGGCTCATTATTTGTTCTTATTGTTTTTAAAATTGTCTAAAATTACAGTTGTAATACGAGAAATTAAAGATCTACAAGTATCTTAACTAATCTGTCCATCAACACAAATTCTAATTATTACAACCACCCTCATTAGTATTATTTGAGTTGGAGAAACTTAAATAAGCGAACAATGCCGATGAGGTAATGCTGAGTTGTACGCGCGCCCCTATAAAGATTCAGTTTTAATTGAAATACTTAATTGGTACAGTTTCTTAGGTATAATGAAAAGAAAACGAAGAAAAGGTACTGTATATAGTTTTAAGTAATGATTTAAATAGACTAGTTTCGAATTGTGTTTTGTCATTCCAGACGCTAGCTTGCAAGTTTGAAAATTGTTGTTATTTTGAGTTTTTGAAGCGTATTCATAGTTTTAGATAAATTTTAATTTCTAATAAAGACTTAATTTTGAAGAGGCTTTATTAAGTGATTCTTGATTAATCTCGATTTGTTGTTATTCCAGACGCTAGCTTGCAAGTTCGAGGATTTGAAGCGCATAGTTTTAGATAAATTTTAAAAGCTACTCAATAATAATAATAGTAAAACACTCAATTATTCTTTTAATATTTTTAAAGAATTCGAAGTTCTGTAATTTCTCTGTTGAGTTCGTTTTTAATATTTGACTTCAGAGGCAACAATTTTCGGAATTAGGACGATTGCAAGTTCTCAGAAGCCGGGCAAAATATCAAATTTTAAGGTAAACGAACCGAATTAATAACAATCTAATAATAATTCAATTTCCAAACAAATCATCATTTGACTAAGTGAGTGATATGTGAAGATAAGCGAAACGATTACGTCAATTTCAAACATCTGTAAAATCTCAACGGTTTCAAACACATTTATTCCCACAACATTAATTTCATTTAAAAGCCAAATTAGAGTTAATGTTTCCTCTATTTGAGTTAATTGTTGGTAGAAATTGAAGTTTTTCAATCGACATTTCACTCAATAAATTGTACAATTTTGATTTGATTCAACAACAGGTAAACATTTTCGAACAACACGTCCATATGCACAATATTTATTAAAATAAGTGGATTATTAACCAGAGAATTCGATTAAATACTGTCATCATTAATAGGATACGGGCGCAATTTAAATTTGCTATTTTTGCTCTTCAATAGATCCAAATTTGGATACTCATTAAAATCAGAAACAGGTGGTTTAATTGCCGGTTCTATTATCTATGCTATTAAATTAACTGTAAATATTAATTACTCATATAAAAATCGGCAGACAGTTATATTTTATTGTTCAATTCCTATAACAATCTGGATAAATATTATTTGATAAATGTCATCGCCTAATACACAATGACGTGTGTCGTTTATTTTTATTGGCCCAATAAAACAATTCTAATAATTTTCTGTTCTCGTCTAGTTTATTGTTGACGTCCTATAATTTTCAACAATACAAATCTCTGTTAAATATTGTTTGTTCTCTATGAAATTTTAATCAAATTTGGATTACAAACAGGCGAACAAAGAAGAAAAAAATTAATCCATTTACTTTATGTTTTTTCTCTATTTGAATAAATTGTAAATGGAATTTTTATTGCAATTAGTCTTCTATACAATTCTCAACTCTTTCATATTCTATATAAATACATGCATATGTATACGTGCATTACTGTAGTTTGTTGGCAATAGTGTCAACATCATAATTTATATAAAGTTGTATACAAAAGCAGCGTTTAAACAATATTCTGAATGGAAGTCATTTCAAATAACACAAAACACGAATAGACTCCACTATTCTAATTATTTCAACCGTATACAATGCATAATAATCATAATATCCAGCAATTATTCCAATTCGACTAGTGTTAATCGAACAGATCGAAAGGGTGATCGAGACTCTCTCAGAATTGGCCGCACGATGTGAGAAAAAGCGTGTTTCTTTAATTGAAATTGATCGAATATTCGTGTAGTTGTTCAACTTTGTGTGTACGTTAAAGAAAATCGAAAATTATTTTCATCGTGCTAATGGACAAGACCAACTTGTTTCCGTTTTAATCAGCCGAAATGGATTCCATCTCTATTTTCACTGTGTATTGTCGGTGTTTTTCGTCTATTTTTCACTCATATTGGAAATGGTTAACAAGTAATATTTTCCATTTAAACCATTTCAAGATTCTATTTGGGGGAATTGTTTGGATTATCTTTTTTTTAGAGATTATAGATTTAGTTGGAACAGCTGCTTTCAAAATGATTGCATTTCCATAACAGTAACATGTATTTACAGAAAATCGCCCGAAATACCGGATTAATGTGAGGTTGTTTCGTTTGTAGTGTGCTTTTTGTAATTAAAATCCATATTTTTGAAAGTTTCCATTTGTGCGCTATAAAGTAGTGCTAGTTCAAAACTTCTATCATATTACGTGCATATTCGTATAGTGGTAATTATGTGTTTGTTAACATTGTAACATGAAAATTAAATTTGTTAGCAAGCCATTCTCCAAGTTTCTACGTCCGTATAGCATATTTTAAGTTAGTTGTAACTAAATTACTAAGTATAACTACAATTCTTTTCTCTATTATTATTACTATTGTCAACAATAAACTATCAGTTATTCTATTTTAAAACACCAATTTAAAAGTCACACGATGACACTGGAAGATTATGGCGAGCTTAAACCGACAGATGTAATAAAATTTATACGAAACGCAAAAAACAAGACCAGATTATCCTGTCACCAGTTATCTGGATGCATCTTTTAATTCTGTCTTATCAAAAAAAAAAATAAAATAACGTACAATCTGTGTGTATTGTTCCCATTTGTCATAAAAATCCGACCAAACTGACTTTATGCTGTTCCAAAGATAATTTCTATAGCTTTATTGTTGGTGCTATCTCTCAAAAAAAAAGACGGTACAACAGGGAGCGCTTTACGTAAATTGTTGAAATGCTGAACGAATGAATATCGAATTATTTAAAATTACTAAAGTCCGTCGTACAACGGAACGAAAAGATTAATGTGAGAATTATTGATGCTTGTAATGGAGGTGGTTATACTTCGTTGGACAAGCACAGGAAAACAGGTGTCGTTCAATGTCTATCTTTCAGTCCAAAGAAAACTACAAGCCCTATAATTAACGTGCTTTTTTCACACAGAAAATGCACTTTTTCCCGTCAAATATTTGATGAGATTGTAAGTACAGACGGCTAAAAGCATGAAATTGAGGCAAAATCTTCGGCTTTGTTTAAAATCTGGAATAAAATTAGTTAACCCATCTAAGAATACTTAAATTTACTCTTTTTAATGATTCAATAGCTGTAATTTAGCGATGTAAAGTCTCTTATACTTCAGTAGCTGGAAAAATTTGGCACAAATTTCACCTTTACAAGCAAACACCGAATTTTGTGATTGTCTAGCAGTAGTAAACAATCTAAATATGCAATTTCAGACTCTATTAAAAAAGTCTCGACCGATTTCAACAATCACATCCTGTTTCCTGGAGGGTGGGTAGTTTATCTGAATGCATATGTTTGTCATTTTTACCCCCCAATTTTTTGTTTCTTTAATCCATCATCACACACGATTATATTGGCATTTGAAAGGGAATATCAGCATGGAGATATAATAAAATTGACGATTTCACGTTTAGCATTCAACAAGTTAATACTCCAACTTACCTTGGAAGTTTGACAATCACGTCCTTAACAATTTAGAGACGTTGTTTATGAAGAACTTCCTTGATATATTTTATTATCTTCCATATAAAAGTTTTTTTAATTATTTCTAACAAAATAAAAACTAATAACTGAAGTTGTTGCTCGCATGGTTATTGAAGAGACAAAATTAAAGAATAGCGCTTGCATATTAAATTATTTATTCTAGAAAGAAAACGTTAAGGAAGTTCCATAACAGAAACAGATTATTAACATTTATTTTAACAGAAACAGGTCAGAAACGGAAGCTAAAATAGAAACAGAAAAGGGAGAAATGATAGGAACTTATAGTAAAATTATCAATTTTCTGGAAAATGCTCTCAATTTGCTTTATACTGTGAGAAAACCATTGAAAAATTGGAAGTATTTGCAAAATTATTGGGGAAAATATGAGAAAAATATAACAGAACGCACACCACAATTATCTTCAGTAAATTAGATTTCAATCAGAATTTTTCAAAACAAAATCGGTCAAAGATACTTCTTAAAATGCCCTTTCTAGTGCTGCTATATTCATTGCAATATCTCTTCAAACAAAGGGAGATATCGATATTTGGGATATTTCAGACAATGTTTCGAAAAAAACTGTGATGTAGGCCCTCAAGTTTCGGTCCAATTTTGCGGGAAACTAACAATTTATTGCGGGATTTCTTCAGATCTGAAAAGCTCTGTCAATTTGGCTATATACTGTGAGAAAATCATTAGAAAATCGATAATATTTGTTAAGTTATAGAGGGACATATGATTATTTGAAAAAGCTCATGTTCCAAGATTTTCCTCTGTAACCCAAAGTTCAGTTGGAATTTCCCAAAACGCTCCTTAAAATGCTACTAGTTATGCTATTCTATCTATTGTAATTACTCATCAATCAGTGGAGTTATCAATTACTAAATAATGGCAATTTTCGGACACCGAATCGAAAATCATGTACCCGAACCTTCAAAATTCAATCAATTCGTATTTCTCTAATATTAATAATTTCCGTTATATATCCGTTTAAAAAGATGCGGATACAAACAGAAACAGAGCTTCGAAATTTGCGGAAATTTCGCACTTATAGAACCAGAGGTAGTAGTCCGTAACGACTCTATTATAGAGTGTCATCAGGTTGTTGTCATTAATGCAAATTTGATTTATTAAAATTAGCCATTACCTATGTGCTTATTATTATCATTATTATTATTATTAATGGTGTTCCAAGTTACTAATTCGAACAATGTAAAGTCGACCTAATTACTCAAGATTAGTTAGGTGAATAATTAAATGCGGTACCTATATAGACTTATGAATCATTAATTTTAGCAATTATTATTACTGATCACATAAATTGTTGGACTTTTAGATAATAATACAGAATTGTAGAAGAAATGCGATTGAATTTCGTTATCAATTCGCTGAAATGACAATTGATAGATCTTATCGAGTTTGGAAAGTTCAAAACGGGTGGACAATAAGTGAAATTGATACGGTTCTGTGGTTCATAAATGGAATTGTCTCTATTACAGATTACCGATTGTGATAAATTGTTTTGGTAGCGATTCGAAATTAGGTCTAACCAATAATAAACTGATTATTCCCCACAAAGTATAAATAACGTTTGATAACTATTCATACATCAGCATCCCGTATAGATCCTGTAGCAACTCATCTTTTATTTACAAGATATTCTATTTCAATTTTTATTCTATCGTAGGTACGTGTTGAATAACGACAATAAAAATGATGAAAACGAGAAAAATTGGATATGATATCAAAAAAGAAACCAGGCTAATTGAAAAATCTCCAACAACAAAGCTACAACACACAACTATACAATATCGGGATACAGTATTATAGACAAAAATTAAAGTCTACAAGCTTATTTCTGGGAAATTTTCCGGGAGACAAGACAAATAAGAGAGCGTTCTCTATCACAATGTAGGTAGATGAAAAATCAATTTCTAAATATTTTCCATTATATTATCCTACGATAGATTACATACAGTATAGAGGATGATGTTATTCTAGTGAAGCGATTAATTGAATTGCGGCCAGTCTATAATCTACCTATCTCTGTAAATAGAAGTTTTTCCATACAGTTATTTTCAGGAGAATTATTACAGGAAACCGCAAACATTATATCCAAATGTGTTGGTAATATGATACATCCGGAAAATTTTCGTTTGTGGTTTGATATGTGTATGCAAAATAATGAACAGTAGCGTAACGTGAAACATGTCTATTGATCAAACTAAAAATTTCCAACTTAGCGCCATTCAGTGTTATTATTTACATAAATTTCCAACCTTAAAATCGCAATTTGGTGATACAAGTTCGCCAACACTTTTTCAAGCGCGCAGAATTCAAAATATCTAACTTAAAGTTTTTAGAAACAAATCGAGTAATTTGAACGATTATCGACCGGTTTTTCTAAAATCTTGAATGAACTAATCAAGCAACGATGATTAAAACTAAAACAGTATAAATTCGATTTAGAACTTGATTGATGCGATTTCATCTACAAATTAACGTGAATAGTTCGTAAAACTTGAAATGATCCACTTATTGCCGGAATTCAAGAAAAATTTACGCTTAAAGTACATAAGTGAACAATTCCATTATCAAATTTGAGTAAATGAATTGATTTACCTCCAATAATTGAAAATTATATCCAAGTATCGGTAGGGAGCGACTTTATAAAAGATTCTCGCTCAATCCTTAAATGCAATACTCCTGTATTTCTCCAACTTTCTGGAGTGTTTCATAATATTTGTCTAGTCTGTAGTGTAATAAAATTAAATCATCTGAATTTTAATTAATTGCTCGTTTAATAAAAAGAAGTATTTGTAAAGTTGCACAGTAATCTCGATGGCTCATTAAGGAATTTGTTATTGATTGAAAGAACGAATGGCAATGCAATATAAAACTTTTCCTCTGCAAGATAGTCTGTGAGAAAGTTTAAATTTCCACCAGCGAGACTCGCAGCGTGCATCGGTTGCTTCTTTGGATCATTCGCGTTACCAAAGCACAATAGAATCGAAAACTTTGTAATAGAAAAACGTAGAATAATTATAATAATAACCCCATAGAGAGTGGAGTATTTTCAGTTTAATTTAAATCTAGATAATTTTTCGTAGAGTTCATATAGGAGCAATTTCGACAGTATCGAGCACGATCTCGTTCAACATTCACCTAATAGACTTGCGGTAATTTCGTAACAGACTATTTAAGATAAGTATCCAACAGTGTAGGAATGTGTACAACAATGAGTTTGTCTAAATGTACACTTCTATAATTAGATTATAAAATAGGGCCAATTCTTTTAATTATAAACAGACCGGACAACGTTGAAAATTGATAGGGCTATAAAATGGACTATTATTGTCCGAACAGACACGTTTTTAGATAAACTCGTTGTTGTACATTGAAATTTTATAGTTTTAACCGGATCATTAGCGAACAATTGACAAAAAAAACGTAAATTTGAATAATAACCATAAATATTCCACTTTCTACTTGTTTGTAATTTTAACTAATTAGAAGACTTATTGTGGGAAATATTGAGAGATGTTATTGGCCGGACAATATTGATTGACAACTAAATCCTATTAAATGTCTACGAGAATTAATTCCAACCACAACTAGTTGAGCTTCAAAGGTTAACTAGTACATTTTATTTAAAATTGAATTAGAATAATTTGAAATTAGTTTAATGAAAAGAACTTACCGAACGCTTGGCATTGCATCACTTTAGCCATCCCTAATCTAATTGTACTGCTACTTGATGAAGACATTGTAAATCTGGGAGCTTGCAGGGAATTATCTGTAATAAATACAAAGAATAATAATACTTTAATAGGTCAATATTCGAACAAATCTCTAGTTATCGATGTTTTCTGTCGGCTTTCCAATATCGAGTATTTTAATTATTAATAGTTGTAGCCAACAGTATAATTAATGTAAATTAGGTCGAAGTAAAATCGATATATGTAGGTATAATATGATTATCACAAAAGTGCATTATTTGTTTATTAATAGGATGGGTAATTTAAATTTTACGCGCTTAAATGGAGCTTCCTGTTGGTTATTTTACATCAAATTTACATAGCCTACCTGATTATACATTATAAACACTTCAATTTTATTGTATTGCACCTATAAATATAACATTTACCTTAATTTTTTATATTTTTGTGTTTTCCATCGATTTGGACCAGGTTGAGTATCACCAGTGGTACTAAACAATAAAATTGAAGTGTTTATAGGTTAGCTGTCAAAAATCGGACTTTTTAGGTTATATCTACTTGACTGTAAAGCAACCAATGGGAAGCTAGCGTTTAAGTGCGCGAAATTCGAATTATTCAACTTTATATTTTTTTGTAATTTATATTAGATGTGTTTTTGTGTAAAAATGTGTAGTCTAATAACGTATAATAAAATTTAAGTTAGCGTAAATCAAATAAATTCATTTTGTTGTTATTAAATCTTAGCACGCTAATAGGTAATTGAGATTTAACGGGCGAAGATAATAACGAAAACGGGAAGAGAATATCTTGTAAATATTCCAAGTGAGCTTTATTGAATCTTTTAAAATACGGCTTTAATCAAGCCCTAATAATTACTCAAATTGATTAACTATTCATAAACAAGCAAGTAAATTGGCAAAAAAGTCCGAATCTTGTTTCACGGAAAAATCTACAGATAGTGATACAAATTAGCTTAGTATAGCAGTTAAGTGATTGCTCTTAGTTTCTAAATTGAAGGAGTTAACCCCGATACGTATTGGTAGTTTTAAATCTTAAAAAAAGTTTCCCCTGAATATTTCAATCCAAATTTTTTTTTGAACTCCCTATTTTGACTTAAAATTCGTTGTATTTCTGTAATGACAGCAAAAAAAATCAGGCGTAAGAAACGGGGGAAACACCTTGAGAAAGCCGGAAATCCACTAGACGACAGTCTTTTTGCCAGCTTGCCAAACTCCAGAATATGTTTCCCATATTTTCTTTGAAGTTTTTTAATATTTCCCAAGAGCAAAATGAATTCCTTAAATGATCAAAAGCATGAAAGAAAATCATAAATTACATTGAATTTATTACAAAACACGTCAACAATGTTTATATCACGGAAGTTTCACTAATTTGCTCTCGGGGAAACTCGGGTACTCTTCAAAAATTATTTCTGCAGGTCTGGACATCAAAAAAAAATACTACAATTTTATTTCTTTGCCATGAAATATAGAAGGATTGGAAGGCAACTAAAAGCCGAATTTATTTCTTTGTCATTTCAACACAGTTTCAGTTCAGCTTAAACTAGAGAAATATGTGCGAGATTTCCTTTATTTCATCAAATTGTCTCGTTTCAACTTTCATCTATGTTGCGTTAGTCTTTTTTTGTGTGTTTAATAAAAGTAAACTGACTCGTATGTTGCTTTAAACTAATGTTGAAATGTATTGTTGCTGTTACATTTGAAGGAACTTTGATGTTTCATTTCAACAAAAATTGTTTCTTATTTAAGCAAATCTGGTTATTTATTATTATAAAGAGAAATACTGTGTTGTTATTGTTGAGTGATTTTGCTTTTGGCAATTTACAATTTTGATTATTTAATATCAGCACATGTGAACTTCTCTATAAATGTAAATCCTTTGAAATGTAAATAATACGATTGCATGTAGAAGTTGTACACAATCCCCTCATATGTTAAGCCGATATTTCCATCGTAAAAGCGTAATAATGATAAAGGTCACATGATTTTCTATACATATGTACATTATAGCTTAGATAATCAATCAAATTAACAAAAAAAATTCTAATTAGTTAAAAATTGTGAAAATTTACTTTAATTTGTAGTTAACTTACAAATATTTGTGATAAATGGTAAGTGCAACGTGCAGAACTACCCTTGTTTAATAATGTAACCCTCAAATGGAGCTAAATTACACGACAATTATGGCAAATGATACGAAATCTAAAGTGCACCAGCAAAAAATCGACATTGATCAAATGGACCAATTGTCAATAGTCACTCTTTTAAGGTTTTCGTATCAAAATAAACTACCACCTATTAGAAACAGGCATGGTTGTGATTGTTGTTTTCATAGGGGGAAAATCGATAGAAGACAAAAAATATCAAGCCAACTTCTGAGTAACTTTGGGGATGATTTCGCTGCCAAGAAGCCTCAAATGAGCAGTTCGATCGAGGGTGTTCGTTCGGAAAACTTCCGATACTAGAGTTGAATATAGTTTTGTTTAGAAATCCGCCCTGAAATGTATGAATATTATCAAATTTTCGTGATGATAAGAACCTCGCATTGGACCTTGTATATCCGTTCGGCAAGCGCCTATAATAGAATTTGTCCATATTGTATATTCATGCAATTTTTCAGGATAGTTTATAAAAGTGTCATGATATCGTTTTATCAATGGTAGGATATTAAGTGAACTGTAAAAATTCAAATATTCGATTTATAGTCGCAACATATTTCCTACTACCTTTCTCTGATATTATCAGAACAAATAGAAATAAAAAACAAGGAAACAAACATAAATAAAAATTGCTATACCTTATTTTTCTTGATAATGAGTTGACCGGAAAAATCTCTGGATTTTACCTCTAATTCCGTTTAATGGTGGCTGTATTTTTCAACAAATATTGATACAGATTTATCGTGGCCAGAGTCGTTTTTTTTCCATTTATGTTTCCCCTTTTCTACTTATTTTCCTTTTATATGAAACACTATCAAGTTTCCAATTCTTCTTACATTTGTTATTTATCCGGGTCGACTATTTTCATCGTTTTAATCAGAATGCAGAATTATAAAACGAATGGAGATTCGTCTAAATTATATCTCGAAATATGCAGAAGAGAGGGAGTCCATTATGTAAAATTACATTTAATATTATCACTAGCTCCTTTTCATTTATTTATAATACCACCCTCTACATATATGCTGTAGATTTCGCTCTATTGAGGACGGTTCAATTTACTTTATTAACGTAGCAGATTTCATTTTATACTCCCTACACAAAAAGGAAATGTATGGAATTTTATTGAATTTAGATGGCAAAATTGATAGTTTCTCATTTTTTCACCCCCATCTCTCCCGCGCCAAAGGAGGCTCGAATCCTCACCAAATTACATATAAAACTTTATATAACTTTTGATCTTAAATCAATAAACCTCTCGTAATGGAGTTGAAATTATGGCATCACGAAATATAACAACAAAAAAGAAGTTAAATTACATGGGATTTCCTGTGATATTAAATAATCTGCAATCCGGGTGGAAATGCAATAAAAATTATACACGACACATATGAGTTTACGTTGTTTTAAATGATGTTCGGTTAAACTTTTCAACGCTGGCCGTAAATTTCGCTCGTATGTATTATTTAAAAGATGGCTTGCTCTACATGAAGAACAAAAAAAAAGGAAATTTAAAATTCTATTTTGTTACACTATAGACGAGTTGATGGAATAAAAGGAAGTCAACACGGATTTTTTGCACAAAATAATGGATCATTACGAGTTACCTACAGATACAATGATGTATCAGCTTCCAACAATTGATACTTTTATAGGCCGAATAAACGCGAATATCTCTATTCGCGGTGACTATTGATTGCGTTTTTCTATTTTTGAAGCTACCCCTGTTTGATGTCCAGGTGCGGAGCAATATAAATGTAACCTGAGGCAAAATTCTATATGTCAAACTGCCAATTTCTAGCGAATTTTGATATTTAACTGTCGAAAACAGTTACACCAATTCAAGCAATACGGTTGTTTCAAATAGAATTCTTCATTCGGGAATAATTTTAGTATTTTCATGTTCAGATTTCGAGAAATTTTCGGTTATTTTACTAAAAATGCACCCTCATGCCTAAATTTCTAAGCTTATTTGTTATTTGAACGCGTTCATAGAAGTTGATATTTGCTCAAAGTTTAAATGACTTGACAGACAAAATGCATAATGTATGGGCGCATTTAGAAGAAAAACTTCAAACACGTTTAAACTAGTTGTGGATTATTTGTTATAAAAAATGATGACACGATCGTTAGACAATTTTCTTGTATTACGTCGGAAATCGATGGTTTTCAGGAGGCAAATTCCGGCAGTATGTTTATTATTTTCAAAGAATACTTTAATTTTTCTAGAGCGAAATGGGTAAGTATGCTACCCCAACTACAATAAATAATTGAAAAGCTAAAGATCGATGTTAGCCAACCATGCTACAGTGACCCTTCTCCAGAGTTATCCACACAAATATTCCGCATTCAAGAGGGATGCTAATAAATATTTTAAACAACCAAAGGTCATTCAGTCTCAACCAGAAAACTCGAAAAATATCAAAAGTTTAGACTATGATCGTCAAAGGTAATTAATTTTTCAAACTAGGTGATTGCCAAAATTATTCTTAAGGAAAAAATTGAACCTCTAACGCCCTTTATAGTCATCTCTTACTTTTCTAGAGGGGTTCATTTTGATCCACCCCCACCATAAAGGGTATTAAATACGTTCAAATTATACCTGTTAGTTGACCTATGAGCTTGCCGTAATGATAATAATCAATCTTATAGATAAGTTGTAATTTCTCCATCAATATCAATTTGTCAATTACTAGCAAACCATACGAACGCAATTATTTTATTGAATTCCTTTAACGTTATATTGATTTTGAGTAATGCCAAAATTTGTTATAAGTCCTGCCAGAAACAGATTATTTATTTCTATACGTTCTCTTATTACTATTTATCTCGCTTTTCTATTTCTATTTGTTGCAAATAAAATATAAATTCGAAGTTCGATACTTATCTACAAATGTTACACAAGTTCCATTGAGGATTCAAAGGTATTTGAAAAACTGTCTATACACGTAAACGATAATTGAAATGGATTCAAACATTGGTAAATTTTTTTTTTGATAAATTACTCTAATTCCCCATACAATCCGCAAATTGTTCATCTACCTGTAAAATTACAAGTTCAGTTGGCTGAATTAAATAAAACCGACTGTATTATAGAACAAAAAAACGACGGGGCGAACCCTATTTCCACCCTCTTCATTATATTTGTATTATAATAGGTTTAGAGGGATACCATCGTGTTATCTACCACTTTTTAGTTTATTCTATCCTGGATGTAATATAGCTAAAGGGGGTTAGTTGATGATGAGACTGTATTGTGTATCTAGTCGTACTTTTTAGTAAAGATTGAATGGATCTAATACCGGATATGTGCACTACAATACGGTTCCCTATAATTTATTTTTAGATACAAGTGCACATCACATATGGCCTTAAATTCATAAATTCAACCGTCTGATATAAACGACGACAATAATAAAAAAACACACGGAAATTATAACAAGAAGCGTAACAGTTGTTAGTATTTTTATATTTAAAAACCCACCAATCCCCTATGAGAGATAGACAGTTTTCTCTTTACTCTAACAATAAACTAGAATAAAATATCAACGTAAAAATACTGGGGTTGTTTCAATAGAGCCAATTATTGCAGATTATTGCGTTCGAGTTGAATTGGCCGTTATAGATGTTTCGATTTTAATTTGAAATTAATTCTCGACATCGCTTGACTTATGACTCGAACTGTTGAATTGAATTATTAAGAATTGTTGTTATTCGAATTGTTTCTTTGTGAAAATCGAAGGAAAACTTAGTAGAATGATAACGATCTTTTTGACTTTTCCGTCTCTTCGTTGTAAATTAAATTAAATTAAATTAAATTACAGAAAGTTGTTCAAATAGTAGAGACGTATAACTGATAGAAAAACAAAAAATTCAGTATTTTAACGAATGGTAAATAGCAATTATTGACAATTTCCAGTACAATTACAGCCGTAAACTTAGGAAACGTAAACTTAAGACTTATTAATGTTGTTTTCTTTCTGTTTAAAGTAAATCCTATCGCGATTGATTCAACTTTGTCATGCAAAATTACAATTAAAGCTTAAAAACTTTGAACAGATGGTGACGGTTATAAATAAATCCATACAATTAGATATAACAAAACACGGAATTGTGAAAGAATATCGGTAAATTGAATCGAGTTTTATTGTCCGAATTTCCGCAACTATTTTAATATTTTAATGGCATGTCAGTCACAATCAAAAGTCAATTGATTAAGTTCCCTAAATAGACGAGTTGAAACTTAAATAACTGTTCATAAAAGTTTAGCAAAAATACGAAACTTCTTCCCTTAACGGAGATGTGATTAACGAGCCGCTACTCTACAATATCATTTTTCTTTCCAATATTGTTAGACGAAATGTCAATTTATACGCCAATTTTTCGAAATATAATTAGACTATTTAGAATAGAATTTTTAATAATAAATATTAATCGACAACCTGTCGAAAAACATTGATTATTAAATTTAGATCTCTATCAAGTTAAATATTGATATTTGAAGTGACCCTTAGAATTAACTTTGCAGCCATTAAGACAATTATTATTTATTGACACTAATTTAACATTTTATCAAAATTATAAGCTGCAATTTTAGTAACTTTCATGTAGAAATAGACTAACAGTGTAGCTAGAGATCGCCTTTAGAAACTTACAGAAACAAAGAATAATGCAGACTGTTAAAATTAGTGAATCAATATTTTAATAACGTTTTTGATTATTCAACATTCTATTCTAATGCTTTATAACTAAAAAATGTGTTTGATTTCAACCCAATACAATGAGCTAAATTTTTTTTGGAAAAATCGCGATTATCCGAAATTAAAGTTAGTAATAATCTACTGTTAAAGTTAATAAATTGTCAACACGATTGCACTTTCGTCGGACAATCTAGCCAGACAGCATGGGGGCCCATAACACTCCATTAAAGGCCCTATTTATGACAAATTTACGCTACGAAGCTACTTCAAATTTATAGATTTTCTATTCAACAACTATCACATAATAATGCTATTAAGGCAAAAGAAATAATACTTGAATCAATATTTATTTTAAACAATTCATGTTGTTATCAAGTCATTATTTCAACTTCAACTTATAGTCAATTACATTTGTTGCATGCATTACTTTAATTAAAAGTAAACTTCTTTCTCTATCCAGTAATCGCACAATCATGAATTCGGCCGCTATAGATTAACATAATTACCAGTTTGATCAACTTCAAGTAATTTACAATATTTTCCCAATGTTTCAATGTTATAATTCAAAAGTTTAACTAGAACTATGCCAAATCGGCACAAATTACAAATTCTATTTAGTTAAAAGCATAAAAATATGACAAATTGCGTTTGAATTAATTAAAAAAGAATTTGATTTGTTTTTTGTGTCCGATGACTTAATTATTCCGGTATTGTTTGACTGGAAAAATAAATAGACTGATGGTAAATCAAGTTCAAATTGAATAACAGTCGTACAGCATGGATAGTGATTGGTATCTAAATGAGATACAAATTATAGTAATTTCGTTTCGAATTTTTTTTCTTGTCGTACAACGCCAACAAATTTGTGTAACAATAAATGGACAATTATGTGCCTTTTCAAGTTGTGTTTAAATTCCCATTGTTATTTAAAATTGCAAATTGTTGTTTTTGTTGTATTGTGAATTTTTCCCACCACTATTCCACCATAATCGCCTCGAAACAAGTTCATCCTGAAATAGCTAAAGTGTATATTGTTGTCTACTTTATAACATTTTACTGGTAAATTATAGGATTTCCACTAAAATCACCGTAAAATATCCCGTTTCATTATCTCTATTCTAAACGTAAATTTGACTTGTTGACAATATATTTAAATAAACGAGAAGTCGTTTATTAATCGAACTGCTGCAATAATATTCCCTAAAGTTGATTTGAATGTAATGCGATTTCTAGCTAGCATTAGAACGTCCAGCATGTCGAACTTTACAACTTTACAATACCACTCTCTGTTTCTCTACAGTAACAGTCCCTTGATAGTCTCAACATTTTATCGTTTCAATTTTAATCATCAACAAGTTATTTCCATTTACCAGTAAAATTCACGAAAACTCCCAGGAATTAGTTGCAACTATTTATTAGTTGAAACAGTTATTCCTAGTTGATAATTTACAACCATTAATGGAATAATTCTAATAAAATTTTATATAAAAATGTAAATTTGGAATTGGAACGGAAGCGAATTTTGGTGGAGGCGCCGGGTTCACTCAAACTTCCGCTTAAAACCTTTGTAATTAATTAATTTTCGTACAAATAAATAAATAAATAATCAATAAATTTAATAATTTTGTACTAATTCGGTTAATTTATTTAATAATCCCTCAATCAACACGCTATTTATGATCGACAATTACCAACCCTTTATTTACGCAGTATACGCGAATGCTGTTTTGTTGGTAGTCGATTTATTTGTTAAATAATAACACCAACATCTGTTGCACTTTATTAAACAACAGTCAATAAATAATGTTAATAAATCTTCGAATTATTCGCTATTCTTCATCATAAATCAACATAATTCTATAATTAGTTTTCTAATGATAATAATCGTTGATTATCTTGAATTGTACGGCTTGATAGAACGTTGTTAATAAGAATCGTATAAAAGCATCCAAGATAAACGTGTAAGTGAGTGTGGTTAGAAGGGAAAAACCTTCAAGAGAACAATGGATTAACATCCGGTTTAAACTCTCCAACACATCCACAATAGAACAAATAAAGAAGCTTGCACAGCAAGAATCCAAAACAATACAATAGACAAGATGAAGCTATTGTTTCTACGTAAAAAAATTATACTTGCTTTTTGTAGTCTAAATTTTTGCATTTCCGAAACGATTAAAAATTCAACTATGTACTTTTATATGAACACGAAACTAGAATTGTCAATATATAATGAACACTCCATCTTAGGGCTTAAAGATTTATGAATTCGATCGATACGAGTCGATTATTTTAATAATTTTAGACCGATTTCTTTCCGATCTACGACTAGTATAGATTTGATAGCGCTAAAAGTGATTTATTTGTGAGAAATTTCACTAAAAAAATCCAGTTTATTTTCCCAATGTTTATTAATAATAAACCACGACCAAATCGAGGCGGTTTTTATGCGTCTAGCAAACAAATGGATAAACGCGAATGACAAATAACACAACAAAACGTGAATATTTTCGTTAAAATTGATCAAAAATCGATTCTTTCGTGTACGTATCCAACTATAGAGGAATGTTTCGTGTTTCTTTCAAGTCTGTTAGTAATACTCAATGTTTCACTTATTTACAAAAAAAACGAAAGAATAATAAAGTAGAACGATCGATATGACCATTATTTAAACTTATTTATTTATGGTTTTGTTTCTATTGTTTAAATAAAAAAACATTGGATTTGTTCGAGCAATTTCAATCGATTGCCTTCTACTGATAACACAAGAAAGTCTCAACACGTGTGTTAACACAAACAATTCGAACAAAAATTCAAAAGTTTCATTGACTCTTAATATTTGAGTCACGCAAATTTATGTGTGTGTAGAAAAAACTTGAAAATTATGTGAAATGATAACGATCATGTAGTCTGAAAAGTTATCGTTTTATTTTACTAATAATTCAAGACTTTGAAAGAAAACTGACCTATTTTTATTCAGTCTACAGAAAATCGCGACTGCGACATTTCTTTCAGCGTTGGCAGATTTTATTCAAACAACCGGGAAACTCTTAAAATCGAGTAATTGGTAATTTAGAACGCGTCTAAGAATCGTCTAAAAGCGTCCCGTGAACCGTGGATCCGACTGTTATCTCGATTTATTTTTGAAATTTCATCAGAATAAACACGATTATTATTAAATATTGTTTTTTATCGTTTTCTGTTTAGAGTAATCGTCTCATGTTGAAACTCTAACAATATTTCGTAATATTTGTTGTTTATTGAAAAAGCGTTGATTTTACTGTTGATTAGGCTAAAATTTCTTCCAATTTGCAATACATACAAGTGGATTTAATTGGAGAAAAATTACCATCTGCATGGATTATAAATAAACAACAATAACAACAACTGCAGCACCACACACACAATTCAGGATAATCTCTGCAGTGTAATAATCTGCAACTATTGATTCTAATTAATTCTACCCTTTATGGACATGATAATAAATGTACCAATCCAGAAAAGTGTGATCAATATAATGGTGCATAATGTAAAAACAACAGCAATAATTGATTTTACAATGGTGAAAATAGAATAAAGTACAGATGTGAATGTGAAAAACAACAATAAAAACTCGTTATTAATTCTATTATTTTTTTACTCTAGTGTTTGGTAAATTGAGAATTTAATGAAATTTTATTTTCGCCAAAATTTGAATAGAATCCAATTTATACCTGTTGGGAAAACACTGGATTTTTTTCCTTTCGCCATCTCCTAATTATTTCATCATCGACAATGTGTGTATGGAATCCTTCACATTCTCTATCTTGCTGGAATCCAGGTTATTAAAGTATCGAATTTTCTTTTGTTGTAAATTTCCCCCTTGTAATAATTAAACAAATCAATTGTATAAATATTCGACGGAAAAAAAGCGAGTCAAATGTTAAAATTATACGTGAGAATGAGCATTTCAGACGATTTTTTCCATCAGCCGCCCTAATGACGATAATAACAATAATAATGTCAATATTATTCAAATAGACTTTGATTAATTTGAATACTGAAATTTAGATTAGATTGAAAATAATGAACGTTATTGTTAGTTGCTTTCTTTTTATCAAATTCGTATCAATAGAATGATTCAAACTGATTATGCTAGTACGTAAAATTAATAATTGCCGTTATCAATCAGTAATGATGCTTATAGGGGTTTTAATTCGAATAATACAATCGATATAAAATAATAATTACAAAACATAATTCCGGTGTAATTGTTTCAATTAAAATTTCGCTTAATTTCATGCTGTAATTAAGCAAAAGTTCCTGTTATAATCAACATTAAAAAACGATTTATCGCTTGTTGGCTGTTTTATATTTGGAAAAAATTTCAAAACAACTCGTTTCTACAGAAATTCATCTACAGAAACGGCAAGGTTTAACGAAAACAATAAAACAATCAATTACTCAACGTGGAGAAAATATGAGACTTGTACGGTTGAAAACAATTGTGTACAAGTATTTTTGTAATTTTGCGTGTAAACAGAACTCGTGTAAATCAAAAGATAACTAATAATGTTTCATTTTGTATTAAATTTATTCGATAGCACAATTGAAATAGGGATTAGTTAATCAATTCAAAACATTCTAGATTGAATGAATTTGTTAAAAATACAATTCAGTATTGAATGCTCGTCAGAAAAATATAATTTTAAAATTTCATCGTTTACAAATTAAAATAAATAAAGTTCCTCAGAGATAGTTTCTATATTTAATTTATTTTACGCTCTCATAACTGCACTGGAATCGATTCGAAACTTTAATAATTGTGTTAAAGCAGAAGTTTGAAATATTTTGTGTTTTTAGTACTATCTTCCGACTCGGTATTTCCTACACAATGTACAAAAACACGACCACATTGTTTTATTTTAAAAGTAGCATCTCTAACTGATTCATTGTAACTGTAATGCAAACAAAAACTCTATGAAACTTTTATTTAATCTCCAATTAATGTCCTAAGAAGATAAGTGAAACTTATATTAGTAACACAAATGATCCTCTATAGTGACTCAAAATGGGACAATTCAAAGAGTATTTCGACTAGAAATGAAAGTCATCAGATGTTTGGTCCAAGTATCGTTGAATATTTGGTGAGTGACTCATTTTCGCAGCAAATAAGTTGTTTTATGTAAATTAATAACGCTAAGTATAAATCTACAGTGGAGGTATTTTAAATACGTAAATGTAAATGTACAAATTCGGGCTGTAAAATCTGAAACTAAACCGGAAGATCTAGATAGGAATTCATCCTTAATTTTTACCAAGTCGAGATGATGATGATGTATGCCCGAGGTTTTAGTTAAAATGCCTATAGATGAAATAGCTACCTTTATAATAACTGTTGTTTCTATTATTGAAGAAATTGGAAGTTGGTAGAAACGCCTAGTTTGAAAATGATTCATTAATCGGACCTATAAAAATTTATATAAAAGTTCTGCCAGCCATTAACCTCTCAACTAAAATTAAATATTTATAAAATATTTACGGATTTAAAGTTTTATGTCGATAACTACCAGTTTTGAAGCGATTTAAGTAACTGTCATATTTCGTAACATGTGTTGAAAACTCTAATAAAAACCAATTGAAATCATAGAAGAGCGAACACATCAAGAGACGAAAATGGGCCTTTGTTAGAATTGAAAACAATGCATTTTCGTCATATTTTCTAATTTAGAGAAAGGCTACAAGGTCGTTAATTTTAACGGTTCTCGTCGATAGGCTCATCACCGGTTACTCACGGAAAATTTACACTTTTCAAAACTACAACGGATAAAATATCTTTCAATATAAACAGAAATCTATATAGGTGCAAATAATTTAAAGTCTTCAAAAAATTTCACGTAATAGAAATTCCACGAAAATAAATCGTGTTTTATTCAGGCCACGTTTTAACAACGGATGGACGTATGTAACAGCTTGTTCCATCCATACGATTGTTGTAAGGTTATTTGTATTTTAGTGAATATCGCGTTAACATCATGTAACTAACAAGAAGTTGAGGAAATGTGATATTTTTACCTTGTCCTTGTTGTTTTATTTAATAACCACCAACAATTTTCACTGAATTTCTTCTTTAACCAAATCTAATTAGACGTGAAACTTGATTATTTCGTAATTTTAAACTAAACTGAAAAGTTCCATGCATGAAATTACAAAAATAATCCATCATAAGGAGTTGCAGGGGTAAATTAACGAGTTTACATCTGTTTCAGTTAGTGATTGTTAAAAGTAAACAAACAGGCGTTTGTGTGGTTTAATTCTCGATAAATTCGACTAAAAAGCTGAAAATAAAACAAATCCCCTGAAAATTGCAAAAAGTTCTCCAATTCTGAAGAATATCAGGGCACAAGAAAATGCCGCCTAAGGCAAAATTCTGCGTATTGTGCTTATTGGCAAATTCTATCGAATTTTGCCAGTTAACTATCGAAAGCAATTTATTTGAACAAGTTAGGTTGGTCTTGGGAGTTTTTCGATTATAAATCTAGCTTGACTGGCTTCTAGATGAGCTACGGGGCCCAATTTTTACTCAAATGTTTTTTGGAATTTCTGCTACAAAATCACTAAAAATCGCTTATTTTTTGGGCCGACCCTGCACTTATGCATTAAATTATTAGAAATGAAGCTATTTTGAGTAAATAACACGCCATTGAATAGAATTATCGATATGTAGGACATTTATACGAAAAACTGGCTATTGAGAGGTTAAATCTAGTAATATTTGAAAATAGTGTGCACAAATTGCATTGTACTGGATCGAAGAAGCACTAAAACACTGTAAACTTGTAAATTATTGGAAAATTATACGGTTTCACTCCATTTTAAAATCTATTCCAAACCGTAGACAATTCAATAGAAATTCGTTACCAATTTTTTTAATAATAGAAAAGTTTACTATCGGTTTTATTAAATTACTAGAAGCGGCACGTTTGAGCTAGACCGACTATAATTTACGTACTTTTTACTTATTCTATAAACAAATATTGTGATTATGATCATGATGATGGAGTCAATATTTATGTGTTCTAATTACGCTATAATTGAGTAATCTAAATATTGTAACAAGTGTTTGATTGGAGTTGAATTTGCGTGTTGTCGACCGTATTTATAGGCGGTGGTTGTTGTTGTTTTACGGAAAGACAAGAGTGTATGACCTCTCAAGGTTAGTATGTAGTTGGAGAACAACACCAAAGAAGTAGTAGTTGGTTGTTTTCCCCCCTGTTGTACCGCAAAATTATACGTTGCTTTGCTTTGAGGAAATCATTGTGACAATAATAGCACTGATGATGATCATGATGATGATAGAACGTATCCGGTGTATTATGAAAGAATTTATAAAAGTTTTACTAAATGGCTATGGGAATTCTTCGTTATTATATTGTTCTACCTGCATATGTTGTCATCATTATTCCGTCTATCTATTTCGTCATATTTTAATATGCTTAGTTTGTTTAATAGTTATATGTCCTGTGTGAATTACAAATACTTAAATTAAATATTCTATATGTCTTAATAAGAATATGGTGTTGATGAGTTTTGGGATCTGGAGATTTGTAAAAGGGTTAACAAACAACTTTCAGACTAAACAAATCAAATATTTGTGAAGAGTCAAACTGTAAATAATTAAACATGTCGATCTCGATCGGTATTTCCCCACATCGTCCATGATAAATTACATTTGAAAGTCTTTGATGAAAGATATCTTAGTAATATTTGAAATTGCACGTTAAATTGTGTCAAATTCTTCATAATTAAATTACAAGAGACCGAGCTTTCAACTTTATAATTTTTAATAAATTATAGAAATGACAGAAATTTGAAACAACTGCACTCGGATTATATGATTAATAAAATATCCGGAGACTTTAAGCAATTCAAGATACCAGAAAACAATTTTCTCGATTGCACCTATTTTTTATGGCCTACGGTAATAACTCCATGACGTGAATCAATTGAGTGTCACCCTATCTGAATTATTCGACGATTTCACTATAGCGAACAAACTAAAATTAATAAAAGCCGAATGCAATAAATTTCTTTATCAAAAGATCAGAAAATTGACGTCCGCTGGATTAAAAAACGAGAAATCCACCACTGTTTTTTCAGATTTACCATTATTATTCGCTTCTAACTACAAAATTGTCGATATTTGCAAAATACGAAAATTATTGCCTACAATTTTACAGTTTTATACTCAAACTATCGTGAAATCTAAAGGTTATTCCATGAATTTAACCACCAATTTGTCCATTTTACTGGAATACATTACAATTTACACAGAATAAATGAACGGTAATTACATATTATGTAGATTTAAACGGTATTGGAAATAATGGAGAATGGAGAAAGTACAATCAAATATTCCCATATAGCGTCAGTTTTAAATACGCTCCAGTAGACAATTTGACGATTAATACACTGGAAATTATACAAAATTTCAAATTATTCGAAAAATCGGTACACTAAACTTTAATTTCAATATCGAACAATCCAACTTATAACCGCTGTTATATTAATAACGAAGTTGGAACGATTTATTTGACTGTTATATCGGTTGGTCGCTATATTGGTGACCTCAGAGAAACACCCACATAACAATAGAAAAGAAGTTAGAAATGTCTAATCATTAATTCAATTAAAATTACGTATCGAAACCGGTTTCGAGCCGAATTACACGACATTGGGAGAATTCCGTCAAGTTATCGTTATGTTCAGAACAGAATCATTGGTACTGATGAAATTGGCCAATAATGTCGAAATAAGTGGCGTGAACTGTATATCAAGTGGATGATTTAGGGCGAAATATTAGGAATATTTCCAAAATTGTTTTATTGTTCAGTGTCTCAACAAATCAAAATCACTTTTTTAATGGAGTCAATTTGTTTTAAAATAACTTCAACTTGTAGTGTTGAAACTAGCAAAAAATATGGGAAAGTTTTTGTTTAATGAAAATAAATGACAATAGCTAGACGAACATCAACAATAAATTCACAACACATACAGCAAAGCAAATATTGAATAAAAAACAATGATAAATTAATTTTGCGACATTCTGAATTATTACTGTTGTAGTGGACTTTAAAAAACCGAAATTTCCACCGTCACTCATATAAATCTAAAGAGAACGAACAACACAATTGCAATTTTACAATTAGATTCAAATTTATTATCCATCATTGAACGAGCAATAATTTTTCAATAAATCATTTATTTAGCCATAACCAAACTATGTTAACTTTCTAATTTGCATAATGTGTGTACAATTTATCCCGTTCTACACTTTACATTTAAATATAACGTGCATATAAGTACGTAAGCATGAAATATTCTACAACTAGAATAGAAATGATTTGTTTTATATGTTTGAGGGGAAAAAGCACCGAGAAAAGTTACACATTTTCTAGATTTCATGCATTATACACTGCGCACGTTGATGTCATTAAATTTTTCTACTTTATTCACAATTTCACCGACTATCAACGGTTCTGTTATGTTAAATTGCACAGTTATTAATTTCGATACGTCCAAATTTTAACGAAATCGGAATGTGCGAGTCCAGGCGAATTTTGGGAATGATAATAAGTTGTAAAAAGGAGAGACCAGATATGGGCCAATCGTCAATTCTGTTGTCTGGCTTTTCAAGCAAATTCCAAGAAATGTATGCCTCAGATTACCAATTTTTTATTGATAATTGAAAGGAGTATGTATTTTAAAAATGAGTATTTCAGCCAGATTTTGAGATATTTTCAATAAAAATCGCCAATTCTTAACCAATTGTAGCCTGAAATCAAACTGGACACTTGTAGTAAAATTTAGAAATATTCTTATATCGAACTTTCGTGGTTTTTAACTATTAATACGTCAACATTTAGCCCTTCCGAGAATTAAACAAACTCCAAAAAAAATTGCTTTTATCTCAATTTTGTCTAATAAAAGCGACGTTCCTTTTTTAAAGACCTTCAAACTCAACAATTCGATATAATAGAAGAAAACTGAGACTATTTCCAAGTATTTTCATCATCAAACACTGCCTTTGGAGGAGCAAATATCTTTTTAACGAACTTTTCCGTTGAGAATCTCTGATTATTTTTCTAACAAAAGCAAAAAAAAACTGCTTTAGTGATTAGAAATTCGACCCATCTCCAAAGCAAAGACAAAATCCTTGATTCAGCTAATTACATGCTAAAAAATCAACTAATTAATCAATCAAACTAATTATGTGGCTTCTAACTAAATTCATTCCAATAGATAATTATTTTTACACAACCCCAACGGTAAATTTATTTCCAACCTGATTACATAATCAAATACACCATCCAAACACTAACACTAACACTACAGGAAACTCGGAGAAGGTAAATATTGATATCGTCAACTTATCTTGATTTATTTTATTGATCTACAATACAAATATTTATGACCACTAGGCATATACTGAACAACAAATTTAATCGCAGCCATTTTAATACCTTATGAATTCCATTACTGTAGCCGGTATAGAGACTTTAGTGCCTCTATCTTTCGAGTAAGGAACGCCAAATTTTAATCTAACGACAACTGATTAATACTTGATTGCACGTCTAACTATTTTTACAGGACGTACGTTTCTTATAATCTTCTATTAGTTTAGTAAAATTATAAATTACAGTAATAATTTTAACGAACATGAAAAATAAGCACCTCTATTATTTATGTAATGTATTATTAATAATTTTAGAAGAAAAAAAGTGGAGTATTAAGGGTGTTAGTTATTGATTAACGACAATCACTGCCATGACATCGGGAATAATTGCTTGAGAATTAGTCAAAGTAGAGAAATTGAAAACGATTTTCCATTCAATATAATTGATAATTTGTGTTTTTACAAATGTAGAAAACTTGTTTAAACGAAAAGAAAACAAAGTATACAATTATTTTAATTGTTAGTGAAACGGGTGAGTTTATAGTGGAATTTTCAAAAGATTTCAGAAAACATCTTAAAATAGACGAAAACTTCGTGTTGTCTATTAATAAAATCGACGAGTTTATAGAAACAGGGCTGGTTAATTACGGTTGGTCTACTGTACGTATGTCTATGTCGCTTAAATACGATGTGGTTAAATTAGCTTTGATATATGAACGTACACAGAAATCGAAATTCGTCAATAATATATTCGAGTGATATCGTCTGATTTTGAATGTTTGTAACTTGAATGCCCTTAATCACCTCTAGAATACACACCGATCCCTCTAAATAAACCCATACACAAATTTGATTTGTATTTGCCAACAAGAGCATGAATTAATAAACAAAAGTTGACACAACTGCATGTATAACACTATCAATAATTCATATTATTTGTTTTATTTCATAACAATAACAACATTTGATCCGATTAATTTAACAACTCCATCAAATTCTTATATAAAATAGCCAAGAAGCTCGTTCAAGTTGTAGGGAATATTGCAGAATTTTCGACCGAAAATAGACGAAATAACAATAACAACAACAAAACTCAATAGAGCCAATATTTTCGCTCTTGAATTATTATCAACCCTTGTTTCAATCAGATATTAGTTATTTATAGTGGAATATAATCGCTCATTTTTCCTCCCAACCGTTGGAATTTTCCCCACTTGAGAATTATCGAAATTTCAAACGTTGTTAATAATAATAGTCACATTAGATGCCTATTTATAATTTAATAATTAAACGTTAACATAGACCTGAATAATCAAGTACAAATGATGAGAAGGATCCTTTATTTGTCTCAACTGCCACCGAGCGTCACATTGTTATAATTAACAATAAATCCACTTTAGACATTAATTTATTACAACTGTTATAATGATGGAACTTTTCGAAACAAAAACCCAGCACTTGTGTCAGTTTTTCTCATTTTTCCAATCCCCGGTATGAGATCATTAGTGATTCATAAAATGTACCACTCTATCTTCACGCTAATTCATCTCTGAGTCGGCCGTGTCTTTGTTACATCAGTCGCAACTTAATTCATACCATTCTAGATTTGACATTTGTTGGTGTATTTCTCAATGAAAAACAAAGATAGCCACCTTCGAGATGAATTATCGTACGATTTATTCAATTTCTTCTGATTACCGATAGGTAATCAGGTGTTGGTGATTTAAACTGAAACAATACCGGGATTGTTATCGTTAGCGTTGGTAGCATTATAGAATTTGTATCATTCCCACATGAGAATCCTCGTCGAATACAGATGTTGCTATCCAGCTCCTGACAAGACCGTATATTCCTGTGTAAACTAACTGGATTAGCGAAATTCCTGGAGATATAATTCTCAACTATAGGGAGATTAGATAACGAAATTAACAATGAGTTACAATGATAAAAAATTATTGTATAGACTCCTACAAATACAGTAATACACCGATAAGCAATATTGATTTAAAGCTGTGTATAATTCAAGAAATAAATTTAATTTCGGTCAAATAATTCATATAGAAATATTTATTTAAAGGCTTTATGTAGTAGAACTACAAGCAGAATAATAATCTATTTTCTATTGTTATAAACCGGATATTATAAACTTGAAATTTTAGTATTTCATTGTTGTAATTTAGTAAACACTGAAAATCAATACAATCGGCATTTATCTTGATAAATTCACCTGTTATCAGTAATTACACAATAATATTGATTGATAAAAAGGAAATAATCTGATGTTGGGTAACAAGAAAGGAATCGTTTGTAATTGAATAGCGCCCGTATAAAATAACAGGGGTATATCCATAACTAGAGAGGAAAAAAACAGAAATTTTAGGATGCGTGAAATTCTAACCGCACATACAGAAAGAAACCTTTCAAAATCATTCGAAATTATTCCTTTAACGAAATTGTATTTTTATCAACAATAAAGCAATCTAACCAAACTGATTTAGTCGTTGGCAGAGTCCGAGTTTAATTACAAATTACAAATTTTTGAACACTTCCAATATTTATAATTTCCTATCTTCAGGACCGCAGCGTATTTCTAAAGAAGTAGTAAGCGCCTGTGTGTAGGGCACAAAATGTACCCATATATGCTGCGGCCCTGCCTATTTTCCTATAATTTGAACGGAATTTAGCATAAACAGTTGGTTTTGCTGCCTTCTACACGAATTTCACAATCAAAAGACTTGGTATTTTTTCGGAAAACGTTTAAACCTGTTTATTTGATGATATAACTCGGTTGCATTCTTCACAACATACGTTTTTTAAGGCTGTTTATATATCAGTTTCTCTTTCTTTTTATTCGTCGTATAAATTGTCATGATGTGAAATTCCTATCGTCAAATCCGGCCAAGACAGGTAGTTATGCAGTAACAACGGCCACAATGGAGAACTGTCCAGTTTTTATCCTGACAGCTTCTACACCACGTCCGGTAAATGAATTTCCCCAAACTTCCAATTGTCAAATTATCAAAAAACCAAATAACAATATTACAATTAGCAAATTTTAATGCATGCACTAATTCGACTATTATCGCTTAAAAAATTGACAAAAACTCATGGAATTATAGTCGGGGATTCTGCATTGGACGGACGTGGTGTATAGAGACTTGTTGAAAAGAAAAGTAAATGCAATTTTATGCTTCGATACGTTCGAATAGATCCTTCTATAGTTCACTCCTAGATTCTCTTAATAACTTTCTAGGTTTTATTTAAAATTTCCATTAATATTTTTCTACTTCACGGTAGCTTTGCTATTAAAACACCGCCTTTTTCTCTATTTTGCTACCATAAAGCATTGTTGATTTTGTTTGTACACACACACATATAAATCTGGCCATCAATTCAACAAATACAGAATTCTAGCGAAAATTGCAAATTTCCAACAGCCCAAATTACAGCTAACGTTGTACTAGGATTAGTCAATTTTTAGCACGATCTGCTGTGATTAATTTAACTAATTAGTCTCGGATTCGTGTCAATTGAGAATTACGTTTCTTAACACTTTCTCTACTTATTGTTCTTATTAAAATCACTCTCGCTAAGTGATTATTTCCAGTAATTTACTCCAATTTACGGTTGTTGGAGTCTATTTGGTTATAAAAAGTGCGTTAAATTTAAATAATTGATAAGTTGAAAGAGAATTGGACAAAATTATTATTAGATTTATCCGAAATTGGTTTGAATTATTCGAACGATCAGCCTAAATACGTTCAGTAAATTAGACCCAATCGGTCATTTCCAGATTTTGTTTAATTAATTATTTATTGTTCGTATATTATTATAATTAATAACAATAATAACTTTTGTCTTTGTCAGATCACATTTGATTCGTTTAATAACCCGATACTGATGAATAATTTAATAATTAATATATAGCAAGGCAACACTAACCATTCAATATACGATTGACTAAATTACGACAATTGATGTGAATTCATTACGATAATGGCTTTAAACAGACGAGCATCATGATTAGAAGAAGGAAACATTCCCAATTGTAATAACGATATTGTCTTGAAACCTACAATTCTCTTTAATCAAATTGAAACTAGATGCAAACGTTGTAAATTGGACGAGCCAATCCGGTCTACAGCACTGGCATTTGGCGCTGGAAACACTCCAACAGTCCTCAAATAATTCAAAAAAAAAATTGTCGAGGCAAAATTTAAGTAGTTATAGAATCGATCAATGTCGTTAAAATCGGTGTTTTCAGTTGGAATTGCCAGTGCAGTATAGCTTAATTATATTTTAAGATAATTAAATTATATTGAAAGAGGTATGAATTTAATTTCTCGATGTACATGTAGATTTTAATGAATTTAATAATTGAACCCGTTCTGTAAACGTTGTTAAATTAATATTGATGAGTTGGTAGATACTGTTGAAATTCTTATCGTCTTATTGTCGGCCAATGAAGATCTGAGAAATGGCTACCGCTGAATCGTCTTCTAAAAACAGCCTTGTCTCCATTTAAGCAGTTGTCATTATTGTCATACCTCCATCAAATTCCAAATATTTTCATAAATGTTCCAATGTTATTGTCAATTTTGCAAAATTATTGAAATTTCATATTGAAAAACAACTCAACAATCGTTGCGTTATGAATCTGTACAGTTGAATTTCGATTAAAATTTTTTGTATCGTCGATATTTGAAGGAAATGAAAACGATTTCGTCGTCCGATTTCCGGTTTTTCTCATCGAAATCTCGAGCTTTTAATCCTATTACTGTAACAATCGAATTGGTGAGTGTTGTTTTCGATTCCTATCCAAATCACTACAATTGCCAATTTGTGAATAGAGTTTTAAAAATTCATTTCACACCGGTCAATTGTCTAAAATAACGACTAAATTCAAAATTAGTCTGTTATCTTTAGAAAAAATCAACAATTCTATTGAATTTTGCAATGGAGAATAATCCTAATAGTTCCATTATCCATTCAATCGTCTATTTTCAGTCTCTTTCCGGCAGTTAATTACGCAATTTTCACATTTTTATCAGCCCGTGATTTTCTAATTGATACGGTAATAACAACATTGAAATTATGTTTTATAAAACGCCGTTATTATTTTGTAAAGAGACGATTGTCTCCCAAGTGTTTACTACAGTTGGTAATATAATTGCCCTTATTAACCGGCAACTTTTTAACGATTCAAGTCTTTGGTAAAGGTTGACTAGGAAAGGTCATATCCTCCTTCTTCGTCCATTATTCAAGTCGTGAAATTTCTTTGAATTGAACTTCGCTCTATTTTTCCTTTCTACATTCTATTGTCGTGTTCTCGACGAGTTGTCAGTCAGTCAAAGCAACGAAATCCTAGACTTTTTTTAGTATTATATGGAAATATTTATAAGCGGGGATTATCTATTTGAAAGTTTTCAATGTAGCCTTTCTACATATTGTATAATGTCTTTGATGTTGGCTATGATATGGGTTATATAGAAGCATACTTTGCATAGTTTCAAATGTAGATAAATGATAGGTTTCAAGATTCCATAATAAGACTGCTTTTCAATGTTAAATATTTAATTTATCTTGAAGTATTTGCAGCAGTCAAGAGAGCGGCTTTATTGTATTTGTAAACCATGTGCAATTGAAATTTTTCAACCGTTGCAATATTGAAATTAGCACTTTAATCTCTTATTTAAACCCAATTATTTTACACGAAAAAAAACGATTTCATCGGTTACAAGTTGAGTGGGACTTAATCGATAAGATTCGTCAACCCTTCAACTTTCAAACATTTCTCAATATCCACGAAATGCCTAAATTTCTTTACATTAATTTGAATTGTTATATAGGCCCGATGTTAGCACCAAGCCTGGATATAACGCATTATCGGATATAGAGGGTGATAATATTCCGGAAATATGGTTGAGTAATTTTGAAGGCACGACCCAATATAGACTCTCTCTGTATTTTATTACAATAACTCGTATAATTTCGAATATAATTCAATAATAGAATTGTTAATTTTAACGATTAATAAATGGAATTTTCTTTCAATGAAATTTACGATTCACTAAATCGCCGCCTTCGCGTTGAATTGATTCGGCACGATTCGAATCCATTCTTGGAATTTTTATAAGAACTGATTGAAATTCTCAATTGACGACACTATTTCGTTTGTATACAAACACACACAAACAAAATCATTCGCGCACCTATCTTTCTTCAACTTTAGTTTAATTTGATTCGAATCCGAGTGTAGGTAATTGAGATAGAACTGTATACAAAGGCAATTGCCACTCGGCAATATTCAAGCACAGAATAAATTAATTTGGCGTGTTTTTAATCTTAATTTAAAAGATTTGTTACTTTGTTAATGATAGAAAATTGGCTGGAGTTACTTCTCCAATTTCGTGTTAAAATCGAAAAAATCCAACATAACAGAAGAGTATGTAAATATGAAAAAGGGTGTTTTATAGATTGAATTATGTACGAATAGTAGGTGAACACAAAGCACACACTACTTGTAAAGACCCCAATTGTGTTGACTGAACGTAAATCTATATTTGTAGGGGTAGGAGTATACACAACCTGTGTAGTTGGTCAATTGATCCCAAAACTAAATATTAACGATATTTAATTTTATTCAAAAAAATTGATAAAGTTGTAATTCTGTTAAATAAGGGCAGGTTTTAGTTTAGGGCTCAACTGTACAAGGGTTGTAATCCCTATCTTGTTGAGACAAATACAGAAAACTACCTAGAGTTTCACTTAAGAGGATCAGTTTTTTTAATTTACCCTAATTGTAATAACATAAGATTAAATAATATTCAGAGATTATTGTTATAATCCATCGTAAAGTTCTTAGAATACAATAAGTCCAATTAGACCGAATAACTTGACTATAAAACTGCACAAGTTGTAAGTCATTTAAACATTTCATTGGCAACGTTTTATCAACTTGCCTTTCCAAATAATTCACTATAATGTATAAAATTAATTAAACTCCACTGAATAATAATAATTATGAAACAATTACAAAAAATTGTATGGGAAAAATGTTCATTGTTTTCAATAACTTGCAATTTAATTACTACGTTAATTGATGTAAAGGCAAGTCTCTATCGATTTTTCCTAATTACAACAACAAACACTTCATAATAACAAAAAGCATTCATGATTAAAGAGTCAGTTGTCGATAAATATGTACGTGTATAATATAACATGTTTCAGTTATGGTCTTTCCATCTACATTAATCTAATTTTCTTTTAAAAAGGTACACAACAGTGGAAAAACGAGTAAAATCGACAACATTATTAAGTTAACAATACACAACTGGCTTGTTTTGTTCATTTTTACTTTGATGGACTTGAAAATTTTAAACTAAAAAAGTAGTTACAAATAACAAACAATTCAAGCATCTGAACAGCATCAAATTTGTATTATACGGTTAGAAATTCAGTGAATTTGATTATACGAACGCAATTTTTCGAAGAAGACGCTGTTACAATTCTCAATTTGTCCAATAGAAATCTAAAATTTCAAATTGCGCGCCCATTAAAAACAGGTTGGTAAAAAAATCTCCAGCTAATTTCTAACCTTACACTTCCAAATTTAGTTTTTCGTATTCGTGCACTTTGAAGAGTTAGTGAATTTGCCCAAATTAGTATTTCTTTTTCAATTTTACGGATTTTCGATAGATTCTTTTGATTTCTATTATAAATGGTCTCTTTAATAAACCCGTTTACCATCTGGTTCGATATTTGATACTTATTGCTAGTTATTGTAGAATTCTCAAATTAAATTTCCATTAAACTGCTGCCACTGAACTCAATACACGGTTGGAATGTTGATCTGAATGGACAAGGTCGTAACTGAAAGACAGTGCATACAAGGACCATATTCAGCTCTTTTTAAACCACAGATATCTATCTCAAATATGTACACTTCGTCCAATTATCGAAAGCATTGACTAAAAACATGAGATTCACGTAAAGGTTCCTTTTAGCGAGCGCTCTAATCCGACCAAGTCAAGATTTTCACTGTTGAATGTGAACTTAAAGTGATGAAGAATAACTTAAAGTGGTTGTTTCATCAGTTTTTCGCCACTAAATCCTGGAAAAACGGAAAAATTTGCTCTCCAAGATCGTGTAAGAATCTTCTAGTTACTCTTGGTCGTGGTTGATTGGTGAAAATCGCTGCATTGTCGGATCAAAACAGTTTTTCACCAATTTCCCAATGAGCTATGAAATCCTAGTTGTGCGTAAATGTTCCCCAGGGACTACCCTATAGTTCCTTAAATTATTTTTCAGATTATCCAAATTATAAAAGCAATAATGAAGTTGGCTAAATTAGAATAAACTAATTATAAGATTCTTCAAAATAAGGCATTCTGCATATTAAAATTGTAATTCTAATTCAATTAACAAAAGTGTTATTAATATTTGTTGGTTTTATTTGAGCCGGCCACAATAAAATCTAGCCTTGAGTATAAATTTCAATTCATAATTATCGAATGACTCAAATCGTTAATTGTTATTGAATAAATTAATCTTTTGTTGTAATTGTAGATTTTGTTTCATTCGTATAAGTCATGATTTTAGCAACAATAATTCTAATTAAGATTGCGGATTTGTTTTATTTTTCCACCATTAATTCTTTTACTTTTTTTTAAGAAAACGATTATCAAATATTCAATAAGATTTATAAGGTTGTTAACTTTGAATTGACTGTCAATTTATGTCCATATTGAATAATAAATCGATTGATAACAAAGTTGTTATCAATTCTACACCCTCGTTGCTAACAACACTGGAAAAGATATGATAACAAGAGGGCATTGTGTACAAATATGTCAACTAATTTATTTTAATTCTATGTTAGAATCGTTCCAAATCGGAATTAATTAAAATTTTAAGCTTTCTACATTTAAAGAATTTAATCTCGAAAACAAGTCAAAGAAGCTTATTGTAATTCTTGTACGTTCCCTCTTTTTTTTAATTTTCAGCCTCTTATTCTCTCAACATTTATATTCGATTAGAATAAAATAAAGAGACAACGGTAAATATTGTTTGGTCTCTTTGTGTATTGTTTAAATATTTTTATATGCAAATGTTCGACCTTTAGGGGTCGCCGACAACATCTCTTTCTACCTGTGCTGTCTTTCTTCATCATCTAGTAGAACAATAATAAGAGTAATAAGATCAACACGCAAATCATCAATTAGACTGTGACGGTTGATTTGTTGTATTAATACAGTTTAGACACAGTCTGAAGGACGACCAACAACCGGTCACAAAGGAAATACCTATACGTTTGGAATGTGACCAGTTAGTCACACAGCAACACTAATAATAATAATAATGATGCACTTCTTTGATGCATCAAGTTTAATGTTATACGTTTAGTGACTGTTATCAATAATAATGCAACAGAATTGATATTTTTAGTCTTTATAATTAAACAGACTGGTAGATTTGAGAGCAAACAGATGTCTTTATGGTAACTTTTAGTTTATTAATTGCTGCTATTTATAAAAATAATGAATAATCAAAAGAATTGTATTGCAATTATTGTTGTTTTGCTTTACTTTAAGTGCTCGATTCAAAATCAACAATCAAGTGGGGAAAAATTTACAATTAGTCTGACCTTATTCTATTAACCCAATCATAAACAATAATTTTTAGTCGTAATTAAGACGAAAACAACCAAATTGTTTAGCCATTTTATCGGTTTCAATAATTATTAATTAATAATGTCTACATGCTGGCAAATTCTGTTTAATTTCCATATTCCCGATGGAGATTTCTATTGATTTAAACCTCGACAGTCTAATTTATTTGTATCGATTGATTTTATCGTTGTCTTTAAAACCTTGTCGAACAACTCTTTTACTCTCCATCAACAGTTGCAAAACAATTCTTCTAGATTGAATGATAACAAGTAGAATAGTTTACAGTTACAGAATGTTTCACGATTAGTTGACTATTATAGAATCCAATCTAATTCTATTATATTCGAATTGAGCGTCGCTAGAAGCAGACAGTTTCATCGAGGCTGCATAAGATCTAAATTGTTCACTAATTTTTAGTTAATTTTAATCAAAATTATACGCTAATAGAATGAATTGAAATATAGGTACACAGAACAAAGTTAAAGCTTTAATTGTGAGCTGTACCCATTTCGATTTCGTTTTCTATTTTTCGTAGAAGAGCGCCCAAAGTAGCCTATTTTTTACGAAATTCTACATACAGAAATTGTAGACATATGATTAGCTAGAAGATGAAGGGATGGTTTCTAAAGCGGTTCCTCGAGCGAAATTTGGAAATTTTCAAAAAAAGGGACAATACAAGATCCTTAAAATCGATTCGTTTATGGTTCACTATAATTCGAAATTTACAAGATCAGCTCGTATTCCTCTCAATTTTCTGTATCTATTTTAAAAGATACAACATATTTTCTCTGAGGAAATACGTTTTTTTCTCGTCTAAAGAAGAAAAATATATTGTTCTATAATGCTACCAATAGTAAACCGAGGAATTCAAGTACAATTGTCTCGAATTCCATAAAATATACAATATTCCAAAAATAAGATCTCCGATTTCAATTTGTAACAAAACAAAGAATACGTTTCGTATAAATAAGTGAATAAATAAAAAACAGAATGTATAAATTAAACGAAATTATATCGTTACGACTTATTAAGCCCATAAATCATTTACGATATTAATCTGTGCATAATTACAAAATCAATCAATTTCAAGTCGTTTACTAGTGGATTTTTAATTTCAATACGATTTGATCGTTTTAAGTGGCGGTTACTGTAACTTTTTTCAAGTGCGTTGAAATTTACAACAAAATATTTTAATCTACAATTAATTCAGGTAATTACCTTAAACCACTCAACAATTTAAAGCTTCTACAATAAGCTTTAAACATGGGAATAATTTCTCTTACATAAAAATGAATAGAAATAGTTAATTAACTACAACAAGAGTGTTTTATCAGCAAAACTTCGAAATTTTCTCATTAGGTTGTTGACTCTATTTAAAATCTTCTCTTGAACAAGTAACAGAATTGTTGTATTGCATGAGATAAATGATAAAATGGACAAATTATTCCATTCAGACAATTTAACTCTTATCCTCCTCATTTTTGTCTATTAATTTATTTTAATGTTGTTGTATTGTCTTCAGAATATTGTGAAAATTTAATAATTGGATCAAGTCTTAAATAATCCTGTAAGGCTAAGCGTTTGAACTGAAGCATTTAAAATTCGACCAATTCGTGGATTACACATTTATAATGAAACGAATTCAGCTTGTCTTACTTGACAAGCTACACTAAAACCGGTACGAGGGTTAGAAAACGAGCCTTGAAGCATATTTTATGGAATATAAATTAGATTTGATTGGAAATAACCTTTCGGTACTATTATTAGTGAAGTCTTTAAAAATTCAAATTTACTTTAATTAATTAGCTAGAATTGAAGCCGTGATTACAAGACTCAAAATTTGTACCCTTTTTGTTTATTTTTATCTTCTAACACGTGCAGAGAAATAAGGACAACTGTTACAATGAAAAATCGTTGCATCATCAAAAAATGCCGCTTATTTTCAGGTAAAATGAATGTTAGTAGAATAAATTCATATAAGTAGTGATTTATTTATTTAATTTAAATTGAAAGAAAAATTATAATTAATTCTGCTACTATTTTTTCTATTTACTATCAACAACTACTGTTGTTATCACCACGACTCATAAGCCAACTATTTCTCTATTTTCCTATAGCCAACTAAATTATCATACAATTAGTTCATTGTAATATACCAATAATGAAGGTCTAAATTTCAGAGCTACCAACCGTACAAGGCGACTAAATTTGTAATTTTTGGAATATGAGGATCTAAGTTTAGAGACAAGTTGTTTTCGGTCGAGTATAAGTAATTGTAATCACCAGATAACCTTTAAGTTTTAAATCGGAATAGGATATTGTGAATTAGTCATAGAATGGTGTAATTTTCTAGCTTAAACTTATAGAATTATTTTCGTCTGAATGGAAGGGAAAGCAAAAGAAAATCACCAATCTTCAACTATAAATAAATATTGAAAATAATAAAATAGAACAAGAAAAATGAATAAACTTACCAGCTAGAGTTAAATGAAGAATCTCAGCCAATCCTAGTAGAAATAAATAGTAACGATAATAATAATAAAACGGCCGTAATTGTTGGTTCATTTTCAATTTTGTCTTTACGATCATTGTTGATGAATTTTTAAAAATTAACGATAATTATGTTGAATTTAATTAATATCACATAAGATTTGCATCACTTGATTATCGAAACTGTGAATTTTCGATCACTATTGTAGAGTTTACGAAATTTTCCCATTTTTCCACACCACCGGTTGCTTCGATTCCAACAAAAAAAAAACAAGAAAATTCGCAAAATCCAACAATTGTTGGAGATTTTTGTGTTTTTATACGGCAAATAAGAAAAGTTCTAACGGCCACCTGTGGATGCTGGGCGATACAACACGGCACATAGAGACCACCACAACACGAAACACCAACACACCGTTAACTTTTCGTTCAGTTTGCCTGTTGTTTTTATTACGGTAGAAGATCGCATGTTTTACACGTTAAAATTCACATTATTTCATTGTTTTTCAAGTCAATTTCGACTCGCCTATAGTTTATTCGAATTCAATTCGAGTGACACGAGTTGTTTTGTTTGAAATCGCGCAAACGGCCGTTTATTTCAATGCCCCAACGTCGGTTATGTTCTCTAACAGACGAATAACTTTCGTGAATGCAGCATGTTTGTTCGGCTGTATATGTGTGTGTTTGTTGTGTTGGAAACTTTGAAACGCATGCGTCCAGGTGTACGCTGGTAATCAACCAATCAAATTCGCCGTTGAATGCATCACACCTGTGTCTACCGTCTATGAGGTGTGTTTGTTATGCAATAGTGCGATGGAGCGAAATTTAAAAATTGTAAACAGTGGGGAAGGTTTAAAATTTCGATCAACGATTTTAGCCAATTTCGGGCATCTTTGGTCTATTTTTCTGCGCATTTTTGACAATATCGGCGTTTCTAGGCGACTTATTCGGCTTAAAATTTGGAAGAGAACAGAAATTAACGGTTTTTATGGAAATTTTAATACGAGAAACTGTCTTATTAATTAACTAATCACAATTTAAGATTATCCATTAATTTTAAAGCTCTATCAGGAATATATTACAAAATATTCATAAGGAAATTTAATGACCCAATTATTGATAATTCACACTTAAATAGAAAATTCTAAATTAATCTTTTGCATATTTAACAGCCACTCGAATACTCAAGATGATGACAACAATATTTTGTACAAAGAGTACGAAAAGATTTACAATCATCCTATTGATTTCTACAACTTACCGCATATTAAACCACTTTTCCTACACGTTAATCAACGTAATTTTCGCTTCTCCACTATTATTTTGCATAAAATATCGATGTAACTTCCACTATAGTATAGTAGTTCAATTTTAACTTGACTGGTCTAGATAACCGATCAGTATTCTTAGACTATATCCGACCCATGTATCTAAATATTCAATTTGATTGATGCAATTATCAGGCACTATTCGAGCGTATCTGATATTACTGGAGGCTATATTTAGCCAATATTGTTGCTTTTTTATCTTTTTTCGTTACGACTCTACAATAACGATCCTTTTAATATGAAATAGAAGTAAATTTTGCTTGTCCTAAAAATGTTATGTCACTGTCATTGTTTCTAATTGATTTTAAAATGAAAATTAACCAAAGAACTTAATTAACGTTCAACTGACACTTTCATTTGACCAAATTGACTTTGAGACAGTTAATTTGTTCCAGTCGTTGATTTTGTAAAATTTATTCACTACAATATTATTTATGTAGGTTGATGTTGACGATTGGTGTCAAAGTTTTACTAAATTGATGGTAATTTCTTGTTGTTTAATTGAAAAAAAAACAATACAATAAAAGAGTCTTTTATTAAATTATTGTGAAATTTATTAAAACTTCTCATTTGTCGTTCATAACAGATGAATGATAAGTTAATAATTACTAAACTAGAAGAAGGCTAATATCGTTTCTTTTGTGAAGAAATAAAAGTTCTCGCTAATTAAATTCTCATTACTAGAACAAATACAATTGTACGGTTTCTATTGGGTTAAAAACGTTACAATTTCTTAAGTCTATTTAAATCGTTCATAATAGAAAAAGATCAACAATCTTGAAACGAATAAGCCCTCACTAATTCATTCGAAATGTCTCTAATCTCTGCTTGCACACAAATTAAACCTGTGATATTCCGAAAATTTAAAAATTCTATCAAAACCGTTGAGAATTTATCGATTTCTCTCGATTTTTCTCAAATCAAACGACTCTTAAATTTTGAGGAAATTTAAATTTGGCGCGTCTGGGATCACAACGCCACTGGTGGTGGCAAAACGCAACACTTTCTTTTTGCCGTGTTGCAGTAACGGACAGCTCTTTTGGGCCGAAAAATACAAATTAATCGCAGGTAATCCAGTAATTTTCAGATCATCTGACTGAAATTTTGTTAGAATATCGCTGTTTATCGATTCTATAATCGTTCCAGTTTGATATTTTTACGATTTCATTTGATATTTTAGAAAAAAGTTACGTTGTTGATACGACAACATAACCTCTAAATTTTGAATAATGTTCCTCTGTTTTCCCCACAATATCACCGATTTAAATAATAAATATTGATTAATTATACTGAAACTGCTTTATTTTAACAATTATTTCAGTCGTTTGTTTGAAAATTTAGAATTTAATGAACCTAACCTCAATCTTGCAGTTGTCACTTTACAATTCTTGAATTTCTATTTGAAGTCTTATATTTTGTTTATTGTAGAAATGGTGCGGATGAACGTATTGAGCGATGCTCTTAAATCGATCAACAATGCTGAAAAGCGTGGAAAACGCCAGGTATTAATCCGGCCATGTTCAAAAGTGATCGTAAAATTCTTGACAGTAATGATGAAACATGGTTATATTGGTGAATTTGAAATCGTCGATGACCACAGAAGTGGCAAAATTGTTGTTAATTTAACTGGTAGATTAAATAAATGCGGTGTTATATCGCCACGATTCGACGTACCAATTACACACATTGAAAAATGGACAAATAATCTATTACCATCACGTCAATTTGGGTAAAGTTTTAATTGTTTTATACTCAAAACTTTGTTTTAAATTGTAATTTTTATAGTTATGTTGTATTAACTACTAGTGGAGGTATTATGGATCACGAGGAAGCTAGAAGGAAGCATTTAGGAGGAAAAATTCTTGGATTCTTCTTCTAATGTAAAGTTATTTAATAAAGGTCGACTTTAATAAAAATTCCAGGTTTTTATTAGTAACGTTTTATTGTACTCATTATTGTTTTTTAATAGGATAGTCCACAAAAATTTTAATAATTAGGAAAAAGCGCTGATTAGATAGAGAAAACCCCTAAAACTTCCCTTCTATTAATTTCTCCATATATGGCTACAAAAAATACAATACACTAACGTTTTTTTTGTTGTATATATATATACAGTCTTGTATTTGATCTAAATTAGAAAATTTGAACAATTTTTATTCTTGCGAAAGGATTCTATCGTACTTTTTCTGAACTGTGTAATACTTTGGCAACAATAAAACCAACTGCCGTCACAGCTGCTAAACTTAAACCAGCCTTCCACCAGGCCTTTGTATCGGATGGCAGGATACCGAATTCACGTAAATTTCTGTAAAATCATTGGAAAAAAATTAGAATCCCGCTAAACACTAGGTGAAACATGCAAGCTAAGAAGCCACGTGCAATTTATATAAATGGAGAAATGAATGAAATAGCAACAAAAATATAATTTCTGTTAAAATTCATGGATTAGTTTTGATGGCTGTTTATCTAAATTAAATATTGATTTAGAGGATTAACATTAGTAGATATTTAAAGAAAGAAAGACCGGTAAATATAGAGAAATTGTAGCAACCTGTAGAATTGATTAAACCATTCGGATGGTTGTGGCCGTAACAGTAACATATGTACCATGCGACGTAAGGGACTGTAAAAAAAAGAATACAAAAGAACAAATAAAACTAGAACAAGGCTATCGGTATGGTTTTCGGATAACAGAAAACTTTTTCGAAATAATCGGTGGTTCTACTCTTAAAAGAAATTAATCCCACAACAGAAAGGAAGAAATTTGTATACGTACATAATTCAACCATTTCTGTGTGGTATAAAACAATAACGCTACCTGTGTTTGTAGAATAAAATCCAAGCCGCTTGAAATCGACTAACAACATTTCAATAAACAATTAGAAATCAACATTACATAGAGCAAAAACTCGGCTATAGCGACAAATTCGTAAAATGGTCGTATTCTGTAATCTTTTATAGATTCGTTACCATGACAATACTGCATGCAAATCAACAATCACTTGAATAATTTGCTTTATTCTCGTCTCTTTAATTATGCATATGATGGAATTATAGAGAATGGAATAGAAGTTGCGTTCAAAGACAAGCATTGTCATGGTAATGATAATTGTCAAAAAAGTTAAAGAATACGACAATTTTGTATGTATTTATGGATTTCAAGCCATCGAACCGATAAAGATGAGATTGATTAATTTTTTATTAATTACGTAATTTCAATTCTAATTATTGGATAATTAAATTTGAATGATAAAAGTCTAATAAAATCATGTACATTTCACTTCTGTAGATAAAAAAGAATAATCAACTTACTAATATAAAATTGTATACTTGAACAAATTAATAGAAATGATCTACAAAGTCGTCATGGTAACCGATCTACAGAAAGTTACAGAATATGACTACAGAATTACATCGCTTCTTATTGTATCCCACGACAGACAGTTCTTATAAGCCAAGATTCAGGAAATATCGTTCCAATTTTTAGTCTATAAAAATTGTAAACATAAGAGTCCCTACGGGGGTAGTTTAAAATAAATTCTGTTTGAATTTACATTGAAGTTCTTCAAACATATTCATACAGTATGTTGGTCCTCCCTCACCCAGTATTTGACCGATTGAAAAAACAAAAGGAGATAAATTAAAGAAAATTTAAACCGTGTAGTTCAAAAAACGATCGTCTTGAGACTTAAAAAATCAATTTCTAAAATGAGAATATTTTGACCAACTTCTCGGTGAGCTACGTGGCACAAATTTTGGAAAAATTATCTCCAAGGACCCTCGTATAAATCTTTAAAATCGTTGATCAAATAATAGGTATTACCATAAGCCCTAGGACGATTTAAGTGAAACACAAAATTTGAAAGTTCTCCTAAGAGAATTTCCCATTTGATTAAAAACATTAGATTTGTTATAGCCGAGTTCAATTATAATTAAAATAATGGTATTAATAATAAAGAGAATCTTACGGGAAAGCAGCCATTGTAGCCAATTTAACGAAAATATCCTTCCTAATATGTCCACGTACACTAAAATATTGCGGTGGTAATATTTTATATTTATGACAAAATGTATCCGGTTGTAATAAATAATCTTGTTTGACTTCATCCAAATCACTTTTACAAGCAACAATTAAAACAGGTATACGACTCTCGGCGAAATATTTCTAAGAAAATCAATTTTTAGATAGATATTATTTTAAATAAATTTATCTTACGATATAAATACGTGCGATATATTCAAATGATTTCGGATTGCTGACATCGTAAACTAAACAAGCCACATCACATTGTACCTCATGCGGTAATAATGGATCTGATACATTTCGTACGTTAATATCACGTAATACCATGATTTTCTCTTGTCCATAAACTTGTACCATATTTACTGTACAATTCGGGGTACCTTGATTGTCAATATTTGGATTCTTCAACTGAAATTTTAACTAATTAGTCGTCTTTATTGTATTATAATGAATTAAATCTACTTCAGGGGAACGTATAAAACTGCGACAAAAACTCGATTTACCAGAACCGATAGGTCCAATTACATGACACTGATACACGTTTCTACTTGATTGCTTCTTAGCCAAATCCAATTTCTTCTCTCGTGTTACTATAAATCAATACCTGTTATTATATTTATATTATAAATAATAAAATAATACCTTGGACGGCTGTAATTTGGCTTTCATTCTCGTAGATATTGTAGCCTAAATAGGCTAAATATTCAAAAGTTCTTGGTAAATCAACCAATGTCATTAAGGCCCATTGACAAATATATCCTTGATATGTAATCCAACCTTTATCGTTTGTTGGTACCATGGCACTAACATCTGGTCCCCATGCTGGTGTTGGACATGTTGAGAATAATTCATCGAATTCAATCGGTGATAACGCTTTATCTTTATCTTTATCGAAACGTTCAAATAGATGTGCTAAGAATTGTTGTCCTTTATGTGATAATTCCGTTGTACAACCATTTGGTACTTTAATTTGCGGAAATAGATAATCTTTTGACATATTTAAATTATCGTTATAACCGAATTTTCTTAATACAGTCCATGTTGTTTCATTACGACCGCGTTGTATAAATAATGTGTGTAAATATAAAAAACCACGTAATGTTACACAATTATGATAAACACCATCTTCGATATTTTTCCTTAATACAGCTTTAACATCATCTAAAACTTGTGGTTGTAATGGTGCATTAAAACAACGACTTTGGAAATTATTCAATTCGATATCGTTCAATAAACCATCACAATCTATATCGCAAATTTTAAATATTCGTATCAAGGCTTTTTTACAATTTTCAGTTAACTAAAACTTAGGAAATTAATTTATAAATCGATCAAATTAATAGAATTACATCGGCTCTTTCTACTGAATAAATCGGTGATGTTGGGTGTAAAACAGCTTTCTGCGCATAATAGAACATTTCCGATATGTTCTTTAATGTTTTCGCAGAACACTCGATACAAGTTTCAATCTCTGAGAATTCCTCCATGATTGGGAAGACGCCCTATCGTACAAAATAACAATTAACAATGAAATTATTCAATTTCGTTAACAATAAATTACATCAATTGTTGAATAATCGACAAGATCGATCTTATTACCAACTAAAACAACCGGACACGGTTTATCGGGATGATTTAGCCTTATCAACGGCATCCAATATGAAGTTATACGTTCAATTGTATCGTCATCATTAACAGCATAAATAACACAAATAACATTAGCACGACGTATTTGTTCGTTTAGATTCTCATCGGTTTGTTCAACAGATGAATAATCGACGATATTTGTTGGTACTTGTTCTGGTGTTACATCGGCCGGTATTGTAATTTCTTCAGCTTTATTCGGAACATTTTCCGGGAATTCTTCGCTAACTAACGATAGAATTAATGATGTTTTACCAACACCACGATCACCAACTAACAATATACGAACGTTGCGTTTTAAGTGGCTTTTTACAACCATCTTACCGAATCTATAAGCAAAGTTAGGTTATGTTTACATATCATCTGTACTCGAAATATCAGGAATTTAACGTTATTTTTGATTATTTCAAACGGAAATTTGTGAAAAATCAAGGAATTTGATAACATATAAGTGTTAATAAAGGGTACTTACACGATAATTAAATTTTTTCTTACAATAAACAATCAAGTTGCGACTAGAAATTTTCGAATAGTCCTCTTCGCTAGTTTTCAACAATGAACACTGGGGAATCTCTGGGAAAATTCACATAATTTTAATAATTCCAAATTACAGGTCAGACAACCGTAATGTTTGAATTTGATCGTTCAGTTTTGCCCCCCGCACTGGGACTCCCGTGCATTTCATTCGACGAAAACGTCAAAATTTTTGACAGACCACGTGATATGGCGGATTTTTGACAGAACCAGCGCCAAATTTAAACTATTGTCAATTCTAAATTTTCTAATTTGATTGTTATCGTACAATTGCTTATTAATAACTGATTGAATTTTATCGACTGCTTCTTGATGTCCTAGCGATTCAATAATTACCCCATACTAAGTTTATTTTAAGACGCACACTTCGTCAGAAGCGGCGTCACAGGAAATGCGCTTTTGCTTATAAAAATGCAATTTCCTTTACTTGGGAAATGCTGCGATGTTTTATTTTGATTAAACTTTTCTCGACGTTAATAGACTTATTCAAACGTGTGCTACTTTGACATTATGCTTTTCAAAGGAAACCACTCTATTTAATTGAAAAATACTTTGTGTATAAATTCTAAAAGATCCGTTGTAATATCGAATGCACCTATTGATGAAAGCTTTTCGACTGTACTCGTTCATTTACAACAACAAAAGAGACAATCTATTGGAAATATTGGGAGTTTATCGTTAAAGCCTGGGATTTTCCGTGTAAAATTCAAAGAAGCTTTAGAGAAATAAATTTTGTATTTGTTCAAATCTTAATATAAAAAATATATATAAATATAGAAGTTTAATACTATAAAAATAGTCGAAAATAAACCAACAATTTATTTAAGTAGACAAATAATGGAAATAAACAGTTTCGTTTGGTCAAAAGAAGTACGCAAAGGAATGTTTGTTTCGTTTTTCTGTGGTAATTATTAAAAAAATAAAAGAAAACCTAAACAAAAACCGCAGAATATTTGCATAGTTAACGACAAAAATCTATATCTACAATAAACTTTGTCTTTTCCATCAAAAATAGATTCTATTAAATTATCTCACTAACGTTATCTCTTTGTTCACGTAAAATTGTATCTAATGTTTTGTAAACATTCTCAGGTAAATGGTCCAGAAGCATCCTGGGCATCACTTTCAATTCCATAAAATCCTCAGCAGTGGCCCAACGCATCTCGAAACTGGGACCTCCAGAGCCGGCCTTCCTGCAATTTTATTTTTACATGGCAAAATCATCGATCATAAACAAGCCTTGAATGATACTTTACAATGTTTATTAATATCAAACAAGGTTTAATAAAACGCAGAATAAATAGCGAATTCTCCTATTATTTACCTCTCAGCTTTGGTCTTTTTACGGTAGATTATGTGCAGAATACGTCCAGCTGTGTATAATCGAGTCTTTGAGAATCGCCTAACACTGAGATCTCTCGATAATAACGCCGCTTCCTGTAATCAAAATGAATAATAGCGATTTTCTTGGGTTTTATAATAAAATTACCGTTGATGCTTCCACTGTTGATATTGTTTGTGTATTCAATAGCGGCGATCTGCCTGGGCCTGTGGCTGTTTCATCGCGCCATGTCGTTTCTAAATCTCTGGACGGTACGCCAAATAAAGCATAACCGAAACCGTTCAATAGAATGCGATACTATAAACAAAAATTGATTGCATTTTGTGAAATAATTTTCTCTGATAACCCACCTTCGGTAGTCTGCTTGCGTGCAATGTTTGTATGACGCCAGTACGTAAATTTTCAATGCTATCAACACCTAAACGCATCACAAAATCGTCACCAACACCGACAGTAAAGACGAAACTTTCTGTTAAACGGGCCGCTTCACGGCTCAATAAACCAGCTGGAAAATTATGATATTATCGAATCAATAAAACGTTAATATTGCTTATTTATACCAGGTGTTGAGAAAGCGTAAACTCTGAGATCAGGATATTTATTCCGAATTTTTAACGCAAGCAATGTAGCAACACCAGCTCCCAAACTATGTCCAGTCAATACTAAATCATACTCCGGATACATAGCCAATGCCTTGTCAAGTATACCGCTTTCTTTCAGTCTTTTAGCAACATAATTAGCACCGCATGTCATGCCTTTGTGCGCCATCGTGTCCGGCGGTAGACCTTCAGCTTCGAATTTCTCTGATGTTGCTGTTAGATCCGTGAACATATCACGTAATGATATCGAGCCGCGTATTGCTATTACAATACTTGACGTTTTATGGTCGGTAATCACGCAGAATGGTAGCTATAAATTTCGATAAATCGAAAATAATTCGTTGAATCGTAAATCAAACTTACTTCAAAGACATGATTCCTGAAAGAGGCAAACAAGATATCTTCTTCACGCATTTTCGACATGTACTTAACTCCAGCTAAATGACACAAACAACAATTATCATCGGTGACTAGTGTACGTTTCGGACGAAAACACGAACAACACGTGACTTCTTTCATTAATCGAAAAATACCAGTGCCACAATAGCGATACATAACGAATGGCCAACCGTAAGCTGCCATTGATAAGCGCAAAAAATGCCGAGCATTCTCCAAATTCATCCATTTCGGTGCTAATGCAAATATTCGATTCAAATCGGTTGAATATTTCGGTTCGTCATCTGATAGCATTTGTATACGTCTCATTTCGCGTGTTTCACGTTTCTGTTTAACACGCAACAATACACAACCGGCTAATATATCAGTCGGTACAAGATCGGTTGAACGGAATAATGCACTCAACAAAGCGGCCACTTGTTGGAATGCTTCATGTCCATGTTCATCGGATTTTACCCAACAGAATGCCCAACGGAAACGGCGTTGCCATAAACGTGTCACTTTACGATGCCGTAGCGATTCACCGGCGCTCGGTGTCTCTTGTACGTCGTGATAACGGCGCGATCCCAACGGGTCGAAGATTAGAACTAAGCCGAATATAGCCAGACCGAAGAGGGCCCAATTGCACACAACAACAACTAAAAATTATTTTTGATAAACAGTAAGTTGATTATAATTGACGTAATTACCTTCAATGACGGTCCGGGAGAGGTGTTCGTAAGGGCAGACGATGACGTCTTTACAGAATGCCCACATTGTACCGAAAACATTCAAGATAGTTTCCGGTATAATTAAGAAGAGTTTGATTAGGAGTATTGGCGCTACATGGCGTCTAGCATCAACGTCAGTTATTGAGCCTTGAGCACTACGATTAACTAAAGCTATTAGTACCACAATAATCACACTAAGGAGGCCCATCATGCCAATAATGTAGGCGCGAACGTAATCGCCACCATGTTGACATTCCCATGTATATTCGTAATATTTGATATGAACGATAATTATTAAAATTAACCTAAAGAATAATTTAATAAATTTTAAAAAAAGTAATTTTATAGATGATAAACGAACCATATTACTCGGATGCAAATCTCAAACAATCCAGGAAATACGAGATCATCTGAAGCAACTAGCCATTTCCTGCCGAAAAGACGAAGAGCCGGCATGCCTTTACGCCAAAATTCCTACAACAAAAATTGGAAATTCAACTTTATACACCTGAAAATCGATGCTCTTTGTAAATAAACAGCAAGAAACCAACAAATTGGATAAACCCCAAAGGATAAATCGATCATTCCCTTGAACTTTTGCTTACTTTCCTATAATTGCATTTCCGTGCTTAGGACGCAAAACGAACACAACCCCACGATACGACTAATCAAATTTTCATTCAGCTTCTTCACTTTATTACTGCTTTTAACTGAGGCTCACTAAAACTTGTGGAATTCAGTTGCGTCAAAAACAGCAAAAAATACTAGTTTGGAGAACGTAGATCGAAAAAACCCATTCCTGAAGATTTAGGTAAGCAAAAAATGATAAATGTGAACCTAAATAACAGGTGTGTGACCCGTTTTTTTTTTACATTGAGGTCTTGCAACCTTGACATTTTTTTGGGCGAATAATTGGCACCGTTGAAAGTATCAATAATGAATAAATTTCGCTTTTCAAAGTGTTAAATCTGATTAAAGACTACACGTCAGATGAAATCCATCAACAAGACGGGTTTCAATGTCTTTAAAACCGTACAAAGACAGCTGGAGCTGGATTGCCTAATTGGGGCCACAGACGGTCAAATCTGAGTCTATTTCGAAAACTATTCTTGAAAACTACCGAAAACTTTCAAAGCTCTTAGAGTAGAATCACCCCAATTTAAATATAAAAACCGTTGAATGACCCTATAAACTTTACAGCAAAATAATTACAACTTCTATACGGTGGCAAGGTTACCCTGTTAAATATCACTACATAAATCTCCATTTTGTAGCCTTGTGTCACTAAATATTGCGATGGAGATGGAGATAACGATTTTGCTAGAACTAATCCTATTATTATTGCATTTATTACCATAAAAATAATGAAAGTTAATCATAATTAGCATACAAAACGAAAAAGAAAGAAAAATAGACAAGAAAATCGTTTTAATTTTCAAATGAATGGAAATATTCAAAACGAATTGAACTCGAATTGACGTAAACAGGTAAATTATTGTAATTATTGTTGTTTGTATTGTTATTCTGTAGTTTATTGTAATTTTTTTGCATTAACAACCATTCAAAATCCATAAATAACGTTAAATTGAACTATTGTCCATTTGTGTATGCCTAAACAATGGCATTTGGTTTTATTACCTTTTGTAGAGTAACGACTTAATTTAATTATTATGTTGAATGAAGCTTGATTCTGTTTTTAGTAAATTAATTACGACATTTATGGTAATTTCCCCGGGGTCTTCTTCTTTCCATTCAGCTTTAAATTCGCCTCTATGTTCATTTAAAATGCACATTAAACACAATTACGTCAATTTGTTAGAATTGTCATTACGTCCGATAATAGGTAAATAAATGCCATTAATTAATTAATTAATTAATTAGAACTTTTAATGTAATAAAGACATTAAGAATTCGGTCAATGCAACCTGTTATATAAAAAAAAACAGGATTCTGCAAGGTTATATTCCATTTAAATTGACCTAGACACGGTCTCGGGTTCATCTGGGCGGTTATAATCGGGATCGATTCACCTGATGCACTGTTGCACGGTGGAGGCGGTGATGACGCGATGTTGGTAGTGGTTGTGTCTAGGTATTTGAAACTATCTAAAAATATCAATTAAAAGAATTTAATTATTTAATGAGTGGTTACGAAATGGGCTTGTGTGGAAAGCCGTGTTTGCTTTCAGCAAGGCCGCAGATTGTGTAAAATTTTTGAATTGGTTGAAGAGAAAGTCGACGTATAGATGAAGACTAGTTCATGGACCAAGATTACTCTTATTTCTCTCAAAACGGCAATTTAATTTGAGATTCGGCGATTAGTTTCCAACTCTACTAGGAGCACCACAAACAGAATCTAAACACTCATATTTTTCGAGTACTAATCAACGTTAATAGAGTGGAACGGATGGGTCGTTGAACGCATATGAAACATCCCCACAAAGTAAACACAAATTAATAAAAAGCCACACTTTAGAATATTTGACGTTGTTTATAAAGACAGTATCAAATTGCTTGGCATCGATTTATAAAAGCATTTAAGCCTTAAGTGTTTCCAGATTAGAAACGCTCGTTTTCGACAATTGTTCACATTAATCGTTGTGGCGAAATTCAACTGCAGAGCCTTATTACAAGACATTTTATAAATCACCGGTCTATTTTTCACAATTTAAAATTGAAATTCGTCTCTAAAGTTGCTTCCTTTTTTGATGATTTTATAACAGAATCTACGAAAATGGAATTTACGGCCTCAATTTATTTGTAAAACAGCTGTCTAATTCCCCATTTAGTATCCTTATCATCATTCAGTTGGATTACCTTACTGAGATTTCACTGTAACAGTAGACATTCGTGGCAATAAATACTAATTTAAAACATTTAGACGAAATTACTGAAGAAAAATACGGTTGATACCAATAGACCTGAAATAAAGCAAACAAGTCAAGATGATTTACAGGCTGAAAACCTTGACATCCCCTGGCTTAATTGTAGAACCAACCCTCTAAGAGATCTAACGATATGATTTTTATGCCATAAATACTCATTTAAAAAGTAATCCAGACAAAATTGCATGGAAAACATACAACAGACAAATACGACTACCGTTGATACAAATTGAACTTGAATAAAATAAGAACTAGCCACATTTATTATACTCGACAAACGCAGAAAACTCTTAAAATCCTATAATCTGTTATGAAAGATTTATGTCAAGATGCGCTATAAATCCCAATAAGCCCGATTTCGACGGGGGTGTGTTTTGACGACCGTTAGAAGGCAAAAAGATGGACTTTTCTTCGAATTATCGAAAATAATTCGGACATCCTCTCGTTGACTGATGCAACTGTAGAGGCGATTAAAACAGGAGGACCATCACAAATTGATATTTAAAAGTGAAAGTTTCGTGCAAATTTCATTGATATTACTGCCAACAATAATAATTTAATTTAAGAGTGCAATAAAGGTATTAATTATAAAATTAATTGATAAATACACGATTAATGGGCAACAATAAATACTCGTAATCATGTATACATTGTAACCGACAACGGACAACGCTGCCATTAGATTGCCCTATCAAGGGGATGGCGTTTATGTTCTAAATAAATTTCATTAAAGGGGTTGAATAACCGCCATGTTTATACGAGGAAGGATTTTAAAACGAATTCTATTGAAACGGTAATTCAACCGGAATTTTTTTAACGAAACAATAGAAACGAAGCAAAAAATCGACTTGTTGAAAACTTTCACTTATAACCGATATGGACAAGTGTAATTTGCATGATTTTATTGGAAAAAATTGTAAATACCCTGAAGATTCAGCGTAATATCGGAATTAATTTTAAAACAGCTGTTATACGGAGGGTGGCGTGTACAAAATAAATTTAGAGGTCAAATTGGACAATTAAGCGAGAATTATCGATCAAATTGAGTCCAATATCAATTGATCAATATTAAAAAAAAATCCGATACAAAGTTCGCTTCATTGCGGACGTGGCTGTGAATTTTATGGAAAATTCTGTTGAATGTTTAGGAAAATGTCACCGGGTTTTCCACGTGTATGATTTTTTCGTTATATTTTCTCATTACGTTTATCATTAATCGACGTTAATTAAAAATTAACTGCTTCCATTTGTTAGAAATTGAACAACACTATCATTATCTAATTGAAGAAATTTAAAAATAATTCCACAAAGTGGCATTTAAGTGCGGGAAAAACTATTTAATTACAGCCTGACATTCTACATTTTCTTTGAAATAAGTAAAACCAATAAATAAATAACAATGTAAATGAAGCGAATATATTGCTCGTAATTTGCTTTTTTCCGGTATTTTTTTAAACGATGAAGGTGCAGTATCGAAAAAGAATCTTGAAACTGTTTAAAACAACTTTAAATATTTGGAAATACGAAGGTGTGGAAATGTGAGGTAACTTGTTTGGGAAATCGAAACTATACAAGAAAAGAAAAAGTTAAGGAACCCAAAAAAACGTTCCACTTTCATGGTGGATTTTGTTAGTTTTGGTAGTTCTAAATTTAGCCCAATAGCTCAATTTTTGTTCGTTGTAGAGAACAGCAAACAGACAAGATAAAAAGATGCACTTTAATTTAACGGTTATCGACCGATTTGAGTACTTTCGATGCTGGCGACAAAGGAGTCGTATAAGTCACCCAACTTGGCCTCTCAAAATTGTGAATAAAGGAATTTAAGCCTTTCAAAATTTGGCTATCGAATTGCCTAACAGACACAATAAATTTTATTATTCGTATAATTTCCACCCATTTCCAATATTTCTTCGGCTAGAGTTGAAGTCAAGTCAGTTTCAATTACTTAAATTATAATTATTGCTCAATACTTGTTGGTTTTTTTTAATTGAATTTAAATTACCATCAATAAAGAAGCAAACAACAAAACAGGTATTTTTTTATTATAAATACTTGTTTACTAGATCTTGCTAATCTTTTTTCTTCGTCGTAATTAACAAACACTATAGTTTTATATTATTTGAATATTTCCATAATAAGTTAGTTATTTTATCAATTTTGTAATAGTGTTAACAATAATTTAAACAATTTAATTGATAATAAATTGCATAACTGTAAGAATAATTCTAAAAATAACCGTAGACGAGAAGTTTGTTAACGAATTCTTAAATTTACCAGTCTAACACTTAATTAAAGTGTAAATTTAATGTCTCTCTTGCACCTGCTTTAAACTTTTATTTGTTAATTAGTAATTCTTTTCATGGAAATATTACTTAATATTTGAATATAAATGTTGATCATACAATAAGAAACCGGATCTTTTGGAAACGTTCCGAATTATTTTGTGTATTCGAAATTCTCGTGCTTTGAAAATTAAAATGCCCTACAAATTTAGGAGAAATGTATCAAAAATGCCCAATGAATCTCCATCGATATTCCAATCGAATACAAAATTAATTACGATAATTTACTTTGGTTTAATTATTAATCGATCATTTTAAATAAATAACAACTATGAAAGGAAACCAAATTATTAATTACATTCTACTTTCACGTCTGTCGATTTTGAGGCATGAAAATACCAAGGATTGAAATAAAATTCGTTGACAGGGAATTGTTTTTAGATTTCTACTCCCAAATTACCAGAAATAGAGGATTTGAGGCGTTTACTCGAATTTTTAACAATTTATGATTTCCAATTGATTTTTGTTTTTTATCTGGAAGCAATTTCCCCTAAGTGAATTTGACTCTTGTGTGACTTTTGAAATACTTCAGTCTTCCGGGAATTTGGTCTTGAATTGTGAAAAGAAACGTAAGTCTTCTAAAGAACAACTGAGAACCCATTCAACTCTTAAAGTGTCCTTCTATACAAATTTAATTAAATTTACCTGGTGATTTCGATAGAAGTACTCGTAAGGCTTCATCTTTATTGCAAACTTGACACAATCGAGACAAGGCAACCAACTTGCAATAATCTCATCATAATTTCATAATACTCAATAATTTTAATTATTGACAATTTTTCTTATTAAACAGACTTTAAATCACGTAATTACAATTACTTTAAACGGCTCATTGTTTTATCAACCATCACTTATTGTAATTTTCTCTAAAATTACAGTCTACAATAAAACATTGTAAACATGATATTCCTCTCAACTATAACCCATTTACTAAACGAGTTGGTGTAATTATTACTGTTAACTGTTGGGAATTTTAAAGTTTACGAAAAATCCACATAGAGATAAAGGTACTCGAATTAAACTTTATATTTTGAACGTTGGTCACTTTTTCAATCTAATAGGAAAAATGTTTTGAATACACAATGGACATGTTACCAACTGGAACGAAATATAAATTACAAAAATGTCGTAATTACGGTTTTTTTTGAATAAAATTACTCCTGTTTAGTCTCTGCATACATGTAAAAATAAACAATAATAATTTTATCTAATTTGTAAAGATTTTATTACAGACTTAACAAACTAATGACTTATCATTTTAATGAATGTATGTCGAGAAAATTACAATTTTCATTGATAACATCTATCTATTCATAAATAAAACATCGGGTTTATCGTTGTTAATCACATAAATTTGAATTTAAAACAAGACAAAAATCACGAATGTAATCTTAAAACATTAAACAAGGACTATTATTTTGCATTAATTAAGCTGAAAATTTTATGTTTATGGCTTTTTTATAAATAAATCAAAGGACTAATTACCAGGAAATTGATTTATTTTATTGCTCCCCTGTAGTATTGACCTTATGTTATTTAAAATATTTTACTGCTTTGTCGCTTTAATATTTTCTAGAATAATTTTTTTCGATGAAATTTTCCCGGATTTACGAACATACAAGGTTACTTTTGCTCTCAAAAATCGTACTAATTGACACATAAACAACGCACAAAACCGGTAAATCGTAAAAATTGGTTCCAAATGAATTGTTTATTTTTTAGGGGAAAATTTGGCTACAGCATCCCATCTCGTATAGAGATGTAATTTTTTGCCATTTACTCAATATTTTAGGGCGATTTCTGGTTGTTCTCATCGTATGTGGGTCAAGAATTACTCCTTTAAAAGCGTGAAATGTATTTTCCAATTCCTTACTTTAATATTTTCCAGATTTCTTCTACTTTATCGAGGTAGTTGAACTCTGAAAGTACGCCCCACAATGACAAAGCTGCCCTATTTATATAAATCCGATCTGTGATAGTTTTCCTTTTCTAAACATGTCCATTTTATAAGCCATTTGGAAGATTTTCATATTTATAGAGCATAATTCAAACGACTACAGTTTACATTTTATGCATTCTTTACCCCATATTTCATTTTAAGTACAAATAACAACAAAAACGGACAATTTAAAATGAAGAATGGGCAATTTTTAGCAAAAATCTTCACTGAAGTTCAAATAAAAACAGTTTCCTTTCGTCCAGTAGAGTAGTAAGATTCACCCTCATAAATTCTGTTTCTTAACGTCTCTAATCATCGGTTTATTTACAAAATTACAAACTTCCTCTGCTCCCTGATATGAACGCTTTTAGAATTTTTACCTGATATTTCCCTATGTTCATTCCATATTTTGATACTTTAATTTTGCAGTTGCATAACGACTTTCTTTGATGTACGAAACTTGTTCAATTAAATTTCTTTTTTGAACTTTATCCGATTTTAATCATTAAAAATCTCAACGAAAGCAATGTAAGGATACAATCGAGAAAGATTTATTTTCAAATAAAACCACAGAAATCCATTTCACGAAATTCATTATTCAATAAGATCGATAATAAACTCTAACCCTTGGAGAATCGTAAAAAAACAGGTATTTTAAATTGGATAATCTCATTGTCAATAAATCATTCGTAGAACCACGCTTGTTGGTTCCGACAATTACACAGTTTCGTATAAAAGTGACACTAAATAATTATAACTACACGTGTGTAAATTGTTAGACTGTGAGCAATAAAGTGTAAGGAAGTATATTATAATACGAAATGAGCCGATTCAGGATGGAAGCAGGAATTTCAATACTGGAAAGGTTTTGATAGATCAACGATTGACTGGAAATGGCAGAATTGCTTTCCAATTGAAACTGTCATTTTTCTTTACAATCGAAGAAAACATCAACTGAGTTACATTTTGAACCAGTTGCTAGCTCTTGCAATATTTTAAAATTTCGTGAATTGACTGAAACGACAAATTTTTAAACTACCAAGTTCAAGCGAATTTTCCCGAATTCAAACACCCTGTTAACGAAATTTACGCTAACATACGGATATTTCATTTCGTTGGAATGTCAAGGGAGATATTTTTGATATTTAAAACCCCAACTCAAATTAACTGTAATGAACTTCACGTAACACCACATTTTTTAAAAATTCGAGTTACGTTCAAGATTTTGAATCGTTAAAAATTAATTAACAGTAAACAAATTGAAATAATGCCGATTTGTATTGACTAAGAGTAACAAAGAGAAAGTATAAAATATAATCATTGTTTCACTTGACAGAAAAATGCAATTATTGCATTATAAATTTTAAATTTATACAATAACGAGTCAATAACTTATTGTTAAACTTTAACGATGAATAAGCGAAACTTTTTTCCAACAAAACAACGATTATTTAAATTATTAGGTTTGTCAGTTTTATTAACAAATATTGTTTTTTGCCGTCTTCCGCAAGGTTCAAGGATTTCTCTTTTGTGTCGATTCACGATTTTTTTCTTCATTTTCATGAAAAAGAAATTAAAAAAACAGAAGTTAATTAAAAGCTTCTGTCCATCAATCGTCGTTCTATTGTCAAGTTTACAATTTAGAATACAATCAAGTCGTTTAGAATTTAAATAAAAGTTTCTTTTTATGAATAAATTCGACTGAATATGGTTTAATTATTGTAACGATTGCGTAATAATGAAGAGAAAATTCAATTTAAATTCGTGCACAACGACGAAAAACTACCATTATGTTGGTCTTTGTATCCATCCAGGATATCCGTGAGTATTCCTAATTATAATAATTTAAGTTCTAATTAGAGAATCATTGATTGGAAAATTAAAAATACGGAATTTTGGTTATTTAACTTGACCCTCAATGAAAGCGGACCGTTAGTTCGAATGGTGATTGGAAAACTTATCCATTTTTAAAACCCAAACATTTTATTGCATTTAATCTAGTTGAGGATGTCCAATTTGAGATTTTCTCGCACAATTGTAAATTCAATAGTTGTTCTTAGTTATTATTAGAATGTTTGATTAAGCTTTCCGGGAAAGTTCAATTATCAAAGCAAAATATTCCTGCAAATCGAGTTGTTTGATGGGAAAAGACATAGTGTAGGTGGTTTCCTAATAACAAGACTTATACGAATTGGTAAATTGTCAAGTATAGACGATGTCAGGGGAGTTTATTGGAAATCCGCCGATAAATGTGGGCGACATGTAATGATACAGTTGATATAGAAACCCAGCGCATCCACCAAATTTGTTCCGCGCAAAGGGTAGCGGGACCGAAACGTGACTGTTGTTTCGAAAATTGCCAAAATTAGAAATTCCGACAATTCAACAAGTTTCTACCATTTTTAACAACCAAATACAATTATTTCCGACTCGTAAAAAATGTTCCATCAAGCGGAAATAAAACAAAACTTTGATTTCCTCGAGTGTGTTGGTTTTCAATTTTGTTGATGTTTATTTACATGTGAAGAGAAGAAAAAGGAAATTTCTCTTTGTGAATTTGAGTAAATGCTAGCTTTGCGAAATACCATTTATATTTAAGCAATCTTGTACAACTAGAAATAAAATTCTATTTGTAAAAGTAGTCGTACTATTTTAATTTTTTGAAAAATTTAGAATTTTCATTATTTTTCAAACAATTACGAAACTATAAAACACTGATTATTGTCACTTAAGTTAATTTTATCACAAACTATGAAGTAATCATATAACGAATATCAGCGATCCTTTCAAATGATTCATATACTTTACATAACATACATTTTCTTGATTTCTATTCGAAACGAAAAAGAAAAGAATAGAATTACAGAAATTAAACGAAAGTTGGATGATGACTGAACGGTACCATGACCACCACTACAACCGGATTTGAGCCGCACAACTAACATGGATTAAAGTAAAGAACTGGATATCTTACCTGAAGTGTTGTTTATAATAAATCTTGTAGGTTGACAATATCCGATTGTCGGCACATGTTTAAAAAAAAAACAACTATTAAAACCGTCCAAAATTCTTTCTAATAACACTCGATTTTTATTTGTTGTTGTATTAAATTTGATATTGAAGAAATTACGTTGTCGTTCAAATAAGTAGTCCAACACACAAAGACGACATACAAACTTTCACGGATCTAACGGTGGACTGCTGAAAATTTCCAAGTGTTATTGCAAGCAACTAGCCGGTTCGGCCACGAGCTGCGCGAGTTTATCGAGGTTGGTGTATTGTGCGTTATTTCCACATAATAGACGGTAGCAAACTTACCTGTTATTAATTAATTAATCGATAATTAATTAATCGGAAAAAAATTAACACGCAATAACGGCTGTGGTAGAGGAGAAATATCGACAATATCCGGAATTTGGATATTTGATTTTTTATTAGAGTTTTGTACATTATTATATACACTTTTATATATTTACAAGTATTAGATTATTATTTTTATTTTTCAATAACAGTTATTTAGGCACTGAAATTTAGCTAATTGGAAGATTTAACTTGTGACTAGTTATAACAATTCTAAAATCTAAAAATATATATTTCTTATTTAAGAATAAACAATGGTCAATGAAGTAAATGACGATATGACTGACGTTTTTGTTACTACAATAATAATAATATGAATAACTAAAAAACATAAATAACTTAATAAAAATAATTGCAATATTGAAATTTTATAACATGTAATTATACAAATTTCCAACACAATACAGAAATGTAAGTACAAAAGTTGATTTCTCGTTTAAGCACAAAGAAAACCATCAACGTTAACAATGATTTCGTGAAAAACTATAACAAGTGTTTCTTTTCTTATGAACTAATCAATCTGATTATAATTAAGTTATGAAGAAATTATAGTTTTGTTCAACGGTCAACCACATGGAAATTGATTTAGAAACAATGACGACAAATTCTGCTACTATAAAATAGATTAGAGCAGTCTTGTTCGCTTTCTTGTTGTATTTTGCTAAATTTCTATTTAAAGAAAGGAATATAAATAAGTAAGACTCCTACGAAAAATCCACAGCCACAGGCGACTATTATTTTATACAACAATAAAAATAAAAAGAATCACCACTTTATACCGAGTTCAAAACTGAAACCACATCGAAACAATCCCAGAAATAATAAAAATAAAGAAATACTTGAAAAAATCTTACAATGGCTTTGAAATTAAAAGATTGTCGATTTTGTTCTCTACCAAAAAAAAAAAAAAACACAACAAAACATTGAGCAACTCATATTTAAGAAATTTGATGCTAGCAAGCCGATGTATTATCCCATCTTGATTGAATCGTTTGTAAATTTGGCGGTTGAGGTGCTTGTTGTTTACTAATTGCTATAAAGAAAAAGTTTTAAAATAACAACATTTCGATAATAATTGCGGAAATACTAGAGAACTAGAACTAGAAAAACTGGCAAAAATACACGAAAAGCTTAGAATTCTCCACAATTCCGCAACAAACTCTTATCAACGACAATCGAGAATTTTAACATTTTTACTTATATCTCACGTTACATCTAAGATTATCGTACTCGACGTACGGTATAGAGTAATTCTCTAAAGCGTTACACCTTAAAAAAGCTCGTAAATGTACGTTGAGAGTTTGTTGCCAAGAAAACAGATATGAAACAACATAAATGATGATAGTTAATACATAAACTTGTACAAGACTACAATACACATAACTATTTTACATATTTACACAAAAAACTCTTATCTGTTAGTTGAATTCATGCATTTTAAGAAAAATGTGTGTTTATGAAGCATGCATCATCCACATTCCCATATGTATTTTAGCAAGTCGACCCTGGTGATGTAATCGGAGAGAAATCCGGAAAAATCATAAATAAGTAAAAATAAAAATGTCATGCTATGATAGTTTGAATTAAAATAAATACTAACCTTGTCTATTTGAATATAATTTAATTACATGTCGATAAGGTGGCGGTTTTGGAAACATGTTCGTTTTATGGAACATATGTTTGAATTTCTCATCGAAATCAACCGCTTGTTTCCTAACCGTATTGCTATTATGATTATTTTGATTAAATAGACTATTTTCTCTCATAGAAGATTGCCGTGGTGGTGGTGGTGGTGCTGTATTTGTATGTGCCGGTACCTGTGGAGAATAGTTTTCCTTCTATAAGGAAATTAGAAGAAACACATAGAAATCAAAAAAATTAGTGCACGCTTAATAGTGGAAATAAAAATTAAAATAACTCATATAATAAATATCAACTTACTGCAGGTGGTGGTCTTGTCGGTTGTGTCCGATGTGGTGGTAATGGTGGTGCATGATTTGGTGGTTGAGGTAGTACAATATTGGGTGGTGGCGGTGGTGGGGCATGATTCGGTGGTCGAACATTACTATTATTACTAATTTTATACGATTGTTGTGGTTGTTGTTGGTTTAGATTTGATGATGGTGAATGTGGTGGTGGCGGTGGTGGTACATGATTTGGTACAGATGGTGGTGGTGCTGTTGGCCGTCCATTCAACATCGGCCGTGGACGTGGACTTAAATTACCAGTTGAATGGCCTAATGATTGACCAATAACCGATGATAAATTACGAACTGTACCGAATTTGATTGCTGCATTATTATCAGGACTTGGTTGTAATGATAATGATGTTGATGATGGTGATGGGGTACGTGGACTTTTCATACTATGGGCGCGACTCACCGGTTTACCATTTATTAGAAGTTTCTTAGGTGGAGCGATTGGTTTACCTATCAAAATAACACAATTTATTTATGGATATTTTTAGAGATAGTCTATCGCCAATTGTTTATAAATCCCATAAGTGTTATACGCATATCTCAAAAAATGGTAAGAGATATCGAAATTTGGAAAATCATGTTGAAAAAGAATATACGCATAACTTTTTGTAGAGTTAATAAAATGAAGTGCAATTTATAAGATTGGATAGACGAAAATTAACTCTACACTTGAACAAGAGTAGATTTTGAATTTTCTTTTTCGATTTTCCGAAAATTACATCCAATGTAACTGTAAATCAAAGTAACCAACCGGTTAAGTTGTTAACTACAATAAAGGCATAAAAAAGGTAAGACAATTGGCTCATTTTACAATGGGTCTAAGTTTAAATTAGGCGGTTAAAGAATTTACCATTTAATGTGGGTGGTTTTGGTGCCAAATTTGGTTTGCCATGATTAATCACAGGTTTTGTTATAGTCGCCAATTGTCCAAATCCATTTACCGAATCTGTATTATCTAAACTTGTTAAATTCGCATTACTTATAGCTTTCCGATGTAATGTACTATTATTTATTTGTAAATTCCCATGTAATGAACTTTGATTACTTCGATAACCATTTAAAACAGATGGTTGTTGAGGTTTTGTTGGTGTTGACGGTTTTAATCCATTCTCCTCAGAAATCTACAAAAATGTTCAACACTCTGTTTAGAATTTGTAATAACCACAAACAGATGATGAGTTTAACATAAACCAGACATAATCTAGGGATATTCAACTTACATTACGAATTGGTGCTGGTGGGGGTGGTCCACGATTCCTATTATCACTGGCCATTTGTTTTTTCAATTCACTTTGAACACTATTAAAACTCTTAACCGGTTGTGGCGGAACATCTGGTTTCTTTCTATTATCATTATTAATACTATTATTATTATTGTTAATATTATTAGTAGAATTGCTTAAACTGGAAGCACCTAATAAAAGATAATTGGATTAGTTTAAAAATTTGCTAAATATTTCACAATAAACCTAATTTGCCTGTTGCCCTCAATTTTGGCATACCACCAGCAAATAATCCACCCAAATTCATACCATTAGCTACGCCACTTGTAGATAATAATGATGACGATGATGATGATGATGATAAAGTATTACCACCACCACCACCATTATAAACCACCACCGCCTCCATTAGTAACTTTACCAGATATTATAGGTGCACTCTTATCATTCGTTACAGTTTTCTTCAATTTGGTCCCGGTACGTATCGATTTCAATAGAGCAGAACGATCATCAGGACCATCACCCTTTGGTGGTGAAAATACCGGCGGTGGTGGTGCTGATGGTGGTGGTGGCGGTGGTGGGCCTGGCATCCTTACCCAACAATCAAATTAACTGTAAAACAAGAACAAAAGCCAACGATAATGTTGTTGTAATCAAATTGAACATAAAATCGATACATCTATTGATCTCTTAATGTTATTAAAGAATGAATCATTGAATTAATTGTAAAATTACATTGAAACAAATGTACATCGAACAAGAACATTTACTTTTGCAATTAAAGCCGAGATCTATTACATTTAATTTAAACTACCTTCAACCTACTCAACATTATTGCATCTACATATTGTGCAAATTAAATAAAAACAATAACAAGGCTGTTACAATAAAGTTAAATTAAGTTACATCAATTATTTTTATTGATAAGTAATGGAAATTATACCACTTTAAAAGCGGCGAAAATTGATAATTTCTGGTTATCATTGTCACAAACGAAAGTTTTTAGAAACTCATCCTTGTTGTCGATTCAGAATGAATGAAATTGGAAATACATAAAATACCGTGGAGAAAGTGCGACAAATTTATCTAATCAGTGGCGCAACTTCAATTATTAGAATTTTACAATACGAAATAAAGATCAAAATTTCTTCTAAACTCGGTCATAAAATTATTGTATGTTTATTATTTGTTTTCCTTCAATAAAAGAACCACCGTATTTTCTATTTTTACCACGCATTCTCACATTATTTAAATTACTTATTGTCTAAACGAAAGGCAGTTTTGCCTTCAAAGATAACAATTTTTCCCAATCTATCTACAGTTTTGTATTCCTCACAAGTGTACAGTACAAGAAATGACTAAAATCCGTAATAACTAACATAAACTACAAAAATTACAAGTTTTATTTGAATAAATCGACAGATATGTGTAAAATAAATGCATCCATTCATATGAATACAAATTGAAAGAGGGTTTATCTGTAAAGCTCATTGATTCGGTTTAAAATAAATTAATCTCCACGAACGTCATTATTGGCATTATTGAGCTTCTTTACAATATTCTTTAGTTGGTACGTTGCACTATAAAATCTGCTGCATATTAAATCAATAATCTAAAAAATCATTGCTTTATAATGAGATGCAATTTTTCTTTGGTTTGATCGAATTACTCCTGCTGTAAATTTTCCTCGTTTAAGTTCTCACACAGTAATCTTGTTCAAAAATTCAAGTTTTGTCAACTTTTCGAAATTTTGTAACCACAATTATAACAATTTTCTATTAAAAGAAACAAATTATAGTATAAAGTTTTTACAGTTAATAGTAAGATAATTTTTATAATATAATCGATATTAATTGATAAATATTAAAGACATCTGTATTTATATCAGGTAGTAAGCCTCATTTTGATTTCTATCTATCCTGAGTACCTATTTTAGAGCGTTATTTACCTATTCCCTTCAAAGATAATACTTTTATGATTGAAAAAATTGATAAAGTCTGTTAATTTACTACTCCAAATTTCAATCGCAAGTCTATAAATATGCAAATTGAAGAGTTTAATTCAGTTTTACAAACAAATTTTTAAGATTGTTGTGTATACAAACCGAGTATTTTTAACATATTTCCAAATCCAGGAGGGAATAAACTAGGAGAGAACGAGTATCTTTATTTAACTACAGTTTTTTTATCAAATTCTGTAAAACCAGACAACCAGAGGAAATGGTTATTATTTAAACTGAAAAAAAACACGACAATTTCTATTTAAACAATTAAACTGTTATCTAATCAGGCCAATTTCAAGATTTCCAACGTAATTTTTCCATTAAAACGCCTCTTTTATGAAATTTTAGTCGAAAATACTACTATATTTTTGTTATTTTAATATAATTATAAATTTTTGTTTTCTGTTAACAGTAAGATATATTTGATATGGTCAAACTATTACAATGATGGATAGTTTTGCTTGTTGAAAATTGCTCAAGCAATACGTTTTGGATATACAATTAACCAACATACAATAATTTGTTCTTATATTTATAATTAAAGGTCATTGCTCTAATAAGGATAATAGAAGAACAGTTGTGGGGAGGAATATTTGCAAAAAACTTGGTTACAGATGCTGACAAAATGATAATAATAACAGATACAAACATCTAGGAGGGATTTACAAATTTATAAATAAATCCCACTTGGTGGGGTATAATTTTATTTTTCTATTTACATTTTAACCTGAAACATCGTTTTTTTTTTGTTGTTTTTAATTCGATTAGATTTGCAATATTGAATTTCACAGATCATCTACTTTCCAATAACAATAAACTAATTAGTGTTAATTTGATTTAAACAAATAGACGATAAGGAATAATTATCGATAACAGTTTTTTTGGGTGTAGATTTCTAAGAAAATTCCAAGACTTATTAATCCATAAACTAGTTCTCACTATTGGAATCCACTTTGGGAAAATAATTGGAATAATAAAATGATTATATAGCGAAAAATTGATTCATCATTGTCGAAATATGTTGACAATTTTTGAATATTAAATGGATGAAATTAACTGTTTACCATCTAAGGTTGCCAAGGTTGTACAAGGCCTCCTTTGATATACACTCAAAAAATACCTAAAATTCACGAAATTACGTCATAATTATCGATATATCCACCGTATTTAATCAAGGAAACATTCAAATTCAATAACGTAATCAATTAATATCGTTTGATATAGAGAAAAACACCTACCTAGGACACAAATCAATTTTTTTCCAATCTTAAAAACAGGACAACTGCCTGTCAATAATGAAAAAATCGAATCACACTTGTTGGCATCACTTTATTATTATTATATTTAATAGGTGCATTATTTTAATTTTAATATTTCTGTAGGAAAAAATGATAAAAAATATTAATTTGTAGAAAAACTTTCTCTAAACACTTCTGATAATGTTTTAATCACTCTTTTCTTAGGGACAGCAGCACTATCATTTGTCAGGAAATATGGCGGCGGTTGACAGACAATCAAATCTATCGCGCATGCCCATTAGGCTACCACATTAAAGACCAGTTCACACAGGTACGACATTCCTATACTCTTCCCAAATCTCTAGTGCACTATTTAAACAGCTAAACAAATAAAAAATAACAATAAAAATTATATCAAGAGATGGGATTTTAATAATTTATGATGATTTAGTAAAAAAAATCCACCAATTACTAGTCGAATATGAATCAAGTTGTTTTGTAAAATTTACTACCAATTGTTACATGAAACTTTAATATTAGAGCAAATTCAGTTATAGCATAAAGTTCTGAATCAACTACCAACCTTATAGTTTAAGACTAGCAACTTTTACATGGAAGCGTATGATACAATTTGTATGTTGGTATCACTGGCGAACTAAATGATACTCTTTTATTTGTAGATCAAGAATATAAATTAAAATTTTATGTTTTTATTTTGTTTATTCTTAATGAATTAAAAGACTTAATTTTGTTGACTTTTATTACGTTTTATTGGTATTTTTTGGGCAATATACCGGTTTATTATTGTTTATTTAAATTTCCCGCTTTCCACTACTTTTTCAATGAACAAGGGTACCTGTAAATTTAGCACATATTACTAGATCACTAGATTTACTATAATCGTAAACAACTGAATAAAATACGTTTATTGTGGCGCTTCAGTGGGAACACACCTTAATAGTACGCTTGTAAACATCCTACTATTTATCAGGATATCCTTTCTTACTACATTTAATTAAAGAGAGATAGATAGACTTAAATAGGCGATTTTTTCGTCAATTTAATTGGGAAATTTTCGAAAATAACAATTAGCACAAGATTTGTATTGCAAAATGACTATTGTCAACAAAATTTACTTCGATTCTTGCGAAAGTAACAAAAATCGTAATTTTCTTCGTGTTTTTAAAGCAAAAATTTCAAAATTTCCCGTATTTCTCATACATTTAGTCTTAAGGAAGTATTAGACACAGATTTTCAATTTTTAGAATTGATTTCTACACTTCCTCTATGGGGAAATGTTTGGGAGAATTGGGGAAAAATCAATTTGGGGAACAAAGACTACAGACTTTTGATCTTTAGAATTCAGAGTTTTTCCTCTTATTACTCATTTCTTTTCAATGATTCATTGTTGGTGAGTTATAAAATTACTGTAAATAAAGGAAGGGTACTTTTCTAATTAAATACTCTCATTGTCAGAGAATTTGCGTAAATAAACCGACCTTTTATTTAAAACAAAAGATAATGGTGACAAATCTGAAAAATAAAGTAAAAGACACCAATCTAATAGAATATATGTTTTTGGTAGTTTCATCTTTTACCTCTTATTAATTGAAGCGCAATTTAATTAATAACGAGTCACCTGTAAAAATTGGGTTTGGTTTTGAATTTTGCGCCATTTCGGAAACGCATACGGCACCATGACAACCGTTTAGAATTCGCCCAATCAATTTACAAAGATGGCGCCATTTCCTGTAAACTAGCGCCATTTGCAATAAAGTTCAGTTTATTTGGCGTGCTTGGCGTATTCTAGGTAGGAGGTTTTTTTCTGTGTGTATGTGTGAGAAATAAAATTAATTAAACACATTTATCATTAGAATTAGTCTAAATAATTAGATTTGTAAACAATGAGTGATCGGGAGGTGAGTACTTTCACATATCAAACATAATTCTTGATGATTTCGTCAGTGAAAAACCGTTGAATTTTTGCGTCAATCTTTGATTATTTCTACCGGTATTTTTTCTTTATTTTTATAGAAATTTTCTAGAAATAATTGAAAATGTAAGAATTTTAGCAATAGTTATCTTATATAATATTAGAAAATATCAAATTATTGATGAAACATGATGGTTGTTTGTTTCTAGGGTAGCCGTTCACCGGGTCATAAACCAATGAATGATCGAGACCATTCGCCGCATGCAAGGCGGGAAGAATCACCAAGAAATCACAAAGCAAAAAGTTATTCAAGGTTAGATATTCGGTGGAAATTTAACGATTCATTTATTATGAAACAACAACGTGGTTTCAAGGCTCTTACATGTTTGAATTTTCTATAATAAACAAGCTAAATACTGTGTAATTTATGCAATGAAATTGGCAATAATTGCGATACATAAACTGTAATTGTGAATCGCTTAAAATGATAACAATTTTCGAATTTATCATCGATATTTGCGACTATTTACACGAGTACATTTACAAGAAATATACATCAAATTATTCCCTACTGGGAGAACAGCTAAAATATAGTTATCTCCACCAGAATGAAGCCAAATAAATGAAAATCTGTTGAAAACAATTACGTTGTGTTAACTACTTCACATCTTATAGTAAAGAAGCTGATAAACTTTTCTGTCTTCTAGAGTATAGTTGAGAAAAACGAAAAAATCAATATTGGGTGGATTTTTTTGAATAATTGCAAATAATTTTACTTGTATTTCTACTTAGAGTTACAAAATTCCCAAATGAAATCAATATTTTCAGTTTTAACATATCGAGGATCCTTTGGTTTTTAATAAGCTATGGCCATAAACCACTCTGTAAGGTAAACTATAAGGAAGTATTGTCTATATTTTCGTAGTTTATATTTGAGTTCAATTCATATAGACATGTGGGTGTACAAAATGACTACTTTCGCAAATATGTAAACTACAAAGTATGTAAATCAGTCACTGAAGTTTAAGTTAAGCCATTAATTTATATGTCAAGACAAATTAATTCACAATACTAGCTTGTTTTTATAGACATATTTTATATTTGTAATTTTTTATCATTTTGAGTGTATTTTCCTTTTTAATTTCTTCGTTTTTTGCTTTTAGAAGTCCTAGTCGTGGTCGTAAAATTTCCTATAGAGACAGTGATCGTGATAGAGATAGACGTCGTGATGATCGTGACCGTGAAGATAGACGATACAGGTGAGAATAGAGAGAAGTCGTCGGTTGTATATCAATGGCTTTTCTTTTATGTTTATTTTTTTATTGTTTTTGCTTCAATTGGACTAAAGCGTTGTCTGGGTTGAAAACGATTTGTGTTTAAATAAAACATTTATTTTAAAAAAATGATCGAAACTATTCTTTTAGCACAATTCTATTATTGTTTGCTTTTTTATGTTATTTATTTTATTAGTTAGTTAATTATAATATAATCTTTTTTATAGTTTTTGATTTGAAAATTCCTAGTGGTTTGTTTGTCTTTTAAAATTTTGGCCTTTCAGGTCGCGCAGTCGATCACGCTCAGACAGACGTTACAAGTCCTCGAGATATTCACGTAGTCACTCGCGTAGTCCCGGATACGACCGTCGGTCACTTTCACATAGCCCTATGTCTAGCCGCAGGCGCCATTTGGGTACCCGTGACAATCCAAAACCATCACGTTGTCTTGGTGTATTTGGCTTAAGTGTTTATACAACAGAAGATGATTTGTATCATATATTCTCTAAATATGGACCATTGGAAAGGGTACAAGTTGTTATCGATGCCAAGGTAATTGTTATTTTTTTAGATCATTTTATTTATTAAGAATTTTAATTTGATAAGGAACCTGTGACATTTGAAAGGTTTCATATTTCGCTTATAAAATTTCTAGACAAGCAGGAAAATTAATTGTAGTGTTCCGTAGTGGCATAGTTTTTGTTTATGTTCTCAGTTCCGTTTATATTTAATTATTTGTTTTTTGTTATTTATACACTTGTCTTAAAATAATCAAATAGTCGCCGAAAAGATTTTCTTCCACTTTGTAATTGATTTGAATTGACTTCTACCACCGATTATAGACCAAAATATTGAATGTTGCCCTCAATTTTAGAGACTTTAATTAAATTTTTAAAACAGATTATTACTTCAAAATTAGTTCTTATAGTGGAACATATGCTTCCATATGCTTGTTTGTTCAGATTGGTAACAAATATCAGATCGAACAAGGAATGAAAACCTTTACGGTTATAACCCTGTAATCTTTGAGAAATTTCAGATTTTCATATTGAAATTTTCTTGACAAAAACAGGGGAAATCACTAACAGTATCCCGTGCTGACATTTCTTATTTATATGCTCAGCCCCGTTAATACTGTAACACTTTTTAAATAATTAACGAATTAATAATATAATTATTACCTGTGACATTTGAGAGATTTCATATTTCGATTATGAAATTTCTAGAAAACGCAGGAAAATTAAAGATAGTGCCCCGTGCTGACATAATTTTTATTTTTGTATGCTCAGCCCCGTTTGCACTATAACATTTTACTATAAATTCTATTATTTTTTATATAATTGAAGAGAAATTTTATCAACGAGATATTTTTGTTGTAATTGCAGACTGGACGTTCTAGAGGTTTTTCGTTTGTCTATTTCGAAAATACAGAAGATGCAAAAGTAGCTAAAGATCAATGTACTGGAATGAAAATAAATGGTAAAAATATTAGAGTAGATTATTCAATAACAGAAAGAGCACATACACCAACACCTGGTATTTATATGGGAAAACCAACATAGTAAGTGTTTATTTTAATTATCCCTCTATTGGCCCAAAAATTAACAATTTATATAACTACCTATTGAATTTAATAAGTAGTTGATTGATTTTTGGGTAGATTAACTCAAAGAGAATAGAATTCATATTGTGAAGATTAAAGATATGATAAAAGGCTTCTTTAAACAAGGTTACTAATGAATTTTTGCAATTTGCAGTAAATACAATGATCGTTTCGATAGGCGGCGTGATCGAGAGTAAGTCTTACATTAACCCAAATCAAATTAAAAATTCAATTCAAATTTATTTAATTTTTTTAGAGATTACTATGGAAGAGGCTCAAGATACAGTCATAGGCGCTCCCCGTCGCCATATTATCGACGTCGTCGATATGATAGATCTAGATCTCGTAGCTATTCACCTCGTAAGTAAAAATAATTTTTGTGTGGTATGCAATGCAGTATTTATTGCATTGATATTTTCGTCAATCAAAAAGCAATAAAAACATTGGTTTTTTTTGTATGGGAAAAAAGAATCTCAAAATTTTTTTTTTGAAAGAATTGTTAAGATGAAACTTGTAGTAATATAGCTTTGTTTTTAATTCGTGTTTATTTTAATATTAATTTCAGGTCGTTATTAAAACTTCGTGGAGGCGCTACATTTATTGGGATATATATTCTTAGTTATAATGTTCAATTTTGAGTTTAATCCGAGCATGTTTTTTATCTATATACAAACATTTCTCTTAATAATAGTATCGTATATAAATAAGAATGTTCTGATTTTTTTTTTTTAAGAAAAATTAGTCTCGGAATAATCTCAAAAAATCTTCTGTATTTGTTTGAAATTTTCAATCGCGTATTTTCATACTTTTGCTGTTCAATTGTCCGGTTCTAATCCAATAAAAAAACATAAGAGCGATATTTAAACAATCGAATAATTGATAGTTTAGTAGAAACCATCGGTAATCTTTTTGGACAGTAAAATCGATTTGACTTTTTGACATAGATAACAACATTAATCATTAGAACAATAGTATTTTCATTTTGTTTATTTCGTTGTTTGTCTTCTTTTCTATACAATCTTTTAAGTTCGTTCTGTGACATTTAGATAAGATTGTAATAAATAATTAGTTTGAACACTAATATGGTTTTCTTTGTTTAAAAAGGGTTAAGAACAAGAGGTTTGGGATGAAACTGTTGAAAATTGAAGTTATTGTCGGTTAAGAAAAATACGAAATTTCTCTCAAGTTACTTAACAAAACATGAAAAAATGCACATCTTGAAAAAACCATGAATTCAGTCAATTATCAACAAACCTCTGTCTCAAAAAAGTCAAAAAAACAAAAAAAAATTAGTTCAAGTTAACTACTTAAGTCTACTACCTACTTCACTACTTGACAACTACTACAACACATCAAGAGAAAATATGTTCATTTGTTTTGCAAATTTTAAAGCACACCCTTGTTTCTTTAGAAGACAAAAGGAATGATTCAATTGTTGCGTCTCAATTTTTTTGCGAAAATACCAAGATTGTTTTTTCATTGAACACACAAAAACGAAGATATCTTCGGGTTCATTTCAGCTCTTCTTTAAAAATAATAAAACCGATTGCTTAGACGATGGTAGAAAATCTCCTATTGAAACAATTAAAAAATTAAGAAAAATGCGCCTAGGAGATCGGTATGTAATTTTTTTTATCATACAATTGATTAAATGGAATTTGTCAAACAGTCAAAGATTTCACATTTTTAAAATAATATAATATTAGGATAGAAGGAGATGCATGAATTTTTTTCTTAATTTTTATTTTTTAAAAGCTTTCATACTAACAGATTTTTTTTTATATTATGTAAATGTTTGAGTAATTTTCAAGGGGAATTTTTTAATGCTTGATGACCTTTGGGCATCACCTTTTACTTAAGGGAATTTTGTATTCGTACAAAAGCCTATCACAAAATAATAAGTGTTTTTTTTTAATTGTTAATTAATCATCTATTTCCAGTTAAAAACACTTTTTGAAGATGAAAGTTTTTACATAAAATGGTAGATTAATCTTTTGAAACAAAAAAGAAGATGCCTTAGAATTGGAAAATTGAACGAAAAGATTGGATTGTGACATTTTTGTACTTTTTTTTTTTTTTAGTATTATTTAATTTTTGCCAGTTAAATCTGTAATAGTTGTTAACCACTAGAATATAGGAATAAATACATAATTTGTAGGCAAGTTTTTTTGAAAAATCTAACAAATTATCCAATCCTATTCCCATCTTCTCTTTTAATATTAGATGTATTTAATTTTATCAACCTAGACTAATATCTCAGATTTAATTCCACCAATGCTGCGATCTTCAACGTTATGTTTTTCGATAAATTTATAAGCAATTTTTGCGAATTCTTCGGGATTATTTAGGTGATAATGATGGGTACCATCGATTCTTTCATACTGGCAGTCTTTACTATTCTTCCGTAAAACGTCAAGGACTTCATAGAAATTCTCTTTAACTTCATAATAAGATCCATGTACAGCTTTACCAATTAAAATCGGACAAGTCATCGATCTGGATGCTTCAACGATCTCCTCTTGTGGCCAATTTGTTAATTCGCCAATTTTAATACGTGGATCGCGTGTAAAATAATATTTACCAGGATGTTGTTTTGATGGCGCAATACTACGTTCCATTAAATGATGACTGTAATTATAATCGACTGAATTGTTATTCGGCAGACAAATTTTCTTTTTAATTTCTTCTATCGTATAAGATGGAGGTTCTTTTGTATTATTCGTTGCGTATGACTCGTAAATTAAAAAACTGTCGATTTTCTTTGCCATTCGTTCAGTATTCCGTTTGATTGCCATCGGTTTTGCTGCATCTATACAAACTAATAAATCAACTTCTTTTGGGTATATCATTGTAAAACAATAAGATGTAATAGCGCCCAATGAATGTCCTAAGAATGAGATTTTCGGCCAATTAAAATACTGCATAATATATCTGATTAAGATTAAATAATCGGGAACCCCATAGAATATACCATTGGGTGTCCGCGACGATAATCCATTGCCGGGAAAATCAATTGCTAAATAGCCGACATTATCATTTAATAACGGGATAAGTCGATTGAAACTGCCACAATTATCCTGAAAAATTCAATAGAAATTCCTGTTGCATAATATGAAATCCGATGAATCTATACCTGCCATCCATGTAGTGTTAATATGGGGCGCTTATCGGTCGGTCCCCACCATTTTCCTGCTACGTGCCCCCATGGTACTGGTATTCGGATCTCCTGACAACTGAGATTGCTGTTGAAACGAACATTATTCAATCTATTTTGGGCTAAATGCTTTAATACCGTGTGGAATTTTGTTGAAAACATTACGATTTGTTTTCTTATTGAATACAAATTAAGTCAATTAAATGTGATCGAAATTTAGGTTATACTGTGCAAAAAAACGTTTTGCAACTGCAGAAATTGTATTTATTGTGTAATGCAGTCCGAAGTTTAACAATGAGTCATTTCTGGGATTCTCAGTAGAGTATTGTATTAATAAAATTATCAACACATATTTCGAGTTTGTTCATTAGATTTATAACGTGAGTTGATTAAGTGATAATGTAATTTATTGTAATTTACTGTAGACATTTCTTATCATTGGAAGAATTTATGAAAATTGCTAGTTTTGTCTGGGACACTAGGTATATGTAACACAAATGATAAGTGACAGGAAAACTCCCTAATTATTGGCAGCACTGGGAAAAATTAAGTATATGGATAGAATTTTGCCTAGTTTCGTCTACAGGTTAGGCAACACATTAAATTTATGCAGGAAAAAATTCGTTTTGTGTCAATCATAGACCACTTAGGTATAATTATAATAACTCATCTGTGGTGTTAATTTTATGTTGAACTTCACTTAAATATTTATTTATTGGATTAATTGCATAGATAGATGCAAGATTTTAGTAGATCTGTTAACAATAATTGACGTAATTTTCTTTCAAAAATTCAATCGTTTGATTTTCTTTCTAAAAACATACTCGCCTGTAGAAGTAATTTTGGTTGCCTACTAATGATACACAATATTGGAGTCAAGCGCCATCTATAGAATCGTAGATCCATGTAACAAAGTGTCAATTGTCAAATAAATTGTCACTTCTTGAACAAAATTTGCTCTTAATTTCTCGCAATTTTTGGTAAAATAATTTGTAAAAATGGCTTTGGCTATGCAAAGGAAAGCAAATGTAAGTCTGTTATTATTATCTACGTTTAAAATTGGTTATTTTCGGTGTATGTTACTTTTTTGTATGTTTATGTTTTGTAGGTTAGGTTACCACCTGAAATCAATCGGATTTTATACGTGCGAAATCTACCGTATAAGATAACAGCAGAAGAAATGTACGATATATTTGGTAAATACGGTGCAATACGACAGATACGTGTTGGTAATACACCGGAAACTCGAGGTACAGCATTTGTTGTGTATGAGGATATATTCGATGCTAAAAATGCTTGTGATCATCTATCTGGCTTCAATGTATGTAATCGTTATTTAGTCGTATTGTATTATCAGGCTAGTAAAGCATTCAAAAAGACTGATATTGAGAAGAAACAAGAGGAGATCGATAAGATGAAAACAAAATACGGCATACACACATAAGTCCTAGTTTGTAATTTACCATTTTTTATGTAAAACTAGATTTAAGTTATTTTATAATAATATAGGAATAATTCTTTATTTTTGTTGGACAATTTCGATTGTAGTTGGTAGTTGAATCCCAAGATAATCCATCCAAGTGTTTCCTGCTTATTTCCTATAACTATAGTGATCAAGATGAGAGTAAAACAACATGGTAAGTGGTTTTAATTTTATTATAGTGAAACATTAGTTTTGTTTTAAATTGTTTATTTGGGGCTAAATAAAACAATTGCTTATTATTTTACAATATTTATTATTATTAACCAAAAAGGTTTAGGTTTAAAATCGAAGCTCATAATCAAAAAATTTTGTTTTAAGAGAAATTGCAAAGTGTACAATACAGAAGCACAAAAATCACATAAAACATGATACAAATTGAAACAGAAAACAGTTGTAAAACACACAATTTGAAACGAGACAATATCAAAGAAATATTGCAGAAAATTACACAATATCGAGTATTACATAACACTAAAAACTATCTTTAAAAGGTATATTTCATAGTAGGTATATAGCACACTGAAGATACATGTATAGTATAAATAATGGCATTCTAAACCATTATCACACAAACCAACAAACAAAAATTAAATACAAATAATAAAGGAAATCCGGATTGAAAGTGTTGTGACCGTTCTACTCGTTTTTTGGTGACTAGTTTTCTATGTGGCGGAAATTAGAGAGTTACACGAAAGGATATTAGGAACTTTACATAAAAATTACAAGGAAAAAGACACAAACACACGTCTAAAATGCCATAATTATTCTCAATAATTTTGTTGGGTTATTTGAGGGTTAAAAGTACAACTACACTAACATTTTTCAACGCTACGAATTTTAAGCTTCCGAGTATTAATTGATCAATTTTTTTTTTGTAATTTTTTACATCTACATTTATATATTTGTTAATTTCATTGGACAAAAACGCATGCATTATAAGATTATAAACATTAATATATATTTATTTTATCGAAATTCTCTTGTAAATCTAGCGGCTAAAACAATTCTGTTCCTAATTCAAAACTATTGATAAAAGAATTCTGCTTGTTTTTAGAGAATTTAGCAGGAAAACTATCGATTTTTTTGCAATAATTACAAACTGTTGGCGATGCACAACCTTTCAAGAAACACTTACATGGCGATAATAAAACAAGGAAACCATTTAATCGCCAACTAGAGCAACACTAAAGCTATGATTATTAGTTAATTATGATTAAAATAATTAAAAATTATTTAAAAAATAAACTAAGATGCCTACAGTTGGATTTAAAAAAAAATGTAGAAATTTTGGCACCACTGTAGACTTTTGGTCTAATTAGAGAATCGAAATTAAAACAGAAAATAATTCACAAACCTAAAGATATCACATCACACATTGAGCCACTGTACAATTTAATGAAATTGAATCTATTATCGAAAATTATTGGCAAAATGTGTACGTACGTATTTGAAAATTTTAATTAAAATCCGATTAAAAAAACGAAAAAAAAAGTAAAAATCGACTAATTTTTGGTACAAAATTGTTGGTATTCAATAGAAAATTGCATGACGGTCACAACATTTCTGTATTTTTGATTCAATTAACGAAAATTAATGAAGATGTGTTAGAGTTAATGAGAATTTTTGTTTTCTAGTGAATACCAAAAGATAGAGAGATGGTGGAATTTTAGTGGTCAAATCTCGTTGATTTTAGTTTTAGGGGATGATTTTTCGTTCCATTGAAGATATAGAGGAGATATGGCCGCTAAAAATGGCAGCTGTTATCGTCGTGTTGTTTGTCTTCTTACAAATTACACTGCCACAGTATCGTAGGCTGTGAGTCCCCCGTTTGTTTGGCCTGTTTCGTTTCTATAAAAATCAAAATCACAAAACAAAAAAACACAAACAATTAATAACAAGACAATAGATATTGATAAGAATAAGGAAAATAATAGAAGAGTTTTTTTGTTAATAAAAATTAACACAAATGTTAAAATGTGCATACAAAAATTTAGATATAGAAAATAAAAGAAACACAATTGTGCAACCCATTTGTTTTGCAATCTTTTAGGAAAACAAAAATTTAAGCAAAATACAGTACACACTTACAGTTTCCTGTTGTGAGGAATTCATGAAATTAAATTGATTGTTTATTAAAATATCGATAAAATGCGGCAAGAAGACAGATATGATTTCAACCACTTATACCGTCCGGATTAACTCAATTTCCAACAATTTTTTTTTTGAGTTAATCACAAAATCACGGTGAAAGTAGCGTAAGTTTAAATTACCGAAATATGAATTTATTCTCCATACTTGCCAATTGGACAAAATTTCGATTTAATGAATGAAAATGAAATTGTTTTGGGTGGAATAACGAGAAAATCTTGTGTGTACTGACCTTTCAATCAGTTTGCGCATTTCCTCGTGAGACATGCCATCCTTTGCACTATTTCTCATTACTGAAAATACAAACCAACACATAAACTACACGACCACGAACACTTGAACATAAATTTATCACAAAATCAACAAAAAACAAAACTAAAATTCCAAAAATTAAAATGCAAAATGGCAAATGAAGTGTCCAATAATAAACAAAAAAATCATGCTGTTATTAACACAAAATTTGTTGTTATTTCTTTATGTTTCATTGGTTTTGTAAATTAAACTAGAAGGCATGCAATGGTTGCATGAATGATTTCTAATTTTATTTTTGTCAGAGATAAAGAGAAATCATCACTCAAACAACTCAACTTACCCTGCTCATTTTCTGAAAAAGACCGAATTTAGATAAATTTGGATCAACTGAGAATTTTGGCGAGTGAACCAACAGAGTTGAGGCACACGACTTTAAATAACTGCAAATTTTAGGGCCATTTTATCGCAACTTAACGAGTATTTATAAAAATTTAGGCATAAATTCGCAGCTAAATGATCGTAGCTCTCAAGAAAACATCTATTGCGACTTGTAAACTACTTTAAGGACTTATAGGACTTCCCGAGATTATTTTGACAAAATTTGAGCCTCGTAGCTCACTCGGAAATGGATCAAAAATGTTCATTTTAGACATTCAAACACGTCAAATGACTCAAAATGATTCGAGAATACTCTCCGCATATGTTGCGACCATTTTTGAGTCGTTCTGTGAATCGTTTTTTTTAAAACGTGAACTACAAGGGTCAAATTTTGGTAAAATGATCAACAAGAGTTCCTTATAAATTCTTAAAATATTTTGCCATGTTGCTATAACTAGGACCATTTTAATGAATCAGGCTTTGATTTAAAATTAAATTAACACAAATTGACATCTAATATTTGACAAAAAAAACGTATTAAGTTACGCGTTACGTTCTTATTTGATCGCTAAATTATTAAATTGATTGATAATCAGCAACTAATTATTCGGTAAGAAATTATCAAGCAAAGTTTAGAGATTTAATGTCGGATGTACACAATGTTGATTCACAACTATACAAAAAAGTCACCAATTAATCAATTTAAGCATGAAGCTTTCGTTAATCGACAAACTAAATTAAATTGTATTTTTTAACAACAATTAAAATAAAATGAAAGAAACTCACCACCATAGGCACGATTATTAATTAATTGATCACGATCACATTCGGCCTCTGAAATCTCATTACTATCTTTTGAATCGTTAAATGATGGATCGTGATTACGTGGCGGTGGCGGTGGTGGTTCCGGACTACTGCTTGGCGGTTGGATACGTAACGAGCCTAATGATCGACGTCCAATTGAACCACGACTGCCGTATTGATCGTATGGTGCCCCATAGCCACCGTATTGGGAGCCGTACTGTTCGTCTTCTGGGGCGCAATTAGCTGGATCGTCATATTCCGGACCGGGTGAGTAAATACTTCCATTGCCTTTATTATTAATCATTAATCAAATAAAACTAAAAGATTGTCAATTGTGGATACCTTGTGAACCAACTCGATCGTAACGGCGATTTTGTCTCGGCATCGATTGTGAACCGGATCGTGAATGGATTTGATGCGGTGTATTCATGCCAGATGGGCCCATTGTGCCAGAATGTGGATGTGGGAAAGTTTGGAATTGCATGGCTTTAGTCGGGTCCATTTCTTCGCGGAAACCGAGAAGATGGAACGTCGCATATGGGCAAATTTCATCATCCATACCTAAGAACAACGTGAAAATAACGATTTAATTATCGTAAAATTCGTTAATTATTGTTAGTATTGGTGATAAATGATGATGATCGTAATGATGAGGACAGCACACAACAATGCCGCATGCATAAAACTCAAATTGCGCCAAACAAAGCGAACACTTACGACTCATTTTTTCGATTTCTTTGATAGACTTATGACAAATCTACACTAGAGAGCAAACCTGTTTATTTAATTTTTTTTCTAAAATTAATTCACACGCCAGACAGAAGACAATCTATGAAGTGTAGTGTAGTTTTTCGATTAGTACCGGAAGCATCCAAGCATTTATTTATTTATTTTTTATATTGTTTTACTTTATTTTTCACAAGAAAAAATCATAGCATATCTATCAAATCGTGTCGTGTTACCTCTATGTGTATGTACAGTTTCATTAGAACCTCTCCTACTTCTAAGCTCTTCATATAAATGCCTTCTTGGATCCCAGGTTGAATGAGAACGATAATGAGCTCCTATTACACAATATTCAAATAGAACAAAACAGAATATGAAAAGTACCTTGTCGTTTTTTGGGGAATTTTGGTTAAAATGGTCGCTCAAACGCCGCCACAATAAATTCAACAAAAAATTAACAAGAAATAATCGAACAGAAAATGAAAATGTTAGCGCCCATTTTCTTTCTAATCATTAAAAAAAAATTAATGAGATTTTGCCAATTTTGTTAGAAAATAGAATGAATGATTGGAAATCAATAATGGAACTCAAATTTTCATGCATAAGAAGCAATGGATGATTCTTACTTAAAACGGTACCTCGCTTGATACGATCACATGTATTATAGTTGGATCCGGGTACTGGCGGTAATTTCCGGTTTGGTGGCGCAATGTAGCCCAATTCGTCCCGCAAGTCCGGCCGACGTTTGTCCAAAGTTGAGGCAGCATTCACTGATTGATTATAAACAACATCATCTAAAAGAGATTCGTTTGAAATCTGATTATTACGAAAACAATTTCTAAATCTTTGTTAATAGCAAAGATTTAGTCAGAATTTCAATCAATTTTTCTGTTCTTTTTTTGTAAATTTGTTTATAATTAACATACAATCACTCCTGAGTCGCGTCTGTAACGGTCCATTAGCTTTACGTGACAGCGCAACGCAGATAACGACAATACCAACAACAACAACGACAACAGTTGCAGCAACCGGTACAGCGATATTCCATTCAATCCAATCCGGTATCCACGGGAACAACATTCGTACAGTACTCGTTGAATCACCAATTGGAGCAATTGTTGCTAATTTTTTTTTTGTAATCGGCGAAGACAAAAACAAGAAGGAAACAGAGAAAACAATTCAATTACCTTTATGATAGTTGCCTTTGCCTCGTAACACACAAATTACGATAATGGCAACAATAATGACGAGGATGGCAGCCACTACTGGGACAACTAGGTTTAAATTGGCCAGGATTATTTGTAGTGTGTCTTCTTTGGGGATTTCACGGGCCGGGGCAATAGTACCTGAAACAAAGGGTATACGGGTCCTAATTCTGTACCAATCTAAATTGGTTCGGTCGCAAATCAATCATCTAAACAACTAAACTAGCCAACATTTAGAACAAAATGTGGAAATCATTCAGGTACTATTGCGATACAACAACAAAACCATGCCGGTTTCAGAGTACTCATGCTAAACATTCAAAAAATTAAAATAAACCCCGATAAAAAAATCAAAATTAGGACTATCTATCGAATCAAATTAAGCATAAAGTGATGTCTGTATTTCGGGCACAATTTCTAAATTAACCGAAATACTCCATCAGAATGAATCTTTTTAAATAGAGTAGTACCTCCAGTTACTGTAAGTGTAGCGAATTCGTATTCGGCGACGTTAAAACCAGCATTATTGTGTGCGGTAACTCTCAAATGGTACCAAACGGCTGGGTCTAAATCGAGTAAAACGAAATTCTGGCCTAATTTCACATTATTAGAAACTTGAATCCATTCGTTACTTGTTCTAAAAACATTAAAAATTAACATGGAAACGATCCGAAATTTTCTTAATACTTCTTTTTGTGTTCAATCACGAAATAGAGCATAGGACAACCACCATCCGACCAAGCGCCTAAATGCAACGTAACGCTATTCGATGAGACTTCAATAAATTTCTCAGCACTCGGAATGATGGGTTTTTCGCCGCGTGTACGTGGATTTAACGTGTCCGATTGATCTCCAGTTCCAATACTGTTATACGCTGTAACATAGACTTGGTACCTAGTACCGCACAATAACTTCTCCAACGTGTATTTCTCAACATTTGGTCCAACTTGAACAGTTTGCCAGTCACCGTATTCCGGTTTACAATGGATCGTATAGCCGTGAATCGGCTCGACATCAGCATCGTGCGGTTTCAATTTTAACGTCAACGAATTCGTTGTGGTTGAAGTTAGAGCAACTTGCGGTGCGTATGGTGGAGCGTTAACGATCAGTTGATGCGTTACGGTGTCTTGGCCGTAATCGTTTTCAACGTGACAGGAGTATTCGCCGGAATTTTGACGGCTTACATCGCGGATAAATAGAGAACCATCCGGTTGTTGGCGGATTTTATCGTTTGTTGTAAACGGAACGCCTTTAATCTTCCAGGTAATTGTCGGTGGTGGCATACCGACAGCCAAACAAGGTAATGTAACATCTTCTTTATAGGTTGTTGTGAATGTATCATCGAATGAGGCGATTTTCGCTGGTACGCTTGTATTGGGGGAGACTGTAACTTTCTTCGATGGTTGTCCTTCACCGATTGTTGTAGCTGCTGTTACCCAAAATTCATACTTCAACGAACTGTCTAAATTTTTCGCTTGATAACTCAAATTTTGGTTCCGTAGATTTGGTACGATTTTTTGCGATTTTGGTTTCTCGTCTGGTTTTTCAGTCGGTTGGTAATAAACAGTGTAATATTCGACAATACCGTTGGGTTCTACTGGTGGTTTCCAACTGACCAAAATCGATTCGGCTGACATTACCAAAGCTTTGACAGCGATTGGAGCTTCCGGTACTACAATTCAATCATAATTTAGCCAAATTTGCAAGCTTAGAAATAGAAAAATTACCGTCTTGTTCCGTTTGGCAATGAATTGGGTCGGTTCTAACACCATCGCCGCCTGAAGTGTAAGCCAAAACTTCCATACTGTAATTCGTGTATTTTTTAAGACCGTGGAGAATCGTCTCGCTAGCAGCTGTAATTTTGGTGTCTTTACTATTTTCATCTGAAACCAACAATAATTAGACTAAAATAAAGCAAAATTTTCAAATTTTTACCAAACCAAGAATCTGAAGGTCCGTAGATAACTTTATAGCCTTTAATAACTCCATTGGCGGCCGTTAAGGGTGGTGATACCCATGAAACACGAATAGTTTGAGCTGTTAAAGTTGTGCAAGTAGCCTTGTCTGGGGGTTTCTCAGGTACACCCTCAGCAGTATAAGCTTTAACATCATCCGACAATGGTCCAGCACCGACTTTATTGAAAGCTTGAATGACAACCGAATATTGCGTATAAATCTTCAAATTCGAGATTTTTAAATGATGTTCTTTGCCATCTTCACGGCTAAAATCGACAGTTTCAAAAAGATAAGGATCATCAGAGTTAGCCAAACGATAACCGACATAATAGCCCAAAATATCTCCATTCCATTCATCACGTACTGGAGCTTTCCAATAAACAATCAATGAGTGTTGATCGTTAGTTTCGACACGGATATTTGTTGGTGGACCACTTGGAGCTTCTTCGGCTGTTATAATCGTTACAGTTTCAGATGGGTCGCTTTGGCCAATTTCATTTTGGGCAACTATTCGGATATGGTAAGTGGTAGCTGGTCGTAATGTAAATACACCGGCTTCTGTTTGGTCACCAGGTACTAAAACACGTTCCGTATTGCCTTCCCAACCAACTTTGCTCTGTTTGTATTCGATCATATAGCGTGTAATCGGCGAGTTACCATCATAGGGAGCTACCCAAGATAATTGTACAGTACGTCCGGATTTATCCAAAACTTTTAAGCCGTATGGTACTTCTGGTACTTCTTGTACAATCATATTAATGCTTGTATCGTCGCTACCAAAAGCATTAGTTGCAACGCATGTAAACAGAGCTGAATCGGAACGTTCCGTACGCTTAATACTCAATCCAGATAAAACACCATGGGCTAAAATTTCTTCGCGGATTGTATAACGATTATCGCCTTTTGGTTCTAAACGTTTATTGTTGATGTTCCATAAAATGCCAATTGGTTTTTCACCTTTTGCCTCGCACTGCAAAACAGCGGGATCTCCACGGCGTGAGGTTTGATTGCGGAGTTTAATATCGAATTGTGGTGGAGCTAAAATTTGCCATATTACCCCTTTTTCCATTTAGTAACAAATCAAAAATACCTTGGACGCTAATTTGAACGACTGCCGATAAGCCTGCACCGATACCATTGACAGCTTCGCAAAGATAATAGCCTTCGTTTGTTTTTTGGATATTATTAATCATTAAAGTACCATCTTCAACTTTAATATCAGGATTATTTGGTTTAAAATCTTTGTAATCGCCAGGTGATACTCCTAAAGAATTCCTTGATATTAATCAAGAGTTTGAATGATTTAAAGCAAACCCACCTGTAGCCCTTTTCCATGTTACTACAGGCTTAGGGAAACCATCGGCTTTACATTCAACTGCAGCATCAGAGCCTTGAGCAAATGCCTTATCAGTAGGCTCTAAAATCCACCTCGGTGGTACTAAAAGAATGACGCTTTTGTTAGTCAAAATGTTATCAAAAACCTCAATTTGTAGTAAATCATGCAAATTTCTAAAGTCGAAAGTTTCAAAACTTTTGAGCATGCATTAATAATTTTGTCCGAAATTGTTTATATTTGAAAACAGAAATATGAGTAGGACAAATTATAATAATAAGCATGCGAAAATTAAAATTAGTTAGTAGAAGATGAAAGAAAAAGTGCACGGATTTGGTAAACGGGAAACCCTAAAATCTCAGCATTTTCACAGGAATATCTCAAAGGATTTCTAAAGGTTTCGGTAAGAAGCTGAGATTTTTTTGCCAATGTAGTTCCACAACAGAACAATAATTTAGAAGACTGAGATGGTGCAACACAAACAATTTTAGCCACACAATGAAGACCGCCATCAATCCGAAAAGAAAACAACAATACCATAAACATGTAACGATCCTGTATAATGACTAGATCCGGCCTTATTTTGAGCGATACACGTATAATTTCCACTTTGCGATTCAGTCACTGGATCTATCAATAACAAACTGGCTTTATTTCCAATTTTCGTAACAACGATACCATTTGAATTGTCTAAAGGACGTCCCTCAAACTCCCATGTGAGATTCAATGGAAGATCACCTTCGGATACTAAACACGTTGCCTGCGTTGTTTGTCCGGAATTTATTGGGGAATCGCCAAAATCAAAAGGAACAATCCGGGGAAGAACTGGAAATTGGAAAAAACGAAAAAATAGTTACAGAAAACGATAATAACCGTTAACTAGAAGTTGAGTTGTATAATCAGTTTGTCCAGCTGAATTATTTGCGTAACAAGTATAATTTCCGGCAAGATTCGCCGAGACTGATTCAATGGTCAAAATTGAACTTCTTCGCCCGGTTTTCGATGTTGTAATTTCCGGATAAGTATCCAACCGTTTTTTATTGAAAGTCCATCTGATTTCCAATGGAAGATCGCCTTCAACTACCAAACAGTTGATTTGGGCGTACTGTCCGGTGTGTAAAGGGTTCTCTTCGAAATTGAAAGGGATAATTCGGGGTAGAACTGGGGAAAAATCAAATGATAACAACAATGAGTTACCCTTAACGATTAATTTAGATGAATAACTAGCAACTCCAGCGTGATTTTCAGCTAAACACGTATAATTTCCAGCATGATGTTCTTGTAATGATTCAATGCTTATAACTGAGGTCTTTTTACCGAATGTTGTTACACTAACTCCTAAAATATTCTTTAAAGGTACACCGTCCAACGTCCAGAAGAATTTAACCGGCATATCACCACTTGACAAACTACATTGGATTGTTGTTGAGTCGCCCAAATAAGAAGGTTCATCACCAAAAGAGAAAGGTAGGAGTTTTGGTAAAACTACCGGAAAGAAAGCAAAACGAAAAATATCAAAAAGTACCATTTATATGCAAGTATGCAGAATGTTGGACAAAACCAGCTGAATTATTCGCTATACAAGTGTAATTTCCACTATGTTGCGCTTGAACTGAATCAATACTCAATTGACTTATGCGTTTATTTGTTCGCAGAACTGATATTCCGTCAATTCTATCAACTAATTCACCATTCAAACTCCAAACAATATCAATCGGTAAATCTCCTTTACTGACTGTACAAAATACTGACGCCATATCGCCGGAATTTATAGGATCATCATCAAAATTAAAATGGGTAATTTGTGGTGGTACTGGAACCAATAGGATAATAACAAAACTATTAAAAATCTAACCATTAACTTGCAATTCCGTTGTATATTTGGTAGAACCTGCTTGGTTCTTAGCTAAACACGTGTAATTTCCACAATGATGATAAGTAACGGATTCTATTGATAGAATTGAACTGCGTCTACCCATCTTCGAGACGGTTATTTCTGGGAAATTCTCTAATGGTTCATTATTTAACAACCATTCAATAGTTATAGGAAGATCACCTTCTGCACCTAAGCATTGAATTTGGACATATTGGCCAGAATGTACAGGATTATCTTCAAAATGGAATGGTGTAATTCTTGGTAAAACTGGAATATTAGAAATTTTGGGAAATAAGCATGCTACACCATTAATAAGCATTTTAAATTGGTAATTTAACGAAAATGAGTACCCTTTACGGATAATTCTGATGTGTAACTTGTAATTCCTGCTTTATTGCTAGCAAGACAAGTGTAATTCCCTACATTCTCCTCTGATACACTATCAATTGATAAGACTGAAGTTTTTTTGCCGAAATTTCCAATATTTATTCCAAGAGAATTATCGATTGGTTTCCCATTGAAAATCCAAGAGAAAACAACTGGCATATCACCAGATGAAATTGAACATTGAACCGTGACACTTTCGCCGACAGATGATGGTTCATCGCCAAAATGGAAAGGTTGGATTTTTGGTAAAACTAACAAAAAAATTTGATGAATCAGTAAAATTACCCTTAACGATTAATTGCGTAGTAAAAGTAGTAAATCCAGCTTGGTTTGCTGCAATACACGTGTAATTTCCAGCATGATGTTCATCAACTGAATCGATACTCAAAACTGAAGTTTTTTTGCCAAATAAAGTTACAACAATATTTGAATATTCGATTATCGATTTGCCATTCAAATGCCATGTAAAATTCAAAGGCATATCTCCTTTACTGACATAACAAGACACTTGAACGCTATCTCCACGATTGGCTTCATCTTCAAAACTAAACGGGGTAATATGGGGCAATACTGAGGATCGAGGAAAAACAAAATATGAGTAAAATAGTAGAAATAAGAGAAAAGCTTATGTTGCAATTGAAAAACGGTACCCTTGACTGATAATTTCGACGAAACACTAGTAATTCCAGCTAGATTACTAGCAAGACATGTATAATTTCCTGCATGCTCCTCAGAAACACTATCAATAGCCAAAACTGAAGTTTTTCTACCAAAATTTCCGATATTTACCCCGAGAAAACCATCAATCGGTTTACCATTGAGAATCCAAGAAAATACAACTGGCATATCGCCAAAAGAAATGGTACATTGAACTGATATCGTTTCACCAACTGATGATGGTTCCTCGCCGAAAGAGAAAGGTTGGATTTTTGGTAAAACTGGGACAAAACCAGAAAATTTTTAGCAAAATTACCCTTAACAATTAATTTGGTAGTAAAATCGGAAAATCCAGCTTGATTTGCTGCAATACACGTGTAATTTCCAGCATGATGCTCATCAACCGGATCAATACTCAAAAGGGACGTTTTCTTGCCAAATAAACTTACAGTAATATCCGAATATTGAGCTACCGATTTTCCATTCAATGTCCACGTAAAATTCAACGGCAAATCACCCTTACTAACATAACAAGAAACTTGTACACTATCTCCTCGATTAGCTGCTTCTTCAAAATTGAAGGGAAGAATGTGGGGTAGGACTGTACCAAAGGAAAACAAAATAATTAAAAGTACCATTAACATGAAGAGTAGCTGATTGATTTGCTACTCCAGCAGGATTTGTAGCCATACAAGTGTAGGTCCCAGCATGTTCAGCTTGTACTGAATCAATACTTAATTGGCTAATTCGTTTATTTGTCCGCAATACAGAAATTCCATGATATTCTCCAATTGGACGATTATTCAAGTACCAGGAGATCTCAATTGGAAAATCGCCTTTATTGACGGTACAGGTTAACGAAGACATATCCTCAGAATTGACAGGATCATCCGAAAATTCAAATGATATAATTTGTGGTGGTACTGGAAAAATATAAGGAACCACAAGGAAAGTTGAAACAATCAAAAATAACTACACAGATATAATATGGCAAATGGTACCGTTGATGTTAAGCTTAGCAGAATACGAAGAAGTTCCTGCTTGATTTTTAGCAACACACACAAATTCTCCAGCATGTTCAGCATTAACATCATCAATGCTTAATTGACTGATTCGTTTATTTGTACGAAGAACATTAATTCCATGCATATTACTAACGGATTTATTATTCAGATACCACTCTATTTCTATTGGAAAATCGCCCTTATTTACAGTACATAAAACAGAAACCATATCGCCTGAATTAACCGGTACTTCGCCAAAATCAAAATGGACAATTTGTGGAGGAACTATTGTTTAAAACAGAAATAAAACCAAAATAAAAACTAACACATAAACACAGAGAGTGATACAAATAAGCGCGAGAAAGCGGAAGAAATTGGTACCATTGATGAACAATTCGGCACTATGTGAAGCTTCACCGGCTCGATTTTTCGCCACACAAGTATAAATTCCACTATGTTCGGGTGCTATTGAAGAAATCGTCAACAAATTCGTTCTGGTACCAATCGGTATTGTAACAATACCATAACTATTTTTAACTTCTTTACCATTAAGGCACCATGTTATTACAACTGGTACGTCTCCTTTACTTACATAACAATTCAATTGAACGTTATCGCCAGTATTAGCTTCACCCTCGAATTCGAATGGTGTTATATGGGGTAGTACTGTTGGGATGTCAAAAATATTGGTTATAACAATAGGTTGAGGTAGAGGTTATAAAAATTAATAAAATTTGTACAAAAGTACCATGAATATGTAAACTAGCGGAATATGTAGAGAATCCAGCCGAATTTTCAGCACGACAAGTATATTCGCCAGCATGTTCAGCTTGGACGCTATCAATGCTTAAAGTACTCAATTTCTTATTGACTTGATTAACTGTAATGCCCAAATCTTCACGAACTGGTTTCTGATTAAGCAGCCATGTAATTTTTATAGGAAGATCACCTTTACTTATAGAGCAAGCTGCAGAAATACTGTCACCAGAATAGATTTGTTCGTCGCCAAATTCAAAAGGTAAAATCATGGGAGCGACTGGAATTAAGGTAAATTTCTGGATTACAATTATGATCAAAATAAAAACTAACCATTAACGTGTAAAAATGTGGAAAAACTATTAACTCCTGCTGAATTTTTAGCAATACAACTATATTCACCAATATGTTCAGCTTGTACTGAATCAATGCTTAACGTGCTGATTTTCTTATTCATTTGCATTATCACAATATTACCATCATTTTGTAAAGTTTTATTATTATGCGACCATGTTATTACAACTGGTAGATCACCTTTACTAATGCTACAAGTCAATGAAGTTGAATCGCCAGTATTCATTGTATCTTCACCAAAATTGAAGGGTAAAATTTGTGGAATCACTGGAAAATTGAACTAAATAACAGGAGAAAATAAGGACACGTGCAGACATGTATTATTCACAAAAATATTGAAGTACCATTAACGTATAATTCTGATGAATAACTTGATTCACCAGCTTGATTCCTAGCTGTACAAGTATAAATTCCAGCATGTTTAGCTTGTACAGAATCAATGCTTAAAGTACTGATCTTTTTGCCAACGCTAGTAATTAGGATACTTTCATCGTAACGAATTGCCGCATTATTATGATACCAAGTAATATTCATTGGAAGATCACCTTTACTGATGCTACACATTAGAGAAGTTGAATCGCCTGTATTCATAGCATCTTCCCCAAAATTAAAGGGTAAAATTTGTGGAACCACTGGAATATTAAACGAAAATAGTACCAAGGGTAAATAAAAGCAGGTATGAAGTACTTAGTTAAAAAAAAAGAAATACAAAAGTACCATTCACGTGTAATTCTGATGAATAACTGGATTCACCAGCCTTATTTCTAGCTGTACACGTATATAATCCAACATGTTCAGCTTGTACAGAATCAATGCTTAAAGTACTGATTTTTTTACCAACACTGGTAATTAAGATACTTTCATCATAACGAATCGCTGCATTATTGTGGTACCAAGTGATATTTATTGGAAGATCACCTTTACTGATGCTGCATGTTAATGAAACCGAATCACCAGTGTTCATTGTTTCATCCCCAAAACTAAAGGGCAAAATTTGTGGAACCACTGGAAGCATTTTTAGAAATATAGGAATTTAATGCAACTAGGTGTAGGACTTTAGTTTCAAAACAAAGCACCATTTAAAACAAAGTACCATTGATATGTAATTCAGTTGAATAACTTGATTCACCAGCTTGATTTCTAGCTGTACAAGTATAAATTCCAGCATGTTCAGCTTGTACAGAATCAATGCTCAAGGTACTAATTTTCTTTCCAACACTTGTAACTAAAATACCGTCATTATAACCTATTGGTAGATGGTTGTGGTACCATGTGATATTCATAGGAAGATCACCTTTATGTACTGAGCAAGTTAATGAAGCCAAATCGCCTGTATTGATGGAAGCTTCACCGAAATCAAAATGAAGTATTTGTGGTGGTACTGCAAACCATCTCAGTTTTGGTCAAAATTTAAGAAAAAAAGGGATATTTTTGGACAATTTAGTGCAGGTTTGATAACAACTTGAAATACTTAAAAAAGTACCATTAATATTGAGATAAGTAGAATGGCTGGTATGACCTGCTCGATTCTCAGCAATACAAGTATAACTTCCAATATGGTCCTCATTTACTGATTCTATAGTTAAAGAGCTAACTTTTTTACCAAGCTTTGTAATCATAATGCCCTCATTATAACCGATAGATTTATTGTTGTGCAACCATGTGATATTTATAGGAAGATCACCTTTATGGACTGTACATTGTAAAGATGCGACTTCACCAGAATTCACGGAATCCTCACCGAAATCAATTGGTAAGATCTGTGGAGCAACTAGGATCGTAACAAGGTAAATAAATTTAAGGTTTATAAGTGAGGACAAAGCAAAACTTAATTTAAATATGTTTTTGTTAGTAACAAGTACCATTAACGTGAAGTTCAGCTGAAGCACTACTAAATCCAGCTCGATTCTGAGCAATACACGTGTAAGTTCCTGCATGTTCACCATTTACCGAATCTATAGTTAAAGTACTAACTTTCTTTCCAACATTGCCGATTAAAATCCCTTCATTGCTACTAATAAATCTATTATTGTGGTACCAAGTAATATTTATAGGAAGATCACCTTTATGTACCGAACAAGTTAAAGAAGCTAAATCACCGGAATTAACGGAATCTTCGCCGAAATCCAAAGGTAAAATTTGTGGAGCAACTGTAAATAAGGATAGGACCGGAAATAAAAAATTAACAACTACCAAAAAGTACCGTTAATGTGAAGTTCAGCTGTAACACTACTCGAGCCGATTTGATTCTTAGCAATGCAAGTATAAATACCGATGTGGTCTTCATTTACTGATTCTATAGTTAAGGAGCTAACCTTTTTGCCGGCTTTTGTAATTAGAATGCCTTCATTTGAACTGATCGATTTATTGTTGTGCAACCAACTGATTGTTACAGGAAGATCACCTTTATAGACTGTACATTGTAAAGAGGCCACATCACCGGAATTTACCGGATCCTCGCCGAAATCCAATGGTAAAATTTGTGGAGCAACTATGAAGGATTACAAAACTAGTAAGGTTAATAATACAGTACTACAATAAAGTACTACAACATATTTATAATAAATAATGTACCATTAACGTGAAGATAAGTGGAGTCTTTGGTACCTCCAGCACGATTTTCGACAATACAAGTGTAAATTCCAGCATGTTCAGCATTTACTAATTCTATAGTTAAAGTACTAACTTTTTTGCCAGTTTTACCAATCAAAATTCCTTCATTGAAACCGATTGATTTATTGTTGTGCAACCAAGTTATACTAAGTGGAAGATCTCCTTTGTGGACTGTACAATGTACAGAAGCTAAATCACCAGAATCTACAGATTCTTCATCGAAACTCAAAGGTAAAATCTGTGGAGCAACTAAAGAAATAAACCATCTCAGTGGAACAATTTTGGGTTAAGAGTAGGATAAGAGTAGGGAAAATTAACACCAATTCAACTGTACCATTAACGTGAAGATAAGTAGAGCCCATTGTCAATCCAGCTTGATTTTGAGCAATACAAGTATAGAGACCAGCATGTTCAGCATGTGCAGAATCAATGCTTAAAGTACTAATTTTTTTGCCAACTTTAGTAATTTGAATTCCCTGAGTAAAATCAATAGATTTATTATTGTGGAACCATGTGATATTTATCGGAAGATCGCCTTTATTTACAGTACAATGTACAGAAGCTAAATCTCCAGAATCTACAGAATCCTCATCAAAACTCAATGGTAAAATCTGTGGAGCAACTGAGAAATTGTTCCAAATCAAGGTTAGGGATCAAGGAACATATAGAACTAGTATTAGGCTTTATAAAAATACCGTTAACATGAAGCTCAGTTGAATCGCTAGCAAATCCAGCTTTGTTTTTAGCTATACAGCTGTAAGTTCCAGCATGATCTTCATGTACTGAATCTATAGTTAAAGTACTAACTTTTGTACCAGCTTTTGTAACTAGGATACCATCATTGAAACCGATTGATTTATTGTTGTGCAACCAGGTGATATTCACTGGAAAGTCGCCTTTATGAACTGAACAAATCAAAGAAGCTAAATCGCCAGAATTTACAGAATCTTCACCGAAATCCAAAGGCAGAATCTGTGGGGCGACTGGAAATTTTGTAAGGATTTATTTGGGGAAGCAAGCAAAAGCAAAAACTATATAAAAATACAATTTTAAGTACCATTAACATGAAGCTCAATTGAAATACTATGACGCCCTGCTTTATTTTCAGCAATACAAGTATAAGTACCCATAAGGTCCTCATTTACTGAATCTATAGTTAATGAACTAACTTTTTTACCGACTTTTGTAATTAAAATTCCTTGATTTGAATCGATTGATTTATTATTGTGCAACCATTTGATGGAAACTGGAAGATCACCTTTATGGACACTACATTGTACAGAAGCTAAATCACCAGAATTTACAGGATCTTCCCCAAAATCAAAGGGTATAATTTGTGGTGGTACTAGAAGGATTAACCAAAAATAATAATAAATAAAATCGATAATCAAGTACCATTAACGTTTAAAACTGTTGAAAAACTAGCAGAACCTGCTCGATTTTGAGCAAAACATGTAAAATTTCCCATATGTTCCTCTTGTACCGAATCGATGCTTAATGAGCTAATTTTCTGACTAATTTTCGAGATCATTATGCCTTGATTATATGTAATGCTTTGGTTATTGTGTAGCCATGTGATATTTATAGGCAAATCGCCTTTAAAAACTGTACACTGAACGGATGCAACATCCCCAGAATTTACAGACTCTTCCCCGAAGACAAAAGGTAAGATTTGAGGAGCCACTGAAAAGATCACAGAAGATTTCAAGGCCCATGTTTGGATCAAAATTTACAAGGTCTAGGATTAAATTATAGTAACAAAAACAAGAATTATAATCGTTAAAATACCGTTAACATGCAAATAAGCTGATTGTCGGCCTTCTCCGGCTCTATTTTTGGCGATACAAACATATTCACCCATATGACCTTCATATACTGACTCTATACTTAAAGTACTCAATCGCTTATTAACCAAACTAACAACTATCCCATTATTATCACTGTTTTTTATCAATTTTCCATTAAATCCCCAAGAGATCTCCAAAGGTAAATCACCTTTACTAACGGAACATGAAGCAGAAGTCATATCACCAGAATTGAATAGTTCATCGCCAAAATCGAAGGGTAAAATCTGGGGAGGTACTACGTGCAGGAAGAAAGCAACAAATTAAAATTTTAATACCGTTAACATTTAAATATGCTGAATATTCAGCAATTCCAGCACGATTTTCAGCAATACACCTAAATTTGCCACTATGAAATGCTTGTACAGAATCGATAGTCAATTGACTGATTCGTTTGTTGGTAGTCATTAATGAAATCCCATCAAATTCCTCTAATCGTTTCCCATTTAAAATCCAATAGATTTTTAAGGGAAAATCACCTTTTGGTACAGCACAAGTGGCGAAAACAACATCACCGGAATTGATCGATTCTTCACCAAAATCAAAAGGATGGATTTGGGGAGGTACTAGAGTTCAATGTAAAACAAGTAATAAAGTTAATACCAAATAAAAAGTACCATTAACGTTTAAAACTGATGTATGGCTATATGCTCCAGCTTTATTTACAGCATGACATGTAAAATTACCAGCATGAATTGCATCTACCGAATCTATACTTAAAGTACTAATTCTTTTATTCGTCTGTGATATACTAACACCAGAAATTTGGCCCACTGGCTCATTATTTAGGGTCCATGTAATATTTATCGGATAATCGCCTTTAGTTACAGCACATTGTGTTGTAGCCATTTCACCGGAATTCGCAGATTCTTCACCGAAATCAAATGGTACGATTTGTGGTGGTACTGCAAGATGAAATTTGATTCAGTGACACCGAGAAATAACAAGAAGAATAACGACCGTCCCCTTAGCAAAATTTTTGACAGGGTATATAAGGGTGGTTAAGAAAATTTGGATATTTCAGATTGTTAAAAAAATTGAATAAGTACCATTAACATTTAAATAAACGGAAAATTCAGCTTTCCCAGCTTTATTTTCAGCAATACAACGATATTGACCACTATGGTACTCTTGTACTGATTCAATGCTCAGTTGTTTGGCCCTTTTATTAGTACTCATAGTACTAATTCCATCGATTGTTTCTACAGATTTACCACCAAGCGTCCAATAGATTTTTATTGGAAAATCACCTTTTGATACAAAACAAGAAACAAGTACACTGTCGCCAGAATTAATAGCGTCTTCCCCGAAATCAAAAGGATGAATCTGTGGAGGTACTGGAATTGTCAAAAAAAATAAAAAGTGTGGAATATCAAAAACTAAACCAACAGCAAGTTTTGCACAAATTAACTACCATTAACGCTAAGATAAGCCGAATGTGAAGCATTTCCAGCTTGGTTCTTAGCTATACACGTGTAACTACCAGCATGATGTGCTTGTACATCATCAATACTTAATTGACTAACTCGTTTTTTTGTCATTGTTACACTAACACCTTCAATAATCTCTACAGGACGGCCCTGATGTTGCCACATAATTTTTACTGGTAAATCACCTTTTATAACTGCACAATTAACAATAGTCATATCACCAGAATTAACAGATTCGTCTCCAAAATCAAAAGGATGAATTTGTGGTGATACTGGAAGTGGGCAAAACACAAAGAACAAAATATAATTTTTTTGCAAAATACCATTAACATTCAATGTTGATGAATGTTGATTGATTCCAGCTTGATTTTTAGCCACACAAGTATAAACTCCTGAATGATATGCTTCAACTGAATCTATACTTAAAGTACTCATTCTTTTATTCATTTGCCCAACTGTAACTCCATCAACTAAACTGATTGGAATACCATTTAAAGTCCATGTGATATTGATTGGAAAATCTCCTTGTACTAAACAATTTACAGCTGCCATATCGCCAGAATTACTCGGTATTTCACCAAAATCAAATGGTACTATTTGGGGTGGTACTGGGAGAGGAAGCAATAGAAAAGAGCATGCTTTTAACATGAATTTTCAAATACCATTAATGAATAAATATGTTGTAAATGCTGCAGTGGCTGCTAAATTTTCAGCTAAACACGTATAATTACCAACATGATCCCTTTGGACATTATCTATACTTAAAGTACTAACTCTTTTTGATACACGATTAATTGTAATGCCGTAATTGTCAAGAATTTGTTGTCCATTAAGAGTCCACGTTATATTCAAGGGGTAATCGCCTTTAGAAACTGTACATTGTGTAGAAACACCATCTCCTTCATTGATCGAATCCTCGCCAAAATTGAAAGGAACTATCTGAGGTGGAACTGAAGGTGGGAAAAATTTGTTAGAAACGTGCCAAAATCAATAGAAAATTACCATTAATGTTCAAAATAGCTGAATGAGTGCTAACTCCAGCCGGATTTGAAGCGTAACACAAATATTCACCAGCATGAACTGCCTGAGCTGATTCTATGGTCAGCATACTGACTCGTTTTAAATGACTGATAATAATTCCTTTGGATTCATCGACAGTTTTATTGTTCAAAATCCAAGTGATATTCAATGGGTTATCTCCTTTGGAGATTGTGCATTGTATAGATACAGTATCGCCTTCATTGATGGGTTCTTCGCCAAAATCAAAAGGTAAAATTTGGGGAGCAACTGTGGATTTAATTTAAACTATTGAGGTCTTTAAAAAGCTTCTAAAGGTTTTTAAAAAGGTATAAACATCAAGAAAAGCATTGCTTAAGAATGTGTACCGTTCACATCTAAATGAGTCACATATTTCGATTTTCCAGCTGCATTTGTTGCAATACAACTGTATTCGCCTTTATGATGTGATTCCACAGAGTTTATATTTAAAATACTGGCTTGACTACCGAATGACGATATCGATATGCCTAAACTATGATGTGTTATATGTTTACCATTAAAGTACCATTTAATTTTAAGGGGACGATCGCCTTTCGGCACATAACATGTTAAAACGGCACTATCGCCAGCATTTAATGGGCCATCAAATTGAAAAGGACTGATAATAGGTGCCACTGCAAAATAGGAAATGGGGCACAACAAATTATTATGAAAGACATGGGCCTCTTCTGTGTAATGATCAAAAACAAATAAAAAAATGCACAACAATAAATATAAACGGTACGAAATGACAAACGTGATTTTGGCTGGAATAAGCTTTTTTTTTAATGGCAGACGAACACTCACGGCTTACCTTCAACCGTAAGTTCTACTGCAACGTCGCCCTGAAAGAAACAACATTTTTACACAAAACTCGATGATTTTCCCCTGTAGAAATGCTGATGAATCTAACAATTACAAAAACAATATACAAAAATTAGCATTGCCAAAATTGTATACAAAATTTTGGTAATGCTTCACCTAGATTTACGAAAAAAATAAAATGGTACTCACCCATAACCTGAACTTCTAAAGAACCTCGAGCGCTGTAGCCTTGTGAATTTTTGGCAACACAATCGTATGTAGCCTTGATCGGAAGCACGTTCAACATTTTCGATGATTAAAGTACCATTTGGGAAGACTTTTTGTTTTCGGTTGATTGGTAATAGTCGTCCATCACGTTCCCAAACAACTGTTTCAACAGGATGACCAGCAAATGGACAATGCACAATCAAAGTACCACCAGCGACTATTGCTTGTTTCTCCATAGATCGTACAAATGGTAAACCATACACGTTAATTCTTGCTGAATGATCAGTTGAACCAACTTTACTGCTTGCTACACAACGATACAATCCACCATCGTTGGTATGGATCGATGTAATATTCAAATTTGATACAACATCACCATTGACAGTAACGTATTGGCCAATTTGATAACGATCACTATTAGATAAACGTCTTCCATACAATTCCCATGTGATTTCAGGTGTTGGATTTCCGGAAGCAACACATTTTATAAAGACAACACTACCAGGTTGGACGGTTTCTTCGCCGAAAGCATGTCGAATTTGTGGTGGTTCAAACCGACCACCCAATTTCAATTCAGCAATAGCCTCAGCACTCTCTTGGTCGTTTCGTATGAAGCATTGGTACATGCCTTTGTCTTCTTTTCGTACCGATTCAATTCGTAAGACTGCATCGTGATGATCGATCGGATGACCATCTTTCAACCAACTGATAGCCTTAATAGGATTTCCTATCGATTGCCAAAACGTGTCAAAAAAATTTAGAGACTAAAACTAGCAAATTTACCTTCGAAATTACAGGTGAAAACAGCAGGACGCCCAAAATCGATGGTTTGGACTTGTGGTTCAATTTTGGCTTTCAATGGTGCCGTTACCGTCAGTACCGTTTCGACACTTTCACCACCAACAGAATTATTAACAACACACAAATATTTACCAGAATCTTCAACTTTAGCTTCACGAATAATTAAAGTACCGGCAACTTGTTTAACGCGATCGTTCAAAGTAACTGCTTGTTTTCTAGTAGTACCTTCAACGAACTTATACCATCTGCAACAAAAGAGAAATTATTGGGTTTCTTTCACAAAGTATTTCAAAAAAATATAAATTTTAGGGTATTTTAAGTGATAGAGGCTTTACCTAAATAAAGGAACTGGATATGATTGAGCAGGACAAAAGGCGACAGCTGATTCACCTGATTTCACTAATCTTATATCAATAGTACGGGAACTCAGTTGTGGCCCAACAAATCCTCTAGGCTCTACAAAATTTTCAAGTATATAGAAAAATATTACCTACCTCAAGCAAACAAAACGAGAAGGGTACCCTTTAGTAATTTTTCCCTTTTAAAAATTTGTCAAAATACCTTTTTATCGGTGCCGGAAAAGCTTGGGCATCACAAAGAAGTACGATCGTTTCGAAACTAGCACCCGAATGTTTATTTAAACCATCACCAGAAATTTTTGGTGCCGTTAAACTAGTCGGTTCTACAATAGATAGTCGATAAAAGATAAGAGGTAGTACCTGAATTTTGGGACAGGATAACCGGAAACTTCACATGTTAAAATAATATCTTGTTTTAGTGGAGTATCAACAACAATACTTCCATCGATTTTACGACCGGATGTTTTTGGTGGGATATTGTTGGTTGGTTCTGTTCAAAAAGAAAGAAAAGCAAAATTTTGGATTTCAGTACCTGTCCAAATAACCAAATGTTGGGATAGTATCAGTAGAAACTTACTTAAAAACAGGATACGGGAACCCAACAACAGGACACATGATAGTACCGTCAGTATTTTGAGGGAAAGTCAAGATTTTCCACGGAGTTTTCTCACCAATCAGTTTCGGTGCCAAGTTGTTAGTAGGTTCTGAAAAGAACCAGTAATTAGGATTCTGGTAAAATTTGAGGAACAAAACGTTTTAAAAGGTGCAAAAAGGTACAACCAACAACAGTCAAATCAGAATCCTAAACTGGTTCAAAACATGCAAATCTTACCTTGATTTTAAAAACAAAGAAAGAACGCAAAAAGTGACTCACATATATCGAGGTACTGGATATCCTGTAATCTGACATGTTAGCCATGCAATATGACTTTGTGGTACCATCAGTACTTTCCAACCTTCGAATTTTTCACCATCTCTTTTTGGTGGAACATTATTAGTCGGTTCTGAAAAGAAGATGGTACCAATCTACTGACTTGTTAACGACGACAATATTAACCGATAGATTTTGTAAATATTCATTACTTACATATATCTCGGTACAGGATAGCCAGTAACTTGACATATCAGCCATGCAATACCATCATTGTTGACATTAACAATTTGATGGCCTTCGAATCTTTGAAAATCTTTCTTTGGTGGTACATTGTTGGTGGGTTCTGGAAGAAGATTCTACTCAGAACAGAGGAACTCCACCAACGGGCACTTTCAATACTTAATTTTTCAAAATAGCAAGCAAAAGAAATCCACTTACATAAAACGTGGTGTAGGATATCCACTAACTTGACATGTTAGCCAAGCTGTGGTACCTTCGAGAATATTAGAAACTCTCCAACCGAATTCAGCTCCAAATTTTTTTGGGGGTACATTACTTGTGGGCTCTACAAATGAATTTTTAAGATACTTTTAAAAGTTTGTACCTAAATTTGGGAACAGGGTAGGCGACAACTGGACACATTAGATATATCGTTTGATTCATTTGACCCGAAACCAAGGTGTAACCAAACTTTTTATCTAAGGCTTTTGGTGGTAGATTATTTGTAGGTTCTGGAAATACCATACAAAAATCAAAAAAGATATCAGCATGCGTGAAGAAAGCAAATTAAATCGACAAAAAACAAATCAAATGTACCTAAATAATGGCACAGGAAATGCCACAACTGGACACATTAGAAAAACAGTACCATTTACACGATCCGTAACAAGAGTAAATCCAATTTTCTTATCTAAGGCTTTTGGTGGGATATTATTGGTAGGTTCTGGAAAAATTACAAAAATCAATTACCTGAAAAGTAGGACAGGATAACCAACAACATCACATGTAAGGAAAGTTGTATGATTTTGGGGACGTATTAAAATCTTTCCCCCTTCATATTTTTGACCGGGAATTTTGGGAGAAATCTTCCCAGTCGGCTCTAAAAATTTTACCTTACGATTAACAAAGTTGAACAGAAAAATAGAATATCCTTGCTTATCAATTACCTATAAAGTGGTGCTGGAAATCCCTGAGCAGCACATAATAGAGGAGCGGTACTACCAAGATTAGTAAAGCTCTTAAGACCAGAAATTGACTTATCTTTAGCAGTTGGGGCGACACTAGTATGTGGTTCTAATTAAAATGAACAATAGTTAGAAAATATTAGCACCTGTACAACGGTGTAGGGTACCCTTGTGCTTGGCAAAGTAATCCAAAACCTTGTCCCTCTGTTCTAATATACGTAGAACTAACGGCATCATTCGAAAATGCTGGCGCTTTATACCCGATAGGTTCTAGTTTATAAAAAAATAAAAGAGTCAGTAATATAGTAGCACGTACCTGAACATTGGGATAGGTAGCGCTTGAGCTGGACATAATAGGGCAAAATTTTGGCCCTCATGTCTCTCAAAAGTGAAACTCTTTGAATCGGAAGAAAAACTCGGTGCTTTAAAACCCATAGGTTCTAATAATTAACAAAATTAATTAGTTTGGTAGTACTACCTACCTAAATACTGGGATAGGTTGAGCTTGTGCTGGACACAATAGGGCAAAACTTTGATATTTGTGTCTTTTAAGAGAAAAAAGTGTCGATTCTGATGGAAAACTTGGAGCTTTTAAGCCGATAGGTTCTAGAAAGAAATAAAAATGGTAAGGTATCAATTAGTACCTACCTGAATAATGGGATAGGTAGTGCTTGTGCTGGACATAATAAAGCAAAACTTTGATTTTCGTGTCTTTCAAGAGAAAAAATTTTTGATTCTGATGGAAAACTTGGAGCTTTCAAACCAATAGGTTCTAGAAAAAAATCAAAAAGGTGAGGTAACAGGTAGTACCTACCTGAATAATGGGATAGGCTGTGCTTGTGCTGGGCATAATAGTGCAAAATTTTGGTTTTCACGTCTTTCGAATAAGAAAAGTTTTGAATCTGATGGAAATGTTGGAGCTTTAAGGCCCATAGGTTCTACAAATAATAATAAAATAATAGAACCTCTACAGTACCTACCTAAAGAATGGGACAGGGTATGCTTGAGCTTGACATAACAAGCCGAAACTTTGCCCAACTGATCGTGTATAAGAAATACTCGTAGCATCGTTAGAAAATGTTGGTGATTTTAAGCCGATTGGTTCTGGAGAATATTAAAGAACAAAAAATTAGATACCTGAACAATGGAACTGGTAGAGCTTGGGCAGGACAGAGTAATACGAAATCTTGTTTCTCTTTAGCTTCGAATGAAAATATTTTGGACAAGGATGAAAAAGTTGGTGCTTTCAATCCTAAAGGCTCTGAGGATGAAATTGTAACAAAAAAATCAATGCAAATGTACCTAAACATTGGAACTGGTAATGCTTGAGCTGGACATAATAGAGCAAAACCCTTGCTTTCTACTATTTCAAAAGTGAAACTTTTCGACATTGAAGAAAACGTTGGAGCTTTTAATCCTATCGGTTCTGAGGTAAATACGAAAACAATCGATTAAAATTGGGAATTACCTGAATGAAGGAAAAGGAAACCCTTGTGCTGGGCATAATATACCAAAACTTTGCCCTTGATCACGTTTATATCCTAACAGTTGCAGATCATTAGAAAAAGTTGGAGCTTTCAAACCCATCGGTTCTGGACAGTAGAGAAATATTTAATGAAGAAAATAGGTGAATACCTGAATGCTGGAAAAGGAAACCCTTGAGCTGGACAAATTAATGCGAAATTCTGCCCTTGTTCCCGTTGATAACCCAACATTTTTATATCATTAGAAAACGCTGGAGCTTTTGATCCGATTGGTTCTAAATTATACGAAAATTTACAATCAATTAGAATCAAAATAATCACCTGAATGAAGGGACTGGGAATCCTTGAGCTGGACAAAAGATTGGTAACTCGACATTTGCCACCCTTTCCAAATATTTAAATTTCGAATCAGGTGCCAATTTTGGAGCTCTCGTTCCCATAGGTTCTAATCGTGAAAAGTGAGAAAACAAGAATGTACCTGAATGTTGGTGATGGGAAACCTTGAGCTTGACACAATAGTGTCAAACTATAATCAGCTTTCTCTTGAATAGTTATCCCTTTTACATGAGTATTAAATGTGGGGGCTCTTGAACCCATTGGTTCTAATTGATATCACTAAAAATTTCGTTAATTACCCGATTAATGATAATTACCTGAATGTTGGTGCAGGATATCCTTGTGCTTGACAGAGTAAAGAAATATCATGCCCTTGATAATCTTCAAACGAAATTAGTTTAATATTGGTGAGCAGTTTTGGACTACGACTGCTCAAAGGTTCTGGAAATAATTAAAACTAACCTGAATAATGGTACTGGATAACCTTGAGCAGGACAGAGTATAGCCAAAGATGATCCTTGTTTGAAATTAACAACATCAAACTTGGAATGGGATGAGACTTTAGGCAAAGCACTGCTTATAGGCTCTAAATTTGCAAAATAATTGAAGACAAAATCAAATTAGTACCTTATTGAAGGGACAGGGTAAGCTTGCGCTGGGCACAATATTGTAACACTATTGCCACTCAAACTTTCAAAGGTATGACTTTTATCCGTTGTTGGAAATTTAGGTTTTACACTACCAATCGGTTCTAGAAAATCATATTGAATAATTTTAACTCTTCGTTGAAACAAAAAAATAAAACAATTAGGATAGAGTACCTGTAATTTGGAACTGGAAATGATTGCGCTGGACACAATAAAGTTAAATTTTTCCCTAACGAAGCCTCAATTGTTTGTATTTTCGATATACCGGTTGATAATCTTGGACCAACACTACCGATAGGTTCTAAACAATCATAAAGATCCATCAATATTTAGAAAATAGAAACATTAATGATGAAATTACCTGAATCTAGGGACGGGAAATGCTTGAAATGGACAAAGAAGTGTTAGATTTGATTCGATTCGATCGATTACCGTACGAGATTGATCACCAGAAGTTAATTTAGGTACTACTGCACCTAACGGTTCTAAGAACATCGAAACAATTAGCTCAAAAATTGGACAAGTACCTTTGCTTCTCTATTTTGGGCAATTTTGAAAATTTTGAAATAATTTTGAATTACCTGTAAATAGGAGGTGGGAATGCTTGTGCTGGACAGACAAGTGCTAAACTTATGTTACTACGATAAGTATCAACTGTTGGAAATTTCGGTATATTTGGACGAACCGAACCTAAAGGTTCTGCACAAAGAAAAAATCCATCAAAAATTAGAATTATCTCAGAATTACCTGAATAAAGGGACGGGAAACGCCTGTGCTGGACATAAAAGTGTAACCGTTGATTGACTTTTCGAGATGAAACCTCTTAAATTATCAGTTGCTGGGAATTTTGGCAAAACACTCCCAATGGGTTCTATTTGAATACAATTTAGTCAAAATCTTCCGCCTACTAAAGCAATATAGAGGAAAGGGGCAATTTCAAAATCTTCCCCCAAAACAACAAAATGCAATTTACCTGTATCTAGGTACGGGGAAAGCTTGTGCCGGACACAAAAGTGTTAAACTCTCCTTCAGGTTACCTTTGAAGGTTCTCGAAATATCAGTAGTGGGAAATTTCGGCAATACACTCCCCATAGGTTCTAAATTTAAATTAAAACAAACAGAAAAAAGCTAAACTAATGGGGGATAATCAACGAGAACTAACCAAAAATGTTGGAATAAGACATGAAATACCTTGTAAGAGGTACTGGAAATCCTTGAGCTGGACATAACAAGTCTAAACTAGAATTCAAAGTGTACAAGTAGTCTTTTCTAGTTTCCAATGGAAATTTGGGCAGTACACTTCCAACAGGTTCTAGAAGTAATTTTTAGTACCTTACCATTATTGTTTGAATTTAGGGCATAACAAGACCACAAACTTACCTTGGATGATGGGCTCAATGAGACCCCCTAAACCCCAAAGTTTCGGATCAAGGGGCCAGGGTACCCGAATAAATTTCAATAACAATCATAAGAACCTGTCAGAGCTGTTTTAATGGGATTATTCAAGGATATTTTTAACGGTTTAAAGGGATTTGATTCGGTAAACAGGACAGGTACTGTTTTTCCGTTATTTTTGCTAAATTTTGATAAAAATTTTGAAAGTGCCCGTTTTTCTCTTTTTATAGAAAACAGAAGCAAGGGTACCCTATCCCAACATTCAGGTAAATTCATAACAACCCTTGATGAAGTGTTAATTGTAACAAACAATTCATCAAAGTTGTTTTAAATATTTAAACACTAAACTAAAGCTAGGAATTTTAAACTTACTAGAATTGTTTAAAATTACTAACCGAAAATATTGAAATTCTTCCAAAATTCGTTTATTATTCGGAAGAATTTCAATGAAAAATTAGCTGTCAACAAACAAAACGCCACATTATCATTCATATGAAATTAATTAACATTATAGGTGGTGGTTCAATGATAAATTTAGGGTGCGTTCATTTATTCCACATGTAATATTTCCCAACGAAATTATGGGAGAAGAAAATTGAACACCCAGCTAATTGTGGCAATTTATTTGTTTCAGAAACGAACATTTTCAATAATTCAACAGTCATTTGAATTGAACTTTTCAGCCTCTTTCTCTACTGAAAACTTTTGCAAAAATTCCGAATAAAGGCCTGAAAAATACTGATCTATTGTTTTGTATAAACAAAACATCGTTAATTAGCGTACTGAACAAACATTCCCTATTTAAGCTACTTCACATTGAAACAAACACTACAAACAGGAAATCCTTTTAATCCGAATATCAGCCGCATTATCAAGATCACAATTTATTTATTTACATGTGTACATTAGAACTTCTGTTTGAATTTTTTTTAAGAATTTCTCTTTGATAGAAACAACCGCTATCGAAATTTTTCTAGATTTCACAACAACAAAATAAACATTATATTGGCAAACAAGGAATATGGGAGATAATAGAATAGATAAACATTCATGTTTAGAATTCTAAATATAAAAATATAAGGAATTTGTGATTTTTATTAAAACTACCAAATAAAATAGAGAGAAATTAAAAAGTAATTTCGATTATACAAAGAACTCTCTACAGTATTCAAGGTGGCAGCATAAAATATTTCAACAATACAAGATAACGTTTGAAATGCTGTTTCAACCCCAAGGGTGCTCTTTACAAACGTATTAAATACGTGTAAATTTCACCTGTTTCAATTGAGAACAAAAAGATCAATAGCAGACTAAAACTGTGAGAAAAAACCATGAAAATCCAACATAAAATAATCCAAACTCTTTCAAATGAATGTTTGCAATTTTTATAATTTCTAATACAACTTTTAGCATTTTGTCAAGCTTCCTCTGGTTGTTGAAATTAGCAGTTTTAGCGAAAATTGACACTTCTAAGGCGAAAAACTTGAGTGAAATTAACAAGAAAACTTCTGTTTCTAAGTTCGTAAATGTGGAGTTTCCGAAAATTTTGCTATTTCTGCTTGTTTCCGCACATTTTTAAACGCACATCATAACTTAGCAAGTATTATCGATTTTTCCAATGATTTTGACCCAGTATATAGCAAATTGAAAGAGCTTGTTAGATTTTCAAAAAATCCTCTAATGAGTTTGTTGGTTTTCCGAAAAAATTACAGAAACTCGAGGGTCTATATCACTTTTTTTCAATGCAGTGTCTGTCAATTTTTGATAGTCGATATTTTTCTTGTTTGATAAGATATTGTAATGAGTATAGTAGCATTAGAAAGAGCATTTTAAAGAGTATCTAAGGGCCATTTTGTTCCTGAAAATGTCGATTAAATTCAGAGTTACAGCGGACAATCGTGGAGCATGTTTGTTTTGATATTTTAAGGAAAGGGTCCTTTATAATTTAGCCAATATTCTTAATTTTTCGAAGTAAATTGAGTCTCTTTTTTTTATTCTTGTTTCCGTAACATTTCTAGAGAAAACTAACAAGCTCTATCAGAATATTCATTTTTATCATTATTACACCCACAAAGGCCCAAATTCGAGTCAGATGTAATTTAGAAACAAATTTCCATCAATGTGGGTATTAACATATTCTTTTCTAAAATAAAAAATGCCTGTTGCTTGTAAATTAAAATTTTGAAACAACCTGTAGGTTTAAATTTATTCTTATTCTCCAATATATTTTAATATGAATGTGAATGTAAATAAAATCTATCCGGGATATTGAACAAAAGGCAGGAACACGAGTTTCGTGTGGCACACGTGTCCAAAACCGTGAATTTACATGTTGAAAAGAATGAACGAAGCATAGTGGAACCTGTCATTTCCCATAAAAAGTCACATTTAATCAAAATTTCGAGCTGAAATTCCATTTTAATTACTACACGAACGAAGTAATTTGTAAATATTAGCAAAATGAAGCAATTTTGAAATATTATTGCACTATTAAAACCACTTTTAAACGGATTATTATTCGTATTGAAAGTGAATACGAAAATGTGTAAATTGATTCTGATATAAATTAACAAATTGCAATTAAGTACAAGGAAAGACGACCTAGACTAAAACCGGTCTTATTTGCATAATATTCCAACCTACAAGACTTTGATTTCAACAAAATTGACGTTACTGTAATAATTTAAATAGGTGAAAGTTGAAAATCAACCCAATTAGACTACGATGAGTTGTTTTCAAAACCCTCGTCAAATCGATTTGTTTAAAAATAACCCAATTTCGAAGAGTAGAGCAATTCAAATGACTGTTGAATGAAAAATTGCTGCAAACCAATAAAAAGTCACTTCAATTTCGTGAAGAAAACTGAATTTGTTTATTATTTAGATTTTAATTAAATCGTGACCTTTTATTAATTAAAGAAAAAACCACAATTATAAAGTTCGAAAACAATCTGCTAAATAAAATTATCAACAATTGAGAAGAATTAGTCTAACAATTGATATTACATGCACATATATGATTACAAATAATGACTTTATCACACATTTAAATTGACTATAAAGTCAATTGTCCCACTTATAAGTAGCGATATAACAACACTGGATCAATTGTGTTGTTCTTCTTCTTCAATTGACGGATTGTTTATTTTTGCTAGACTTCAATCTTGCGATAATTTATTAAAACAACATTCATTCAATGATATTCGATGATACTGACTTTAATTCGACTACGACAAACAATTCACCGATTCTAATTTTAGCAATAGTTCAACGGCTTCCGTATAAAACACACTTTTGTGTTGATGTTTTTTCAGCTTTCCTCCCCACTAGAATTCTAATAAACTTTAACCGGAGGGAGATAATTGTGATTTCTTCTATCGTTTCTTTAATTTCCGTAATTTTAATGGAAATTTGACTTACCAGTGATGACCAGACGACCCTTTGTTGCACTTAAACGCGTTTCACCAGTTAGACGGTGTTTAGTACGGCATTGATACGATTTGTAACCATCTTCAGGGCCAACATCACGAATATGAAGTTCACCAGATGGTAAAACCAAATATTTGCTGTCTATGAACATACGGAAATTGGAATTAATCGAAAAATCCTTAAATACCGAAGAGTTTCCAATTAGAACTTGGAAATTCTTCACAAATTTGAGTTAAATTGAAAGATTCACAAAATTCTACACGTACTGCAGTACACAAACGTTGTAATTAGACGTGAATCGTTCAATTCCAAAAAATCGACCAATTCTCCCCGTTAAAGGCGTTTATTTCAAATTCTAATCGAATTATTGAATGAAAATTGGTCCATTTTCTGATCTATTTCAAGAAAAGCGAGCCGTTATTAGGTTAGAAATCGGGAAGATGGAGAACAGGATAGCAGGAATTCCAGTAGACCAAATCAATTTAATTAAAAAAATACCGAACTAAAAAAGACTAACCATATTTCTCATGTTCCTTGGGGATAATTTCGGTTTGATCATCTTGTAACCAAGAAACAACATAGACATAATCGCTGACAAAACTCGGTATATGACATTTAAAAATGGCAGTATTGCCTTTTAAAACACTCTCATCCATAACGTTAGCATTGTAGGATTGCGAAACAACTGGAAAAGATAATAAAGACAATTTTTTAGAATAATAATCGTCTAAAACAGAACCGTACTTGACTAGAAAATTGTCAAGACGAGACGTGAATCTATAAAAGAAAATCAATAGTACGGATCTGTTCTAGAGAATTCTTGGCAATTCTCCAGGCGTATATCACCATTGACTGGCTAGACAAAGACGGAAACAAATGCCCTTATAACAAATATTGTCGACCATTTTGATTGTACAGCAAAACTGTACAGAAAGACAACCCCTATGTGTATTAATCGCATCAATTTTGCTTACATACAACGAGAAAATCGCGAACAAAAGGGAATAAACGGCGAAAATGGGGGTGAAAGGGTGCAGTGCACTCTCGTATATATTTAGAAACGAATTGAAGGGTTGTAAAGGATCAACAGGTGAAACTACTCGCTTTTTTAAATATTGTTACACAAAAAAACTAACCGAAATCGTCAACTGGCGGCAAAAATGTGTTATTAGCCGTGTCTTGCCATGCCACAATTTCCACATGATCAGACACAAAAGACGGAATTTGACACTTAAAAACGGCCGTATTGCCTCTGATAACAAAGACATCGTACACTTGAGCTTCATAGTATTGATTGACCACTGGAACAAGTTGAATTGTGTCAAAACGTAAATTATAACAGGATAGAAATGGGAATTTAGCGGGGATTTTACAGGTTTCTTTCCATACAAAGTAGAATTACCCTGCATTTTAACCACATTAGGATTGTACTCGTAAACTATTCCATCATCGGCTATCCAAGCTTCGATTTGTACAAAATCGGTAACAAAACTCGGTACTAAACATTTCAAAATGCCAGTATTGCCTCTGAGGACGAATTCATCGATTACACGACTCTGGTAGAATTGTTTCACGACTAAATCAAACAATAAACAAATAATTAAAGTACTGGAATGGCGAAATTTTGGCTAAAGGATTTTCGAAGGGTGGTTACTTGGTGGTTACTACAAAATTACCATAATTGTCGCCTGGTAGGTAAGTATTGCCTTGGGAATCTTGCCAGTTTTCGACAACTACAAAATCTGAGACGAACGATGGTACTTCGCATTTCATTACAGCTGAATTGCCGCGGATAACGTACTCGTTATCGGCTTCGATTTCGTAGGATTGGGCCACAACTTTGGCGCGGGACAAAAAAAAACAACGATAAAAAATCTGATCATAATTGAGTTAAAAAACATTCATCTGGTTAACATATGAACTGTATAGAAGAAAATAACCGTCCTTGAGTTGGTTTGGTAACGATTGTTGAATAATTTATGTAGTTTAAGTGATGGCACGAAATCCGATTTAATGTCATCGCGTTCGCAAGCAACAACTATCAAATTTAACGACTCAATCAATTATGAATACAATAAGGATTGCGATTGTTTGAAAAAGAATAATAGAGGAACGACTCGGTTTTCTTTAATTGTTATGGAATTTGGATTTCTGCCTCCAAATACCGTAATTATTGTTGTCGTTGTACTTATGGACTTGGCCATCGTCGGCAATCCAAGCGTCAATTTGTACGAAATCGGCAACAAAACTGGGTATCTTGCATTTCATTACAGCAGCATTACCACGTATGACGTACTCGTTTTCGGCCTCAGTCACATAGTACTGAGCAACAACTAAAATTTCGAAATAAAACAAAAATTACCAAAATTATCGGTTGGTGTTAAAATAGTGCCTTGATCATCAATCCATGAATCAACGTGAACAAAATCGGCAACAAACGATGGAATGCTACATTTTAATACAGCTGTATTGCCACGGATTACGTATTCGGTTAGAATTTCCGCTTTATAGAATTGATTGACCACTGGAAAAAGGAAAATTAAAGCGAATAAAACTAGGAATGAGGCTTTATAATAACAACCGTAAATACTACAATAGAATACCATAATTATTATTGTGAGTATACTCAGAATTATCAGATCCAACCCATGCTTCGACACGGACAAAATCGGCAACAAAAGATGGAATATTACATTTCAATACAGCAGTATTGCCACGAATCACGTACTCAGAAACAACTTCAGCTTCATAATACTGATTGACAACTGTGGAAAAATTCAATCTACTGAAATTTCCTGCCTTCAACGAATTTTGATAGAGAATGGATAAAAAATGATATAGAAAACTCATCCGTGGAAAGCATCGGGATTATCGTATTTTCAACAAAAATTGTGGATGAATTTACCATAATTCGTATCGTCCATGGCATAACTATTTCCTTGACTATCCCTCCAACCGATTACACTAACAAAATCAGCAATAAAACTCGGTATTGAGCATTTCAATACAGCTGCATTTCCACGGATGACATATTCATTATTGACTTCAGTCTGATAGAATTGTTGGACGACTAGTTTATGCAAAAAATAAAATTAAAATAATTGTAATAATTTACCATCCGGTGCACCCGGATAAAAATTTTCATCTTGATCTGTATGCCACGAGATAACGTTAACAAAATCGGCAACAAATGACGGTATTTGGCATTTTAATATAGCCGAATTGCCACGAATTGCATACTCCTTATTAACGTCAGTATCGTAGAATTGGGCAACCACTGTAAATGCATTTTAAACAATAAAGAAATAATTAAAATCCTGTAAAAAAAATTAAAAAATCCTCCTCTATAGCCGGCTCCTGGCCTGAAATTGCTGTAATTGAAGTCTCTTCTACATTCACCAATCGAAATACTATTCAAGCATAATTGATAGTTGGTAAATGACCGATGGCAATTCTTATCAGGTCGGCAAAGTTGATAAAATCGTACATGTTTCCTTGGGGAAGCTATCAAGCGTGTAGAGATAGCAGTGGATCTGTTCTTTATAACAAGATAAAAATTATTTCCAGTTATTAAACGTGCACTTCCACTTTCCAAGCAGTACTCCTTCAAACAAGCTTCAATTAGATATTTTTCTAATAAACGACCGTTAATTTCCTGTTGTTAATAACTGTTATTGTCATATAGAGTGATTTGAAGAGAAAACTCTAATCGTTACAAATATGAACAATAATTTTCCCCTTCATTCTCCGATTGATTCATTAGAATTTCCGCTATCTGGAAGCTTTTAAACAACCACATTACAACTGTGCAACTGCATCTCAAATAAACTTTAAAGGGTGGATTAATTGAGAACGTTTAAGGGCAAAACAAGGGTGGCTTATGAGCTTCGTGGATAAACAAACGGACCACAATCACTCCTTTATTGGACATGACACGTAGTGATTTTTATTGGAATACACCGGCAGGTTCGCTTTAACCAACTTGACTTGACAGTGGCAAGATTATTGTTGCTGAAGACAAAGAAAATTGTAAATTGCTCTAATTCACGAGCTTTTAATCAATCAATATTTTCAATTATCGGCTGTATTATACTTGAAACAGAATAATAATATTCACAATTGTTAATTTATAAGACTAGTCGAGTACTTTAACACTTCCAGTATAATTATCGAAATTATTAGGTTGAATAGAAAAGAGCTTCACGCTTGCTGAAGGGTCTAAATTGTCAATTGATGCAAAATTGATAGATTTGGAAGCTATAAAAATAGTCACTGTGAAATCAAATGTTTAAAAAGAGTCGGACAATGAACGAGTCTTTCTCGAAGACGCTTAGACTTTTGCAATCCCAAAAATTAATTCTAATCCCTATAAAAATTAACAGTCTCCAAAAATTAAAATTCAATCATTAGTTTCGCACTTCCATAGCGTTAGACACTAAAAAATTACTTCCAATAATAGGTACGCAAGGCTTTTTTACGTTTAACAAGCATGTCGTTGACATATTTTGAAATTAAACTAGAAGGTCACAATAATAAATGTTTCGTATACATTTAAAATTATTATTGAATTGTTGAATTGAAATATACAGGAACCCAATGATGTCCTTTAATCGAATTGTAATTCAATGTGGGTCTCGATACCTGGCCGCGGAACAGATGTTCAGGGATTTTATTGTGCCTCTCTCTTTCTTAAACGTGTAAATCCGAATGAGTTGATGAAATAAAGATAGAAATTCATATTCGTATTTAAAATGATTGTTAAAATTAACAGTAAAATCGCCACTTCCGTTCGATGGTAGTAATCCGTTTATTTCTATACGGTTTTAGTCCAGTTTTCCCCCATGGACTTTATTTTTTAGTTTTGTTAATGAGAAGAATTGAGAACGGAAATCTAATTCAGTCAATTGGATACAGAGACATTATTTTATAAAAATTAAACCAAAGTCTATTGTCTTTCAATGTTTTTCACAAGTTGATATTGATTTCCTGATCAAATAACATGACGCGACCATGTGCACAGACCATAACGTTTAAAGAACATTCAACTTTTTCCGTGTATACGAACAAAAGGGTTGGTTAAATTACAGACAAAAAGCCACAAACAATTTACCAACTATCCAATTATAGAGACAATTCTTTATAATTATACAGTAACGCTAAATTGTACAACATACGTTAATTATCAACAATTTAAGTTAATAAAAGTTTAACAAACTTTACGATAAATGCTTGAATAGTATTCCTCCACTCGGCATATTTCTATAATTTGCGAATTCGTCCAGACTCACCTGCACGAACGTTAACATCCCTTGAAGTAACCGAACCGACGCTGTTCTTCGCCAAACAAGCATAAACTTGAGCATGCACCTCTTGGCGGTAATCTTCAGCACGGAATGGTGGAAATACCAGATTACCATTAGCCAGGACTTGTCTTAAACCGGGAACATCACCAACAGCCGTACCATCGGAACGGACCCAAATTATATCCGGTGTTGGATTGCCACGTGCACTACATTCAACAACAGCACCGGTTGTATTGGAGAAATCAACGCGATTTGGGGGTTCACGAACGAATACCGGACCGGATGTATCATCATCGGCATTGATTAGAACACCGAACACTAGCAACGAGAAAGTCAATAGTAGAAGCCGGCCGGGTGGCGGTGAAGACATTGTTAATAACAACGATAACGACAATCTGAAAACAGAACAAAACATTCAGTTGAATGGTGGAGATGTGCCGAAAATAGATGGGAAATATGAGAAATTTGAGGGGTGGAACATTAAGGGAAGCTTATAGATCCCGGATGTCTGTTTCTAAAAAATTACAGTCAACGTATCTCGTGTTGTACCAATCAAAGAGTTACGTTTCCAGTCTAACGCCTACTACAATTCCGCAATCATATTTTAAATTAGAAGAATAGTGATAATAGAAAGATGAATTGGCCCAACTTGAGCATAGCCGGAAATGTACAATTTAACAGACGAATTTATAAGAAATTGCAATTTATTCCAAGCCAATTACCTAATTGATAATCAATTATTATCATTGATAAGCCATTATGAATTATTAAAAGCATGGTTATAATAATAAAAGCGTGACAATTTTATTAATCAAATTCCTTTATAAATCCAGAATATTTAATAACTTTCGTTAATAATTGGACATTATTGACACTTGGATGATTTTAAAACTCAACTCCGTTCGATTTTCAATTTTACAACTTCATTTCTAAGCAATTTCGACTAGAAGCTTTCATGTCGATTCTTAAATATAACTTTCGATCGAAAGAAATTCTTCAATACAAGTTAACTCAGGGTAAGTAACAGGCAGTGCCACCCCAATCTAATTACTTGCGATATTTCTTTGTGTAAGGATTTTCGATTATTTTATAAGGAATGCAGAAAGGACGATATTTGAAAAATAACTTTATAATTATCACCAATGGCGGTTCTGCAGAAGTTATTTATCGATCAATAAATCAAACAATGGGACGCTGGTGTGAATTTTTATTTTTCAAACATTTTATCGTGTTTTTGACCGAACTAATCGACGGCTATCCAACGACACCCATTGTACTCTTATCTAGCCATATTTTCAATTAATTTGAATTTCTGGAATAATTACAACCCTTAATTGTTTGCTATCGTTCTATTTAAAATTCCACAAAACAACCTCGAACTGGGATACTGACGTTTCGAGAATTGAATAACAAATTCAGAAATGACAAATTTTCGTAATAATTGATCATAATTCTCGGTATTTTCGTTGAATGTGATCATCCAATCGTTAAATGAATCTACTTATAAAAAGCCTTGAAAAATTTATATAAATTAAAAATAATCCCTTGAAATTAAATATCAATTTGGATTTTAGTTTTTTGAACTTTCTCGAATATTTGTAGATATTTTCCATATTTTCTAATTAGATAACAACTGTTGTCTTAAATTTTATCGCTCAATAAATAAAACATTTCCCAATCTGAATATTTCGTGTGCCTTATAAACGAACTGTATTCGATGTTTTTACAGTTTAGTACAATTTATTTATTTAAAGTTGGTAGTAAATTAGAATTTCTACTTTTTAATACAAACTGCCTAAATTAGAAGATTCATGAATAATATTTCGGGGGCATAATGAGTAAATCAAGGCAACAGTAAAATTAAAAAATCAACCCCCGATTTTCTGGCCTTTCGATAGAATCTGCCCCTATTGCGGAACCGTTATGAAACATTTTCCCATTTAAAAAATCTTTACCTAGAACTAGTTTAAATTGGTTTCAATTATGAATAAATCAACAATAAGGGCCACTTCTGCCCTTACACAATCATTGGAATACCCTCACAAGGGCCCTTTAAGCTTGTTTATATTCTATTATTCGTACAATTACGACTGTAACGGTGTTATTTTTAAATGAAACATTTTCTATTCAATAGATTTATAAAACTAGAACTCATTTTTTGATTGGGGTAGAAATTGAGAACTCCACCCTGTAGTTATTAAATGCCGGCCGGTATTGTTGGAAATTAGCAAATTTATCATTTAATTAATACGATCGTGACCTTTGTTTGCTGTAATTTTTGAAATAATCTCTAGAAATAGAAGATTACGATTTTTTCAACAAACAAGTTTTATTCGATTTTATTGGGAAGGAGTTTGATTTTTTCCGAGTTTCTTCATATGAACTGGAAGGTGATTAGAATTTCAATAGATTCAACCTTATCACTATTATTATTATTTTTCATTATTGAACCGCACCTGGCAGATGTTTGGTATAAAATAGAAAAATGGTTGGATTTCCTACGTTACAAGCTCCAAAGAGCAGGTGGTGGATTCTTGACGAAACTGGCGAGGTGAACATCTGCTGTACCTTCAGAAAACCCGATTCTGATCGGGAAATCAAGCGAAATCGACGAGACTACGGACAAAACCATAAAAATAAACGAAAATCGAACGATTTCCGGTTGAAAATCTACGTTTCTTTGCATTAATTAAACGATTAGAATCTCTCTTAAATATTAAACAACTCCAATAACGATGTGTGAATGTATTCGTGCACATACTAGAGTGTATTGTGGGGAGTTATTAATAACTACTCTTTTGTCACTTCTACTCAATTAAAGCATCTTGGGGTTATTTTTAAGAACAACACCCTTTCGAATTACAGATGAATACAACAGATCGAAACCGATTTTGAGTTGGATGGGATAAAGGGTGAAAGGCCCCGGCGTGGGTGGTTGATTGTCGGTCGGTTAGTTGGATGTCTGCAGTTTTTCGAGGGTTGTTAGCCCCGGCCTAATCGATTTTACTACACAATACTTACACGTATAGATTTTAATTCTATCAGATAATTCTTGTAAACACTGATTAATAGAGAAATATCAATAATTCCTTTTGTTTTAAGACGCACACAAACACCGAGATTTAACACATCGTTCGCTTATAACGAACTGAAGCGGATATTCGGCTGCACTCTAGGAGGGAGGATATTGTGATCAAACAAATATGAGTCAGAAAAACGGTGCGCAACGGCTTTGATGCGGACTCGCCCCTGGTGCGCGTACAATTGGTTGTCTACATTCAGGCGCCAATATGAGTTCTAATTAGAAAACATTATTTGTAATAATCATTATCGTGCAATAATAAACAAATAAGTTGGAAAATTTTATTGATTTCAAAGCAATAAATTATTTAATAGCCCACAAAACTGTTGTTTGTTTATTATGTTTGTTTTTTACAAAAAAAAAAATTATGTTTTCGTAACAATTAAAGTAGCCCTAGGTGCTAAGCCTAACGATTCTAACGGCACATCGTAGTCCTCCGGACCGAAGATCTTCCTCGGAAATGACGTCATTAAACTAAAAGGTCCATCACCGTCTTTACGATTCATCTCAACGTACAATCGTACAGCCGATAGCGGTTCTTTTGCCCCGAAAGATTGCACTAAACAAGATCCATTCGTTAAACGAATCTGTAGTACAACTTCAGTATAGCTTTGTTGTGGTTTCGGCGTGGTAGATTGTGAAGGTTGTTGTGGTGTTATTGTTGTTGTCGTTATTGTGGCAGGTTCTGTAATTGCAGCTCCTGAAAATTTCGCTTTCCTCGCCAATTTATCTTGTTCGATTTGCTCACGTACACGTTGTCTTGCTAAACGTTCCTCTTCTTTTTCACGTTTACGTTGTTCGATGATTTTCTTCATTTCTAATTCTTCTAATTTCTTTTTAGCTTCTAACATCTCTTTACCGGAACGAATACGATTGCGTTCTTTCTCTAAAGCCTCTTGTTCTTCGCGTTTCTCGCGTTCTAAGCGGCGTTGTTTCAATTTCGCTTCGATTTTGGCCAATTGTTCGCGCTTCTCTTCTTCCGTTAATGGTTTCTTTTCTTCGGTAGATTCAGAGAAATTTTCATGGCCTAAATTTAATTTATACAAAAATTACTTCAATCACAAATTTATAATTGTGCAAATTACCAGATTTACTGGCGTGAAATTCAACTTCAGTTTGGTCTTTGAATAATTTTCCACAGTCTTCGCATTTAATCGATCGCACAACTTGATTCTCTTGTGATGTTGAAGATTCGGATTGCTGTTCTTGTTGCTCGTCTTGTTCAACTGTTGATTTCTCATCTTTCTGATTATCAATCTGATCTTGATTAGGTGTCGACTCGGTTGATTTCTGCCGTAAAAGTTCAGCGTCTAATTCTTCATCGTGCGATAATATCCAGTCCATTACACTTGAGATTTCATTATAATTAGACCGCGAAACAGCCAATTCACTAATAACACAATAGAATAAATAACAAATTGTCCTACCGAACAAATTTTGTGTAACTTACGCCTTTTCCTTACTAAAACCCATTTCAACTAATTTCTCTACAATATCCGACATTTTTTGGGATTTCTATTGATTTTTTGAAAACGATCACAATTACAAATAATAGACGATTTCACAGTTTTTCTTTAAATAATCCGATATTAAAAATTTTCAGATAATCGGCTTCACACATGTCAAAGTTGAAAAATTTTTGACAAATCACCGTAGGTTGGCAGCACCTAAGAGCGGGAATCTTGAAAACAACAAAACAATCACCACTTTTAAAGGAACAATGTTGCAATTTAATCTACAATTACACAATTACATAATGATAACAAAATTAATAGAAAATCTTTTGATTCAAAAAGAAAGCTTAATTTTAATGAATCCTGATGGGAACAATAAAACCATAAAAGTCACTATAGTAACTCTAACATACCATAGTATGCCAGTTTGATGTTACCAATCTTATTCAAATACCACTACGGGAAATATCCCCAATTAAGCACGTCAATCAGAAATAAAATCAACTGGAATAAGGGCAAAATTTAATTTTACTTGGAAATTGAGTGGTAACTTGGCAACATGTAATTGTTGTACGTCTTTGATTCTAATGCGCGCGCATTTCAATTGGTGTCATGGTTATGAAATTTGACAGATACAAAACTGTAACTAGGAACATAACCAAATTTATTTGCCAAAATTTTTAAATCTCCAAAAAAATTACTAAAATTCTTCGATAATGCTGATGTATTAATTTTCTCCATTACTAAGTTGTTTATATTTTGTGGCTGTATGAGTTAAATTATGGTAAAAAAAGAATATTTTGCAAGAAAACTCGTCGGGTATGGTAGTTGGACACTATTTTTATTTTTTCACAAATTTGTAATAAATTCTCGATAATTTTATAGATTTTCTCAACACCAAATGTTTACAGTTGTAGCCGATGTTAAAAATTACAATAAATTCGTACCGTTCTGTACGAAATCAACGATAATTGCAGCGAAACCTGGACATTTAAAAGCCAAATTGCACATCGGTTTCCCACCGATTTTCGAAGAATATACATCGAACGTAACACTAATCGAGCCTAGATTAGTCAAGGCAGTCTCTATAGATGGCAAATTATTTACAAGTCTAGAAACACGATGGAGATTTAGCAGGGGCTTATACAGTAATCCACAAAGTTGTATCATCGATTTCCATATTAATTTCGGCTTTAAATCGACTTTTTACAACCATATCGCCACAATTTTTTTCGATCGACTTGTCTCACGTATGGAATACGCTTTTATTAATGAAGCTAAACGACGATACGGGCCCGAATCGGTAGCTGTACACGCTTTAGACAGTACAGAATGGGAACGTAGTTGATAGTCGACGTGTGATTTTTAATTTATTTTCTAAATTATCCTATGTAAATAAATATTCAGCCTGTTACAGTATTTATTGACGTTGATTAATAAAGTTATTTTTAACGATTCGTACAAATTTACGTCAATTATTTCAAAACACGTTTATTTATAAAATGACGAAGTATTCAAATAATTCGCCTCGATTTAGGGTAATTTAGATTACACCAGTTAGATTGGTATAAGTGGTGCGACATTACCTCGCAATGGTGCCAAATTTGTTACATTTTCTGTAATTGGAGTAATTTATTGAACTTGTTTCTTAACTGAATTTCTTTTTTATTAAAATAATATTTATAAAACGAATTATTTTTATGTATTTACAATATTTTAATTGCTTTAAAAAACGACAAATTATTATTTTTGTTTGATTGTACTTACCGATTTTTGTGAAAACAATCTAGCAATACTGCACTATTAGTAGCGCTTAAACGAATGACATAACAGACAACCTAACCTTACTTTTGTCTAAAACTTGAAAAAATCGTATAAAACGACAAAATAATGTCCCAATTAACGTTGTTTCAACGATTCTTATCGCGTCGTTTATTAACATCAACAAACCGTCGTTTTGTGTCAACAACAAAGAAAACAAACGATACAACAGCAGCTACCGCCGATACGTCGACAACAAATAAACGTTGTCCACAATTAACGAAAACAAATACAAACGAACAGAATTGGGTGACTTACGGTTGGGATCCGACTTCAAAAGACGCCGATCGAAATGCCATGCATTCGGTTATGTTTGCATCGGTTACGCTTTGTTTGGTCATTGGCGGTATCTATTTGGCGTATTTGCCCGATTACCATTTGAGGGATTGGGCTCAAAGGGAGGCTTTCTTGGAGTTACGTCGACGGGAGGAAAACGGTCTACCTTTGGTGGATCCGAATTTGATCGATCCAAGTAAAATCGAATTGCCGTCAGATGAGGAATTGGGCGATACTGAAATTATTATTTAAAGTGATACGTGTTGTGAGTTAAACAATGTAAATATTTGCAATAAAATAAATATTCGTAAATGGATTTTTCTAGATTTTATTTCCAATTAGCTAGTACAGATTGTTAGTAAACCCCATTGATTTTTTTAAACTACTTTAAGAAAAAAATTTGTTCTAAAATTATAGTGTGAACCAAATTAGAAATTTTAGTGAATTATAAAAATTAAGTAAATACTCCTCGTAACGGTAATTCTCTAAACAATCTGCTTGTCTGTCGTCGTTATCACCATCATAGTCGATAAAATCGGAAAATTCAGGTCCCATGTAGTTATCAGGAACTGTCTGATAATACATTATCGTTTGATTTAATTTACAATTCGTTAAAATTCCATTAGAATCATTAAATAAATTAACATCAGATGCCGTTACATTACAATCAATTAAATCTAAGTCTTTATTAAAGCAAATCCTAATTTCACTAATTAATGACTTCTTCGATGTGCCGTCAACAACACATTGAATATCTGGATTTTTACCTAATGTTGATCGTATCGAATCGACAATAGTCTCAACTGTATAGCCAGCATCATTAGGAACTATTCGATTCTTCGATAAAATATCGGTTAATTTATATTTTCGATTCCATAATAGGCCGCGTTGAAAGAAATTCGTGACACTATCTAATTGCGGTAATACTGAAGCACAGGTCCCATGTTTGTTCCATTCATGTTTCCAAAACGAATTCAATTGCGTATTGCCCTCGATATTCGTCCAATACAACTCTAAATCGTTCAACATCGGTTCGATTTGTGTCATATCGAAATGTATCGCTGAATCGCAAAAGAATGGACCGTTTTTCCCGATTTTCGTCGGCCATATACCGTGCACTGTCCATATCGTCGAATCTGCAGGTAAATTACATTTATTGTTTTTACTGCGCTCCTCCCAATCCAGACAGGTTGTAATCGGCCAACGTTGACTGTAAACTAAATAGTCCCAATCCTGGAACGGTGTTGGTTTCGGTTTTTCTAACGATAAATCGACATCAGATAGCCTACAAATTGGAACAAAGGAAACTCGTAAATTTCGACGAATTTTAACGAAAAAAATCAATAACAACTTACGTGTCACCAAAAATTACGAATATTATTAAGAAATAGAACACAGTTTTGTACATAATTGCGTTAGAATTTGTTTCTAAAGCCCCATTGTTGATTTTAGGTAATTTGGCCTTTTAACCAAAAAAAATGACATGTCAATGGATCAAGGACCACTCCGCTAGATAGCAGCAGTTGTACATTTTGCAATACAATCTATAAATATTGATAACGACTTGCGTATCATTAAAACTATACAATCACACTAATAACGCTCAATTATTAAATTTACAATAAACATTTGGTAATTATTGATAAAATTATCATTGATAATAAACTTCCCGATTACAGTTGCCTGTAATTGCACCATAACCTAACTTTCTCGATCATAACCTCAATTCGACGTAGATGGCACGAACGGTTTGATTTCATTGCGAAATTGTACGTTTCATTGTGGTTGCGATAAAAGTTCAAATTCTCTAATTTCAATGGAATTTCTATGAGTCATTACGTATGGTGAGTTGTGAAATTACATTTCTAACCTTAATTATTTTTTTCTGTACATCAAATCTGTTCGGTATGCAATTATGAACGGAAACGCAAGGACAGGCGTTTTCAATAAACATGCCCCATATTCGTGTAATTACCGATTCCAGTCCCTGTTGATAGTTGTTTTGATTTTTATCAAATAATGGGTAGGTGGGGAAATTTCAGAAGATCCAAAGATTGTAATAGATTCTCGTCTATTTCAGTGTAATTTTAGGTTGTTAAATTTTGTGTGCGTTTTTTCAATTAGTAACACAACACTGATAACTTTCACAATATGACTCAACTTTGCGCAAAGGAGGAAAGAATAAGATTAAAACAAGAATGTATTTATGGAATTTTTATTGAAATTTAGATCAAATTGCCTAATAATTAACACTGTTAGTTTACAAATTTAATAGAAAAATATAGTTTTATATTAATCTAATAGAAACTACTACAGTTATGCTCTATTAACACTTTTAAATAATCTCATCTTTATACAGTTGTTATTAAAATTCTTCAGATATTATTGTAAAATTGTTATTTAAACAACTGTGAATTCCTTTATTGTACAAAAAAGATGGAAATTCCATCGATACAAATCGTGCTATTTGAGAAATTGTTAAACAATTAGATTGATAGGAAGAAATTCAAATAAAACGTGACTTCTTATTACATTTGATTATACATTGAATTATCTATTTTGTTTTTTTTAAGTCAATCTTTATAGACAAGTTACTGAATCACTGTTGTTATTTGCTTAAAATGGAAATTTTTCCAACATCTCTCTATGTCTTTCTCTTTATAAAGGTCAATAGTCTTGCAAATTTCATATTCCACTATCCTCAATCATAGAGAATTGTAGTAAAGCAGTCACATAATTAGTGCACTCCAACAGGTGTCGGGAGTCTGAAAACACCAGAGCACCTGATGAAGTACAATAGACATGTGACGTGGATTCTAAATTCTCCTATAATACCAATTAAAGTTACCATTTCTATTAATTGTCTTGTTGTTATCTTTTTATTTGTTGTTAATCTATTCGTGTTGTTGTTGTAACAAAACCGGCCGCTGCGCGCGCTACTTCTGGTACCTGACTTTCAAAAAAAATACAAGCCCAGGCACCGAGGCAGCACGCGTAGCAACAGGCACACAAAATACCATCATCATCATCATCATCACCAACTGTAGTCTCACCATTATACTGAAATATCAATACCACAAATCAAGGAAATGATTGTACATCTGTAAACAAAATAAATAATCAATGAACTATAATATTTGATTAAATTTAATTGTTTTAATGGTTGAAAATTGTGGATCATTGTATGCTTCTCAATCTCTGTCGCTCTCTTTGCGAAAACAGCTCTGTACTTTTCGGAAACGAGTCCAAGGTTCTTTGACGTCACACCAGCGTCTGGGAACCTTGAATGTTTCGTATACAATTTTCTTTAGAGAATTTCACACACAAAAAATCAATTACCAACAAAAAATTATAGTTATTCACCACTAAATTTCTATAGAATTTCGTATAAATTTAAAATAAAATCATTAATTATAGTTAATTTAATAATTTCCAATTTAGAAAATTTAAGATTATTGTAAATTGTTCCACACACTACCGGAACTCTCAACACAATGCCAAGAATTTCCACGAACTAACCTCAATTGCAATTGGGTCACTTTTGCAAAAAAATTGTAAAAATTTAAAATAAACTCAAGCCACAAAAAGACACGTCCACATTTTTTTTTATTATTCGAATTAACAAATTGGAAAAAAAGCGAATTAAATTTTAACGAAAACACGATAAACACCTGCACAGCATAACATTCCAACGAAAACTGACCACGCTAGAAACGCGAGAATCAAGCCGGTTATGAGTTGTGTATGTATGTGTGTTTCTCAAATATTAGTGGGGAAAACCCAATGCACAAGCCCAACCAATAGACGACTAGTATTTTGTTGTAAATGTGTGTGTATATCTGTGTGACTGACTGACTGGCTGGCTGGCTGGCGGATGGCGACTTTAATGTTTGGTTGCGTGTGAAACCGGCCTGTCTGGGTCCTTAACCTAACTTAACGGCAGCGACGTCGTCGTCGTCAATGCCGGCGACGACGATGGCGGTGGCGGCGACACAAACGACGCCGATACACCATCTCTATCTAAAATGACACGCCCGTATATCAATCCATCTCTTTCTTAAACAATTCCAATGCAATATTGTGATCTATTAAGAAAATTTCCCGAAATTTCCCAATTTTACAAATACAAATTCCTATCAAACCAAATATGTGATTTTATATTTAAATAAATTGCTAGACTGTGGAAAATTCATTAAAAAATTTGAAGGTAAAATCAAGTTGGTGGCGGCAGTGGGTTTACTTTTTGTTGCCAAGCGAAAATTCGACAGACAAAAAAAAATCAAACCAAATTAGAGAGGAAAGAAAAACAAACGAAATAAATTTCATAATGAACTTGAGATCGATCATTCAACCGAATTTCATCTTATCAGTTCACACAAAAATCAGCTGTTTCAATTAATTTTATCATCGTCATTATTACATATTAATAAAATCTAAATTACTAATTAACGTTGAAATTCACACGAGATTTTGTTTTAATTAAACAAAACTATAACCAAGATCAAGTCGAATTCTCTCACCGGAAAATTCGTAAATTAAGAAAAATCGTTTCTTATACGATTAAAACTATACTCGAATAACAAATAAAAAGAAAACAAGGGGAAAGAAAACGGAAATGAAGTAACAACACACTTACAATTTATATGGACGTCACATCCGGATTTTTTTATCATTTCACAGACTCATCATCGGATAATAATGGATGAATCAAAATTAACAACAAAAAAATAAGTATTGATGTTTCTTATCATCAATTATTTACCCATTAATTTGTTACAAAAAAAAAAAAAAAAACCAAGATCATCATTATTACCATATATGGGTATTTTTTTTAATAATGAGTATTCAGAAGAAATAGAGACTGTAAGGACAGTAGAACCAGAATCTGGATGACGTCACACCGCCCCCATTTACAATGTTGCTTATTGATATTGCTGTTCTTGCTCCTGTTGCTGGTAAAATAGTGTTGCTAAGGCGCTTGATACATGTGTGTATGTATGTTTTTATAATATCTGTTGTATGTGTGTGATACTGGTTAAAATGGATATCAAGTGAGCCAAGGTCGTCACAAGGACGTCGGCATTTGTTATTTATCGGCATTCCAATAATATTCTTTTGTTCGCAAGATTTGTTTATTTTTATTTTTATTATTTCGAATGTGGTTTCATCAAACGAAAAATTCTTGATAAATACAAAAATTACAATATTTTAGTGATTTGAATTTCAATAACAAAATATGACTTCAGTGACAAAAACAATAGAAATCTAATCTAATCAATGATTAACACAACAATATTGTGCAATATGGAGTAGGGACGTCATATTGAAAACATATCACGTGTTGCATTTATCAATCCAATTATTCAATTTCAAATCTTACCCAACAATACACAAATTATTATCGTTATTATTAATATTATTATTAAAACAGAATGGTATTAATTTGGTTATAAATAAAATAAGGGAGAAAATCGTTAATTTTTTACCCCTTAAACGTCCAACATGAATGATGAAACGTTTTTGCCTTCTTTAAACCATTTAACCCCCACATAAAACATGCCCACACAGAAGCAATATTCAATAAATAAACACCCTTGATATTCTATTCAAGATAAAGTTCATCGATTATTTCTTCTCTCTTAAATTATTCATATTAAAACAATATTGGAAATCTTATAAATTGTAAAGCGATACTTTTTCTCGTTCAAAGTTGGGACTTTCTTAGGCATCGATTTGGTGAATTATGGGGAAAAACGCACGATTTTTTTTTAATTTTGGAAGCATCACAATTCAAGTTAATAACAATAATAAAGTTAAGAGAACTCGCATTTTTTTAAACAACACAAGCATCAATCACACTAGCCTATTGTTGTTTGTAAAATATTTCCTCATCCTCTTCTTTATCTTCTTTAATTTTATTTCCTGTCATTCAACAAGCACACAAAACAAAAGTCATAATAACAACGAAAATAAATAAATAACCAAGGATTTTGTTGGGAAAAAGAAGAATCATGGATTCATAGGCCATAAATTCGTGATTTTATCACAGAAAATTCAAACATTTATAATTAAAAATTTTCCCCCATGTTTCTCTCTCAATATATTAATAAAACTGCACGTAATTGAAACGTGTTAAAACTATCAATTTCTATGATAACGGAGAAATTTCAAGGAAAATATCCTCAAATAGATGACGCATAATATTAAATTCATCATCATCATTACTGTTTAGTAATTTGGATAATTTCTCCCGGAAAATTTTCGTTGTAGAATAATTGTCAATGACGCACGAATTTTCCCACGTCAATCGTAAACCGTTCTTATCAGAATTTGTTAATGAAAACAAAAGAAAAATGGAAAATCTGAAAATAGGTCAGGATTATTATTGTTTGAAATCAACAGATCCGGCTTCAACATTTTTCGAGCCTCTAATTTAAGAAATTAGTTGAAACAAAGGCTGCAACAGGTGGCCAATGTTTATTGATTTGAAATGAACAAATATCAATTTCAATTTTTTTTTGTAAACATAACTTTTAATTAGTTTCGGTTTTTTTGTGATAATTGCATGGCAACAAAGCAATAAAATTTTAGTAAATTTTCAATGATAATGTTGGTAATTGGATTATATGAAAAATCCACTTAACAGTCAAACAACAAATTACAAACGTAATACAATTGAATTACAACAATTATTTTGGATTTTAACAGGTGCCAAATTTGTTAGTTATTGGATTATTTCCAATTTGAAAATTCCAACATAATTCTTATTAAAATTACTGACCTCAGACATTCAATTTTATGAAAATTTTCCCGTTGTTGATAAGTCATGAAAGTATTAAAATAATAATAATAATAATAGTGATGATAATAAATTGACGTCAATTCTATACGAAATTCTTAGAAATGGAATTTGTCAACGATTTAAAAATGGAAATTATAAAAAAATTTGATGACTGATTGTCGTTTTAAAAAATTCCCATTGACTCATTTGTTTCATTGCTTTCACGGATATAATTAGAATTTTTAATTGCAAATTATTTAAATTTTAATTTATGAAATTACAACTGTAGACATCCCGAAAATTGCTTATATGAGGGTTGAAAAAATTCAATCTTACATTCTATTTCGTCTGAAATACCAAGGGACAATTCGTTCCATTCTTATTCTTCTTATGGTGTAATTCTTGAATAAAAAAAATTAAATTTCTTCACTTCACTATATTTGAAGTTGAGATTGTTTCACAAAAGTCACGTAATTTTTCAAAAAACTTCACAATTTGTTTTTCCAACAAATGCAATTTATGAATGAGTTTAATGTTTGAAAAACGGCAGCCATTACGTTCCAAAGATGGATAGTAATTGTGTGACGTAGACACCCTAGTCTAGACAGGGTTGGGGAAGGCCACGGCGCAAGCACGGACATGCATGCAACCGGAAGTGGAAGACTACGACGCGAAATCATGGTGGTGGTGGTGGTGGTGGTAATGGTAAAAGGTGGAGAATATAATGATGATGATCATCGTGGTGGTAATAGTGGAGGTGGTGGTAAAATTCTGGTTCAAACTTATCGATTATTGCGTACACGTGCACCAAGGCTAACCGAAACCTACCATCATTCTTATATTGTTGTGCACAATCTTGCAACAAATTAAGAAACATTGGTGGGGTGAAACTGACAATAAAGTCGGATTTACACTAGAAAAAAAGATTAAAATAAACGTGAATATGCACCCTAAATCTTTTGTTCGAAAACTGTCCGCAGCTGCAAATATAAAACCCCACATTGAAGAAATACAGTTGGCCATACAAATTATTATAAATGATTCTACAATATTTGCACGACACAATTTCGATTTGACTTGTTGGATTTCTACCTGCGTATAGATACAAGGCAGGTAAATGATTTGATCACGAATTCTCGATAAACCACACGAAAAATCACACTTTTATTAAAATGAAATTCAACACTTTTGCGAAAATAAGATCGGTCGAATTCTGGAAAAAAGCGCACTAAAATTAAATCGATTGTAACTGGCTTTCTCGACGTTCTAAATGTCCCCGAAAATTCTGCTAACTCGCCGTTTTCCCACACACTTTTCAACGAACACACCACAAGTTGCTCTGTTGGCTCTTCATACGACCGTGAACACTGACGAAATGGGGGAGAAACAAACGAGCAGCACATGTCTACCTAATGCTCTGCCACATAAAGTATTTGCCGTGCGTTGTCTATGTGTATGTGTATATAATACATATTTTAAAGTGACCGACCTACAATACTATTGTTATCTTTATTTAATTCATACGAATTGATGTAGATAGTTGCCGGCAGTTTGTTCATGATGACGATGAAATTACCACCACTACCACACCCGTAGGTAGCAGACCTTAGCAACGGTTGCCATCTCAACCGAATGTCTTTTGTCGATGGGTGGTGGTGGGTAGGCAGTAAGAGTACATGTGAAAATATCGAAGTGGGGAAAGAGACGCGTCAAGGGGAAAATAGACAGAGATAGAGATTGATAACGGCGACGGTGGTGGTGGTGGTGTTGTCGGCGAAAACCAAAACGTCTAGAAAATCATCAAACGACCCCTAGAATTGCCTAAATTGATAATTAATAACAACAAAACCGCAAAGAATATAATCGTCAAGGTAATTTTTTTCAATTATTTTCGTTGGACAAAAATCAAATCGAGATTATTGATAAGAAATACAAATACAATATGATTCATTAATTTTTTCTATTCAACGTAAAGGGATTTCTATTCATTAACATTATTATCACAAAAACAACTATGTAAAGAAAGTAATTATAGTTTTCCGAGAAATTCAATCAAGTATTAAAAACAAGAAAAATCAACCCTTGGGTGATATTGCGAATTTTCCATTATTTAACCGTAAAATTCCAATTAGATTACAATTAGGATCGTTTATAATCTCATTATTTTTGTTATTATTGATGGTAATAATAGTGTTAAAACAAACAAATCAACTCCCTAATTAAACGAAATAATTCCAGTTTTTTTTAAATGTAGTAGGCGGCATTGTTAACGTCATAGCGCCTACTAAATCAACCCCTTATAACAACCCACACTTTGACGACGATAACATTTCCTTCCGACTGATCTCTTTTTGTTGTTTTCGATTTATTTGCGTTGTGAGAAGGAATGTGATTCTTGCAACATCGGAATCGTTATAAATTACTTGGAATGCAATTGTATCTATACATTTTTCAATTCAGCAATTTTTATTATTTAAATGTTTGTTAAAATACGATCGGCATAAGATAATAATGGTAATAATGGTGATGATAATAATAATAATGAAAGAAAAATCCATGAACCCAACCGCCCCCATAGTCTAGACAAAAATGCAGTTTTGGTCAAACAAAGACGGTGAATGATTCATTGCTGCAAGTTTTTATTGCAATTTATTGCATCTCTTGCATATATCTATGGGTGCATTCCAAAACAGAGAGAGATATAACGACGCCCACTCGACACAACACACAGTTCTCGATCATTCTGTATCTTTGTCTTGAGACAATCTAAATTTATTTAGGTAGATTTGAAATACCTTTAAGAAAAGCAAAAAAACAAGAATAATTACAAGCCAATCGTTAATAAGAGACAACAATGTAACCCACTATGACTTGCGTCTTTGCTAATTGTGCGTCATTTTGCATAATGATGATGATGGTGATAAAAATAAATATTTGAACAGTTTTGGAAAAATTGTGCTCCAGTAGCGTAACCGGGTAATTACACAAATTGAAACCTGATTCACAACACACAAATTTAACAAGACATTAAAAAAAAATCAACTCTTAACACGTGCTGTAGAAAATGTTATTAACCTATTATTTATTATAATTATAATAAAACAAAGACTCATTTTAATTGCTGTCAGATAAATATTTTGGAAACTTTACAATATCCACTGATAACAGATGGCAATTAATCGTGAAAACGGTCATGATAAGACCGCGATTAAAATCATTGCGAAAACGAACAAATCTAACTTAAAAAAGTGTTAAACATGGCAAAAAACGCGAGGAATTTGCTCCTTTTGTTAAAATGATACGGCAGAAACAGGTGTTTCGAAGAATAATACCGAGCTAAACGTGCACAAAACATAACATTGAATGGAATTAAACTTTTAAGGTTAGATTTTTTGTAGAATTTGGTTAAAGCAGGTTAACAACCCATTTTTGAAGGCGCGCAATTTAAAATTTGCAACGTTTAATCGTGTGAATTTAGCTTAAGTTAACACAAAGAATCAATTTATCAGCCGACATAATTGCTTTTTTCTGATTTTCGCAAAAAATATTCGGATTTATTTATTATTGTGTTGTGTCATCCGTTGGGAAATTTGTTGTTGTATCTAACGATAACAACAATAACCACAAAAAAATTGTATTATTATAAAATTTACGTCTAATATAACCGGCTGAAGTTGTCTTTCTATTTGCTATAAATAATATATAATAATATTATTCGTGCATCGCGCATACCCGAAGGTCATTGCGTAAGATAAGCATTGATAAGAATAGTTAGTTAAAATGTCAACCGTACTATAATTTAAACAAAAAAGAATAATGGTATAGTATTTTTTATAAACGTCTTTAGTTATTTATTCGTTTTTATATCGACTTTTCGATAGTTTAAAACCAAGGTTTTTGATTTTTTCTTGCTTTTTTACGGCTAACGTTTCAATTTATTGTTGCAAAAAACCAAACATCTCGTCTAGGTCAGTTTTACATTATATTACCTAGAAAAAAGCCTTATAATTATTTTCTAAAGAAAACCATAAAATACAGGCGTGGTGTTGTGCACATTTCCAACCAATAATATTTCAATAATACCACGCCTTATTGTCCTATTGTGAATCCGGCGAGCATTCTAATCCTTTTATAATAATACAAAACATTTACAGAATATTTTTCTTTAATTAATTTGATCGTACGGTTATAGTGTCCGGAAAAAATCCCTCTATTCATTAAATTTCAACAGTGAAAGTAGCTTTATTTATCCACAAAACACATTGAAAAATTTTTAGAGATTTTTGACCTGGTTCCAATTTACACAGCCCGAAAAATCTGTAACCATTCATGCCGGAAATGATTATTAATATCTATAGATATACGTGTATGTGTTGTAATTATGTAATGTTTAAATATTAGCCTGGATTTCGTTGCTATTTTTATCATTATTAGACCAATGATTTTTTATGTTTTTTTTTGTGTGTATTTAAGGACAATGCAATTTTTCTTCTCTATTTTTGTTTAGAGATGGATCGTGTTGATAAGAATGATGGTTTTACACTGGATGTATTTATCAAAAATATCAAAGAGATAAAGGAGATCTCTGACAGAATACATGACAACTGGCAATACCATCAGGATCAGGTAGGTAGAAATTTTTCGATGGAGGTTCTAATGACGAGAGAAATCTGCAATTTTTTCTCTTATTCTATCCATTTTTGCCCGGACACCTACACAAAAGAATGGCGAATATCTAACAAAAACGATTGGCGAAGTCTTAAAGAATGGCGAGAAAGCGATTCTTGTCCAATTTGAATACCATTTAGCTTTTAATATTAGTTATGGTGTTCCGATCCTTTGTTTTATTGCATGGAAACAAGGTATTTGCTTGTGATTTTCTATTTTTCTATTTGTATATTTTTAATTTGAATTCTTTTATAAAGACGGCAGCCAATTACGTACGGATGAGTATTGGGGATTTAATGAGAACTTTAAAAATTGTGACATTTTTACAACTTTAACACAATTGGTATTCAATTTGACTATCTTTTTCTTTGACTTTTAGCAATTTTTTCTCTATTCAGGACCACCCAGTGTTGTGTAAACCGTTTTTAACATTACATCCATGTCGAACACATGAAATAATTCAACCATTTCTCGGCAAAAGGTAAATAAATATACAATTTAGAATTTCTAGAAAAAATTGTTTGTATTTTCAATTTTGCAGCAAAAATTTAGTCATTTCTTGGATGACTGTCGTGTTTCCATTCCTCAATATTCCACTAGATTCCGAATATTTAAAATTTTGTTAATTATTAAAGCAAATAAAATAATGGACTTTCCACATTTTAACCCTAACATTAACTATAATCCACTAAATATGTAAAATATTCCTTATCTATTCATAACTGAAAATAATCTTATCAGATTGTATTTCCGGTTCACATTTATTATCTCATCGTCATTGAAATTTATCATTCATTATTTTTGTTTAATAAAAATGCCTATTTTTAGGCTAGTCTGAGAAATTGTAGGTAATTTCCAACACCAACGACCTTTTATGTGATATTTACGTTGATATTTACACCGTTTTCAAGTGTGATTTCTCGAAAATCGCCCCACAAACTTTAATTATTCCATCGATGGTGCAATAAACTTGCCATACTCGTATCACAATCTACGATTTTAATTTAGGATTATTAATGAATGTAAAAAAATTGATAACTAAAGAGATCCGATTAAGATTAAGAATGATTTGTTTAATTTATCCTAATCAAAATATATCATTGGGATTAAATTGGAGAAGGTTGGAGCACAGATAACAATCATAATGTCTTAATTTTTTTACGCTAGTCTACCAACCCTTATTTGGTCTGCTTGTTTTTTTCTCCTCCTTTTTAAATTGTTATAAATGCGATATATTTGACAACAAACAATTAATATCAATATTCCAATTTTACGTTGAATTATTTTTAATTTTCGTTCTTATAGTGGTAGTCTCCATATTAGTTATTAATTTATCAAAATAATTTGAAATGTCCAGTGTTTTGTCGGTAAAATAAACAGGAAATTAATTGTCATTATTTGTAATGGTGTCGTTATTTTTGTTGTTGTGTTTATCAGAAAAGTGGCCCCTTCAACAAACACTCAACGTTTGAATATAACGATTATAACACCTAATTACCATCGAATAATTGAAATAAATCCAATTATTTTCGGTGCAATGTCTTTATTCGAATTACCCTCATAAATTTGGGGTTTTTTTGTTCGATCTACAGTCATTATTGTCGGTTTCTTTATTTTCTAATCATTCGCATTCGCGTTATTTCGGTTTGTGCGGTTTGAATTAATAGAGAGGGTTGGATCTAGAAAAATTTCTATTAAATTGGTTAGTTTCCACGAATTGGCAACTATGCTATTGCAGTATAACGACAACACTAGTATATCAACAACAGCAACAAAAGGGACAGATGGTCTTGCTACCTGAGAAAGAGACTTGTTATAAAAACACGTCTGGCCTCCAAAAATTCGACGGATTTTCTCTTCTTCTTCTACTTTGTAGATTGATGATTGTGGATAAAGTGTGGGGGAGGCTTTCGTTCACTCTACACATCTACTGATCCTGTTAGCAACAATAATCTGTTGAGAATATCTACAAGAAATAGACAAAAGGGGTATCGGATGAAAAATTACAAGCTTAAATTGCAGGTCTCTGTTTTACACGAAAACCAAATTAGACTAGAAGTTTGGAAGATTGATATGTTTAAAGTTTGAAAAAATTGTTATATCGAGACAAATTTGTCAACTTCTACTGTAAACTACCCCCAACTTTCGACAATTTTAACAGGAGGCACATTTTGATGAAATTTAGATCTATCCATAGGCTGACTCATCGAAAATTTGGGCAAATGAATCGGATAACTCAACGAATTTGTTCAAAATTGCAGTGATTCATGGTAATTTATCTAACGCCTGTAATGCTTTCTTGGAAGTTCAGGTATTTGTCATAAAAATCAACAAACCAATTAATTTTCGCAGGAAAAATTGCTGTTTGGCGGTAAAACACAATTTTCTAGGGAAATTTATGGGGCGGCTTTCACTTATCCACCCTTGTTACAGTTTCCTTGTCTCATTACCATGTGAATAATAAAGAAGACAATCGGATGAAAACTAACTCAAAGTTTGTCTATTCTCAACTGAATTGGCGACCTTTTTCCTAGCATCTATTGTTTATTATTAAAGTCTACGTTCTAGTTTTACAATTTGGTGCAATATTTGCTCAAATATTTGTCCTAATTGCAACAATTTAATGTCAAATGGTTCTCGAGTGAGTAGCCGAATAGACACCCCTAGATTGGTTTAATAGAAACTGATCCATTTTTTCTCTTCATTCCAATTTAATCGAATATCTACGGGTATATTATGTACAAGTATATAAACATACACACTTATTTCCGCTTGGTGACTTTACCAAATTTACGGTAGACTTCCGGCTTTCAAATTAAAGATAATTAATTTTTGGTTATTCAAGTGTGAATATTTGGTAACACAGAGGGAAATCTTCATCATACTTTCAAATGGACTGTTTTTTTATTGTTCTACTTCTATTTATTTGTATTGTAGTATAAGATAAGTGGATTTTTATGCTTGACAATTGTACTATAAATTCAATAATATCGACAAGTCCGGGTTCATAACATTTGTATTCAAGTTTTCCACTTTTAAAACTACAACGTACTTATTTGAAGCATGCATAAAATGTTGCAATGATTCGATAAATCGATACCGATTTTCCATTGGTTCATACGGAGAAAATTCGCAATTATGGAAGATTTAATTCGGTCTGTGAGTCACCGAGAATCAAGTCCAAAATTGTTGAATTCATTTCGAATTGTATGACTCATAATTTAAACAATAGAATTGTTACTAAGAAGGAATTTTTATTATCAATCAAATAAAAATGGATTGATACTCGTTTTCGAATCGGTTATCAGTAGAGTTTTGAGATTCCATAATAATTCGTGGAAATATTCATTTATAAAGTGTATGTGTAAATAAGAATGTACTTTGTTCGATACTATTATGACTAAAATTCTTCTAATTATTCGTCGTTGTTGTTGTTGTTTGTTTTAGGATTTCACTAGAAAATTGGGAAATATCGGCGATATTTGCTAATCGTTGAATTTAAACTTTTATCAGAGATGTAAATTTCCCGTTTTTTGATTTAATTGAAATCGTTAGCATTAAGTAGAAAATCTTTGTTAATTTATTATGTTCCGTCTACCGTAAATTATCGCAGACATAAAATAATAAATAAAACAACAAATTTTAAAAAACAACATGGTAAAATAGCGTATCATTTTTCTAATTAATTAGCGATTTTCGTCTATTTAATTTATCAACAATACTTCAATAAACTGAAAAGGGTGCAATTTGTTGTTAATAATCTTGGATACCCATAATTTGGCCTAAGTGGTTCATTTCGGTCGGAATTTGGAGGGTATTCGGTAGAATTTTTGGCAAAATTACGAAATCCACTACGATGCTAATTATTGTAATTATTTTTAGTACGAACTTAAGTAAGAATGTGTGCAGCCTTGGCGACAGTCAAGGTCAACATTTGCCGCGCAGACGGGATTTACCACGAAATGTCGACGAACTTTGAAAAAGAGAGGCGAGGAGAAAAAAAATTAGAAAAACTGTAAGCCCCGTCATGCACTGTATCGCACTATTAATAAACTTCTCCCCCTTCGTGCATGTTAATCTACGCATTCTAATTCTTCGAGATGATTATCGATGATGGTGATAATGATGGTGATGATAGACAAGATATAAAAATCTCACCATTATTATTATTTGAGGAATTTTGGAATTTTCTCGCCCCGAAAATAGATTCGACGTAATTTTTTTCGTCTTAAAGGTAACTGAACCGGTCTAGACTGGCGGAAAAACTAATACAATAACAGTGGAACGTTTACGAAATTAGCCTCCGTTTTTTGCGCTGTTGGCAATAAATTCGGTGTTTTGATTAATTATCACATCCCTGTAGCTAGCCTGACATGAATACCCGTCGTGGGGAGATTTTCTATAACATCTTCCATCTATATGCCGATGTACATACAATAGAGGAGATGGGTTCGGTTTATCTTTATCCTTGGCCAGCACGTCGGCCTCGTCTTCTGAAAAAGTGCAAATATATAAATAGCATCAGGCCAACACTAACACATTTACATGGCTGCATCTACTTACAGAAGATAGAGGAGCAAAGAATGAAGTCGCCTGCAAGGTCGCCAGTTTCAATGTCAATTCAATCGACTCCACTTTGAATTTGTGTGTGTGTTTATTTGAGTGTATCCATCCGCCATGGAAATGAATTCCGAAATACCAAATTCATTAAAAAAAAAGGAAACCAACCGTTTATTCTAATCAAGATGGAATTTAAAGAGGACCCGATGGGAGAAGCAAAAAATGCTTGGCGAAACAGTGGAAAATTTCTAGTCGATTCTAAACTTGATGGAAAGGCAATCTACTGCGACAGGCAGGTCAGTTCGTCTTGTTTTCGGTCAAAGAATAATGAGTTAAAAGTTAATCATGAGTAAGGTCTAAAATATGCATAGATGAAACCAATTTCAAGAGCCACTAGTCTTTATTTAAAAAAAAAAATACTACTGAATTGCGAAGTGGAGAAAATTTTCGTCTCAGATTCTAGTCTTTTGATTTAAAATTGTAATAATTTTCTTTACAAAGCAGTCATTAGTAAATTTTGTTTTGCAGTGGTAAAAATCCACAACATTTAGTCAGGTGTGGATAAGGCATCAGGAGCTTCGTCCTCAAAAGGCAAAATAGAAGCACTTTGTTGTTTGTCAACAAGATTAAAATCAAAAGTCATGGTTATTATTATTATTATTACTGCTATAAATATGCAAGTATGGGGGCCTAGAAATTGTAATCTCCGGAGGTTTATCTAGCTCTCGGTACCTTCCTTTATACAGGTAGAAGAAAAGTGCCTTAAAATTACATCATATTTGCGAATTTCATTAGAGAGACCTCGAAAATTGTGCAAATACTAACTACTAACTATAATTTTTTTTAACAATACTTAAAGACTGCAAATTTTACAAAAATGCACAATTTATAGTCGATCTCTTTAGTCCAGCAACTGAACAGAGGGTTATATTGAGCAACAGCACATTCAGGCATAGTCCTTAGGAGTTGCAGCCCAAACCCCGTTGATTAAAAGGCGATTAAAAAAGTAAAGGTAAAAGTTCTCTATTTGTTTATAATTTTATCACAAAATATAAAACATGTCGCGGTAGTTAGCACAAATTTGCCGTAATTATATAAATGCCCAAATAATATTAGTTCAGAGTCCGTAAAGTTAATAATTCACGCCTGATCCTGAGCCTATTTTGTAAATTCCCAATAAACGTGTAATGACGTTCAGTTGGGGCTCCGTTTTTTATCAAATTATTTGTTGTTTGGAAAACAAACAGTTTTTATTTTTATTTTAAAACGCATCTCCTAACCGTCAGAATTGTAAAATTTGCCAAATAACTGACCTAAGCGCCCCTTTAGTCTCAATAGACTGTAAAATGGCACCCACTCGAATTCAATGATGTAATTGACAGTCGAGTTTTTTTGATATAATATGCCGCTCCTCTCGACTATTGTTGATATTTGTCGCAAAAGCTGCATACTCTCAGACACTTATCTGAAACTTTGGTATTTTATCTCGGCAGTATTATAGAGACAATCTTATCATTTCTTTTTTGCATTCCTCTGTTGACTTTGTCATTATTGTTGATTTTATGAACCAATCTTTATTTTCATTGGTGTGTAATAAAAATAGATCAGATAGATAGAGACATTTCCAGGACACACACATACATACAATAACAGGCACCCTTCGTGATAAATATGGAAAAGTCATTTTTATGATAAGATAAAATCGTAACAGTTACAGATTTCTTGGAAACAATATTCGATATGTGTACGTCCATTTTTAAACAGTTTAAGGTTATAATATTCTAACCTTAATTTCTATTTTTACGATAAGATTTAATTGTTACAATATTGGTATTTTCTAGTTGACCCTAAAAATTTCTAAATATAAACTAAAACACTGATACGATTAGTATCAATAAAATTAATTTTAGATAATTTGTAATTAATTATCGTCACATACGAGATGAATACAATCTCCAGACAATTTTAAAAATATTCATCCATATTTATGATTTTTAATTTTTACAGTGCCTTATTTAGAGGCAATTAACCCACAATTTTTTATAGCTTTTCATGTATAGATAATGCTTTTTATAACAACAATATTGCGCAATACTCTCGAAAATAAGTAAATTTTCGTTATATAATCACTAATTTTCAACTTAAAAAAATGCGAAAAACTATTCGAATAATTTTCATTGAGATTATCGAAGGAAAACAGGGAAATTTCCTGCGTAGTTGCAGGAAATTAGAAAGAGGTCAATCGTCAATGATAATTAACCCGTACGTAAAAGTTTCCATTATTAATGAAACCGTAATCTTACCTTATTGTTGTTATTGTTAAACAATCGATGTTCTAAACGTTGCAGGTTTTCATCAATTTACACCGATCGAAGAAAGATGTGAAAAGAAAAATTCAGAAAATTCACTGAAAATGCACAATATTAGTTTTTGCAGTATTGGACAACTGCAGCTATGCAATTTGCCAAGCATGCGCGGGATCGTAGCAACCTGCCGCAGTTCATGAGACCGATTTTTTCTTCCTGTTTTTTCAAATAGTAGTAAAAAGGCAAAAAAATACAACAAGTAGTTTTCGAACATTTCAATTATACGAAAATTTAAAATCTAAAGAACATCCTATTAGTGTAGAGAAAATAAAACGAGAACAGAATGCGGGTTGAACAAAACGACAGGCATAAAGTTGCATCTACAGGAGCTTCATTGATTAGTTTCTCGTTGTTTTTTTTTATTATTAAAAGGAGCACTTTTTAAAATAATCACTCGATAAATTTCAAAAATATTCATTTTTTAAATGCGAACTTCCCATCAAGCTATCGGCTACATGCATATTTTATATTCAAGTGTCGACTCGAACTGAAAATGTCATGATTCAATAGTTCATAGAGATGATCTCATCAATTACTCTGTGTGGTCTTTGATCGTATTGCCACTTCATTTCAATAAAGAAATCCACGACAGACGAAATTTGGCCATTTATTTAGTCTTAAAATCATCAAAACTTGCCCATCCATAGCGACAAATGCTCAATAAAACTGTATGTATTGATTGCCCATGTTCCAATAGAAATCTAGTTATATTCATTAATTTAAAATGGTCCATTAAATGATCTAAATGGTGAATTTTTTTGTGAATTTTAGTGAATTTTCATCAGAGGACCCACTCATCATTCATTAACGTTCACTTAAACTGAATGTCTCAGTTGGCCAACAATCTTCATAAAAATTTCAACACTCAGTAGCCATTTCTGTATTATTTATTTTATATAATAATTTGAATTTCATAAGAGATATTTCGGTTTCAATGACAATAAGTCAAATCAGTCAAAATGTGCATCAATATGTCTTAAATATTAACTAAATTTTCGAATTTTAGAACTGACATTTCTTACTGAGTCATAAATACGGAATTGGCAAAATTTTGAGCTCGTTAAATTAATTTTCATCCTGACGGAATCTTGGACAATAAAATCTAATTGGTACAAGTAAGAAAGTAAATTTGCATTATTCATTTCTGTGGCCAAAATGAGTAAGCAAATGAACTTCATTCACTCTGTTTTTCCCTCGTCTAAGTTTATCTCAAATCTAATAAAGCGTAGACGCCAATTAAGTGTTTTGGCACAGAATTTACTACAAGAGTCAATCGAGGATTCTTAGAATAAATATTCATTCATTCTCGGTGAATCACTGGAAATGGCGCTTGATTTAGGAATGCACAAATTGCACAATATTTTCTGGGTTTTATTGAACTTTACAACGAATTGCGATTTTAATTGAGGTCATGTTAATTGTGAAGAATGTTCTGTAAAATTACGACTTTGGAAGTCGTTCAAATGGGTTAGAAACAAAACTAAAGGTGAGCATTTACTGTTCCTTTCTATTTGCAACAACATTAAGAGCGGTCCAATTTTTTTCCACAATCTTCAAGGTAATTTTGTCATAGATTTCATTCAGATTCATGTGCCAAAAAGTTCCGTAAAAAACGCATTAACTCATTTCTATGATTCAGTGAAGTTGAGGAATGTAAGCACTCTATGCGCCGTTTATTTGCCAAAGTGACTCAGCGGATTGTTGCACTCCATCGGTATTTTGCACAATCTCCAAGGGACTTTATCTTTTTGATAATCTATAGAGAATAAAGGAGGATTTTGGTAATTGTGGGTGAATCATTGAAGATGATGGCTCAATTTTTTACCGAATTCGGCTTAGAGAACGTGGTCCCAAAATTTCTTTAAATATTTAAAAAAACGTGATCAAGCCTCTATAAACGTGAAATCAAAGATTAGTTGGCTTGTATATTTATAGATTTACAGCTTTATTCTTCACTTGCATTGTGATTTAATAGTTTCTAAAGATGATCTCATTGTTTCTAAATTGAGCTGGACTTGAAATACGGTAAGAATAACACCAATGAAAATGAGAACCGGTCTTTTGAAGTTATTGTGTTGTTGCTAAAAATAACGAATAGGTACTGAAAAAAGTAGAATACAAAAGTAAAACTAATTGTAAATAATTAGGCGATCATTGAAACGGACTTATTGTTAGTCATTGATGTTAGTTTTAAACAACTCTATTCCTTTTAGAACTGAAATGAAACTGCAAATAATTTGAATTAGTTCTGCAGTCTACCTGAAAGAATAAAGCAAATAGAAAAGAAAACAAACTAAAACCAGCAACAATACTACAATTATTCATTAGATTTCCGTCTAAGAGAATGAAGGATGATTACAAAATTTAAAATTGACCCTAACATTTCTTAATTAAAACTAGCAAAATTAGTTACACATGAAATAGTAGTCGGTTTTTTGTTTTAATTCTGCCAACATTTACGTAATTCTATTTGAATACTACAAAGGATATTCTCATGTTGGACTATTTATTAATACGAATTAGAATAAAAAATAATAATTATTAAACTTATATTAGCATAGCAACAAAACATCGATGTAAATCGGACTACAACAACATTCAAATAAAAATGAAATAACCGAAATTTATCACTCGTAAAGCAATACCTTTCAGAGTTCGTTGCTTATACAATGGCTATGAGGACCATTAACATAAGTCAAGCTGATAGAAATATGAATTAAAAGGTCCGCCAAAATCGAATAAATAATTTATTATTATTATTATTGTAATGGTTATAACAAGAACAACAATATAAAAGTCTAGACGTGGTGGGTCAAATAAGACGAAAATTTCGTTGTTGCCCAAAAATAATCTGCACTTATGAATAATTTTATTGTTTGTTATCTCTATTATCGTTATTTTTTTGTTATTAGTGCTATTTGAATAAGTTGAAGCTTTCTTTGGTACGTTAAGTATGTTCTTGTTTAATTTTAGGCCGGATACTATCGAGATAATTACAAAGAGATCCATCCTGTTTTTTGAATGTTCGTAAAAAATCAATTTTTTTTTCATTTAAATGTATTAATTAAGTAAAACGCCTAATAAGTGTCCATAATTTTGATGGACTCGATTTTCGGATTTCCACATTCACGAAAATCGAATAACAATAACAACAACAGGTGGTACTGTTTTCTCCACTTTGATTAGCGTTTATTTCTATAATTGTAATGATTTTATTAATTTCCTTTATTGTACTTATTAATAATAACAATTAAGAGAAGAAGACGAAGGGGAATCAGCCGAATCCAACGGAAATGCCGGCGAGCCGCAGTAATGTAACGATTTCCGGTTGAATGTTGTTTCTGTTGCCTGTCGGCGTTTGAAAAAACACATACAACATAGAAAAAAGAACGCGCACACATTAATAGTACGGTCTCTCCGACCGAAAACAGAACGTAATGCGGTCATTTCCGTTGTGCACTGCAAAAAATTTGCGAAAATAACAACACGGTTCTAAGAAAATCGAACCGTGTCGGGCCTGAAGTTTGGCCTTAAATTACCGCATCAATGAGACAACAACTATGGTTAATTTGTTTATAGTGAAACCTTACTGGGAAAAAGCCGGAGAAAAAAACAACCGGTACACGTAAACTGACCCTTGAAAGAAATGGTACAAAACAGCGAACAAAACCCGACATGCAATTATGTAATTTTATCGAGTTGTATGAATTTGATAACACACCCTTGGGCTCTGTTTCACCCTTGTGTATAACAAGTAGAACATGCAAACATTAATCAAGGGTCAGATTTTACTTTGACACAGGTAGAAAGCAATGGAAATAAAATTAAAAACAAAAACCCAAAAAGAAGCTGCAATAAGTTAACGAAAACACTCCATAACTATTCCGCTTTAGTACAAAAGAATTAAATAAATAAATAATTAATTAATTCGGTTATTCCCCTCTTTTTACAGTCGTTTTTTATGCGTACATGTTTGAATACGTATTAAACAAAAAAAGAACAACGCAATCAATTTAATTAATTGGCATATAATTTGCAGTTAATTGTTTTAATTGGATCAATTTTTCATAGTTAAGCCTACATTTTCAATTAATACTTTTTATCGAAAAACATTTTTGCTATTTACATACCTACAGCTAAAATAATTTATTACAGCAGAACTGGAGGAATTTTTAATTCCTGCAGGGCGAGACATTCTGAAGCGCTGCTGGGAGATGCTCAGTACCGATTATTGGGGAGGAACTCTTAAAAATTCTGGCCAAACTTTTACAAAACTATTTTGCTCAAATTTATTGCAGCGGCAGAGTGGAGGAATTTTTAATTCCTGCGCGATGAGACGACATTCTAAAGCGCTTTGGGAGGCTCTTAGTACCGATTATTAAGAATTCTGGCCAAACTTTTGCAAAACTATTTCGCTCAAATTTATCGCAGCGAAAGAGTGGAGGAATTCCTGCGGAATGAGACGACATTCTGAAGCACTCTATTACCGAGTCTTGAGCTTGAAGTCTGGAAACTTTTGGATACAATTTTGTAGAAGTGTTTCGCCCAACTTATTGGGGAATTATTATTTCCTGCTGGAATAGACTCCTGGGGAGGCACTTGGGTTTGAAATCTCAAAACTTTTGTATAACTGTTTCGCCCAAATTTATTGCAGCTGAAAAGTGGAGGAATTTTTAATTTCTGCAGGAAGACTTTTGGGAGACTCTCATTACTGATTCTTGGGGGTTAAAATCACTAAAATTCTGCCTAGCAAATTGTGGAGATCGCTTTCACTAGAAATTACTTGTAAGTACGCTAAATAGGCTACACAAAACTTCTTGATTCTCATTTTTAGTACGTTTTAGTTGTTGAAACTTTATCTCGTTTGTCGCTTTTCTACTAAATTCGACTCGATATTTGTGGTGGTTGACTAAATAATAAAAAGCCAGCATATGTTGCCAACACGTTTTCCATCCCTTATGGGGTAAGAATTGATAAGAGGTATAAGAATAGAAATCAAAAAATGACATTTACAAACAATATCACTTTAAGTCGGTTTTTCATTACTTCCCCCACAGACTGCCACTTTAGAGAGGTACCATAGTCGACTAGGATCTATGTTGATGTATCAAGAACATAAATCACCCTTAAAAATTCGTCGATAATTTTAGCGCATACGAGCTTATCCACTAAAACTATCACAACTGGGATGTCAGATGATCATTCTGTTTATAGAAATAGAATTGGGGTAAAATTCTCCGAATTTTCAATAGGAATTTATTATGGAATCAATTATCGATAGAACGTTACGTGTAACAGCTTTAAATATTGAAAAGATGGTCGTTTAATGGTTCTAATAACCTTTGTCATAATAGAACAGTAACATTCTTCAACAGTTCATTGATTTCTGTATAAATCTGGTTGTTAACACTTCCACAAATACCAAAACATAATTATTATCGTTCATTTTCGAAACAAACAATACTTACCTCTATAAGGATAACATGCTGATGAGTCATTTAAAATGTATTCAATTTCGTAGAAAAATGCCCGATCGTATCGGAGCGAACGAATATTCTCGTTGAATTTTCCTTTGTTGAATGCGTGTGGTATTTTAATTGTTGTGCATTTGGGATTTGGAACAGGTTCAGATGGTGGCATTGTAATAAAAAAAAAATATTTGGAATTTCCTCTTTCATATTTATTTGTACATAGAGACCTAAAGCGACGGACAGTTTAATTTTATAGAAAAATGATTGTCTTGAGATTCTTTCTATGATCTATCTATCGAGGAATTCTAGGAATCATCCTATTGTTAGATCTGTTGTTGGGGTTGTGGTGGTGTCCAACGTAGACAACTCGGATCAACAACTTTCAACATATTACCGCGTTTTTTAACACGTTCAATATACTCATCTAATACGTCTTGTTTCTTTAAAATTATATGTTTACCCTTCCAATATTTCATCATACCTAAAGCTTGTAATGTTGATACAATATCGTATGAATGTATCGCCATTTCTTGGCTAATATCTTTCACTGATAATTGGGTACCAGTACCAGCACACAAATATTCCAATAAAACATCCTTCCAATACGAACGGTACGATATTAAACCTAAATCACTTAATGGCTTCTCTGGCGAACCGATTTTACCTTCAACACGTGTTAGAAGATAGCCTGAAAGTTGTAATAAGAAAAAATTCATTTTAAATTTAAATTAATCGATGGAACAAATAATCGGAATAACTGAATATTGATGGGTGGTAGTCGGAAATACAGTATTTACAATAAAAACGTGCTTCAAACTTGTTTCAATCTGTTGACAATCATAACGATGAGAAAAAATCCCCCAACTACTGTATCGTTGCGAGTTTCACACAACTTTACAACAATTTCCGGATTTTTTTCCACCTTTCACACAACGACAATCCAACATCCTTTCTAGCCTGACATCACCAATATAGAATCAAGGTTCTTATAATAACAACAGTAATGATAATTTCTCATCCTTTTCAAATGCAGTAAATGTCCTTAATCTTATTTAACAGGACTAATTTGTTATGTAAAATTATACAAACGACAAGGCTACTGGGTAAACCAATTTTAGAAAGGTGAGGACATCAAAAATGGGCAGGTGAAATTTTTCTTTGGAATTTCGAAGTGATTAAATTAAAAAAAAAAAAAACCAACAGACAAAAGTGATGGTTGAAAAATCAGGCGATTTGATAGAAAACACCTGCCAACTGTATTACGATCAAATCTGATTCACTTTTAGATTAAAATAAAAAATTATTTTCAAATCACGAATTTAGCCTTTCTATTGAGGCTAATCAATTTACATCTCTTGTACTTATCCATAAAACCAATATTTTATGCTTCCAACCTTGTAATACCCATCAATTCTTTTTGTTGTCAGTATTATTACTACTATTATTGTCATAATAACCATTATTATTGTTGCCATCGTCTTATAATTTCTGAATATGAAAGAAAATACTTTGATGATCTCATTTTGATTAGCAACAAACTCGAATTACGCATTCATCTAATTTTAAAGAAGCAAAAAGACAAGCTTTGTAGATTATTTTATTAATTTACTTGAAATTAATTATATTAAAGTAATCAAGGTTCGAATTTGCTGAAATCCGTTGATTTCTCTTGTTCTAATTCTAATTTATGTATTCAATGATTCATTTTTGATTTTTTTCCAAAAAGAAAACGAACAAAGCAAAATTGAAAAAAGTTACACCTTTCACAATCAAAAAGCGGCCACGTATGTCTACATATCTATGATTCATATCAAATAAAATAGAAGAAATAGAAAAAATCTAACAGGACTTAGAATTGCAACAATTCATTTGAATGTCCTGAATAGTTATTTGAATAACGAGCGCTAAAAGTCACCGTGTTGCACAATAAATCAGCGACAATAGTGACAATATGCCGATTTAATCGCGAAATTGCCATCAATTTTGGGGGAAAATCTCTCAAAATCTTAGTCTAGATTAAAATTATACATTTTTATTGATTAAAATTGTGAAAATTTCCTTTGGGATTCGATAAAAATTTCTATTTTAGACTAACAAAGTCTAATGGAAGGTTAAAATAAATTCTCCTTTCTATTATAAAATTTTGGGATGGCATTTTGGAAGGTTATTCAATTAAGAGTCTTGCTCGAAAGGTAGTTCGCATTTTTCCCCTTTCTTTGTAAATTAACAATCTTCCTTCAATAGACGTTTGAGAAATCAGTTACTTAGAATGTGCTATTTCGAAAAACTTGATCATTTTAGACGCTGTTTTTAGAAAAACGGAAACGAAAATCAAAACGGGAATGGGTTGACCAAGAAGCCTTAACTTTTCTTGATCTACCTATATGTGTTTCATTTCATTTTATTGATTATACAAGCAGTTGTACTTCTGAATGTTAATACACTTTTTTTGACTAAAAATGCGGTTTTTCGCAATTATCAGAAAATCCCGTTTGATTTTCCAAATTTCTTGGGGTAACGGCCGCACAAAATTGAATTCTGAATCGAATGAGATATGTCCCATTTCGATATCTTTTGGCGTTTTTGAGTTGTCCTTGCGAATTATTTTCCATTGTTCACTTCGAGCGACTAAGTTATTATTATAAGAAACAAAGATAGAAAAGATGGTATTTAGCAGTTATACCAACTGAAAATATCATCCTAATTTCTATTTTAGGCTAGTTGAGATTATCAACTGTTAGTAACTTTTGAAGCTTTACGTTGGTTAACCTTCGGAAACGTCATTTTAACATTTGATAATTCGCCTAGCTTCATTAAGATTGCGAGTAATACAAATAAAATAGAGTCTTTGATATTCAATTCAATAAATTCTCAATTAAAAAGCAAAGAAAAAGCTATTTTCATGGTGAGATTACTGCACCAAAGATGGGAACTACTAATGACGAATAAGAAAAACAATGCAACTGTTGTCTGTCTATATATATATGGGGCTGTCGTCGCGACGCTGCTGTCACCATACCGTTACACCCAGGAGGGATAGAAAACAGACAGAGATAATATTTTAAAGGGATAGAAAGATGTGTAGGGTGGGTAGAGACGGGTATATTGACCTCGGTCGGGTCGATAACGATGTCTGGCGCCGACACGCGCTCCGTACTCGCGTCGCGGCGGCGTCAATGGATGACGTCACAAAATACAAGTTAGACACCACGCCCCATATTCTAAAAGGGATAGAGAAAGGACGAAATGGATGAGAAAGAGAGTTGCAATTACTATTAGCAATTAAAGACACAACTAATTACAATTTCGACGCCACCACTAAACCACTACCACCACCATTACTACTGCCTACTATCTCGCTGCCAACCACTTCAATACACGGTCGTCACACGTCATTTATTGAGGGGCGTTTGGTAGGCTTCATTCAAAAATTTTGCTCTTTTTTAACACCTACTATATAGCCCTAGGTCGAGAGAAAAGGGGGACACGGCCAATAATAAAAATCGAAATATACGAGGTAGAGTTGACACGTACAATACCGACAAAGGGTGATTTAATTAGAGTCGATGTTCGGTACTTGATTAGAGGAAATTTTGTTGAGTTTTTAACAAAATTTCCGGCATTTTCCCTCCTTTATACCGAAAATTTATGGCGATGATTTAAAATGTTTACAGGTGGCAGCTGTAGACAATCTAGGAAATTTAGGGAGAGAAAGTCGGCGATAAAGGGGACGATTTGATAATATAAGGGTGTATAATTCTCTGTCTGTCTGTTAGTGAATTTGAACGAATTTGTTGGGATAGGTCTCAAAACAACCAAACGAGCCAGACAGAAATCCATACGCATAGCAGAACAGCAGCCGTTGCAAAGGGCTGTGACCTGGCTAGACTTGGTTTAGAGTGGTATAGATATGAGGGTGGCGCGGTGGCGGTGGTGGTAGTAGTAGTAGCAGCGGTGGTTTGAATCTTTGTCTCTTCACTGCTATTGCTACTACTACCACCACCACTTTTACAACCACAAACACTACCCTTTCCCAATGGCAATATAGTACCGTTTCTTGTATAATACACTTACAAGTGTAGTAGTAGTGAAAGAAAGTTTTTGGAATGGTTCGAGTAGGATAAGGATCTGATCTGTCTCCTCTTTTCAAACTTTCATCTTATACCAGACGCGAATAAATCATCAAAACACGCATTTATTTATACGAGGAGGCGAAGAGGGTGGCCTTAACAATACAGCCAGACGGATTAAATTCAAATACAACAGAGACAGACAAAGAATTAATGATACGTAAAAGAGTAGCAGTGGCAATAATAAAGCAAGGTCTTGAAGAGAGCTTTGTAGCGAATTTTTACATCGACAAAAACCGTTAGTGATTGTATCACATTTCATATTCCTTTCTAGAAAAAATTTTTGCTTTCCATTTTAATTCTGTTAGTTAATTTAATGGAATTAACGATAAAATCATACAGATTTACCCATGGGGGGTGAAGGCCGTTAGACATACAACCAACATTAATATACAGCCATTTCAGACTGACTTCACCAACCGTAACGTACTGTATTTTTAATTGCGTATCGCCTTTTATACAATTTTTTTCTGTAACCTTTTATAAAAAATACGTTCCTCCATCCGAACAACAAACACAAAAACGAACGTTACAAATCTCACCATTATAAATAATTTCAAAAAAAAATATATCGAAAAGAGGAGGGTTTGGAACATTGCTAAGATAATTAATAACGGTACGATAATTATTAGCATAATAACAATGTACTTACTGAAGTCAATAAGTAATCTACCATATCCTTGACGTTGGTATGGTGGTAAAGTCAGGATACAGGAAACGTTGTAGTTTAGAAAGGAATTCTTTTCCTGTAATCAAAAAAACAGAAAAAATCAATGTAAAAATCTCACGGCAATTTCTTGTTACTTAAACAAGTCATTTGAATAACAGGAAATATCAAGTAGAAAAAATGAAGTTTTGGTTTTTCCACAGCCACAACTAAGAGGAAAAACCTATGAAAACTGATTCCAATTGAAGAGTTTAGTGTTTTTGTCGCTTGTACCAAACGCCTGTCAATTTTTTATCGTCTCATTTGATAACAGGATAGATATTGCTTTAAACCATTCCCGAAATCGTGAATGGATTATTTAAAGATCGCTTCATTGTTGGATTCAGCGTTTCTATTTTTGGTTAAAATATGTTTATAGATATTAAAATTCCATAGGAATTATTTCAAATATTCAAAACAAATTTACATGTGTGTGAGAGCCAAAAAATTCCAATGCCAGATTTTTTTATGTAATTCTGAAAAATCATAAATACAACAAATAAACAGTGCAATTTTTTATTTGGAAAACAAGACATTTGCAGAAATTTGTCAAATAAATCGGCTCCAACGTCTACGTAGTTTAAAAGTACTGATTCGAATTTCAATCGCATTAACCATCAATTTTGTTATAAATTTTATAACTTGAACTGGGTTTATAGATCAGATTTTTGTTATCAAAAACCTCTGAGAGTGACAATCGAGATTCTTTTCAAATTGGGCTGATTTTCTAACGAAATGACCAAAGTTCAATTGCAAATAGCCTATCAGAAAATAAAGAAAATTTCAACATCTGGGTAAGTTTCGGACAAAGCAGTTAAAAACGAGAAAGACTTTTATAAAATAGAATTAAAAATAAAGAAACATATTTTAATAAAAAATCACTAAAATAAACAATAAATAATTTCTCAAAATTCTAGAAGAGCACAATAAACACTCGAATGAGATTAACAAAATTTGGAATTGTAAGGTTAGATTTGGAAACATCTGGGGAATTCTATTACCAACTTATTTTTATTTTAATTTTCGATTCCTATCAAATCGAAAGTTTTGGCGCGCCCCTCAAGCAATCAAATTCCCATCTGCTGCTACTTTTACAATTCCAAATTTGGGGTGCTGTTATTTTTGAAGAATTATTCAACTTATCTATTACTTTGGTCATTCCTTTAGAAAATCTGTCCAACTATATAGTTTCACTTGTGGTTGTGAGCCGATGTGACAAATTTTTACACGAGGGTAAGCTGTAATTTAATTCCAAGGCTATCGTAGTTTTAGCCCCTGAATAAATGCAAATATGATAAATTCCTAGAATAGATAACGTTTATATTCTTTTAGTTAATATTCATGAATTTGTTTTGAATAACCCCCTTATTTGGACAACTGCGAATTGAATTCGCTAGGGTAGTTTAATTGATTTTTATTTTGTTAACTGAGTTTAAATGTACAATTAACCAATCCTTGAGGCGTTTACCGATCATCATCAGCCAATTAGTCAATGATTGAAATTTATTTGAGCAATTTCAGCAAGTCGAAAGACCAATTTTACCATTCTCTAGACTTCCAGTTTTATTACCGTAAAGTCAAGTTGTTGAAAATATTGTAGACAAGGTATAAATTGTGTAAATATAGGTGGATGTGCATTGAGTGGAGTATAACTGGAATCGAAAAAACATTGCTATTTATAAGCCCTTCTTCCAGTACAAAACTTGAAAGAATTGCTCGTTAATGTTCTATAAATCCGGTTGCAAAATTACTATTACGGTTGAAAATCATAATTAACTGTCGTCGAATATAATTTTCTTGTCATTACAAGTACATTTAAATTAAGTAAAAATTGGCGGATTGAGTTGATGCGATTCTCTGAGAAAATCTGCTTTGAAATTCAAATCTAATTGCACAATAATTTAGTTATTTGTAAAACTGTAATTAAAAAGAAATCGGGAATTGTGCAATATTTAAAAACAATGCGCTCCAATTGATTCGTACGTTAATTTCAGGCGAATATGCGATTTTCGAAGCCACATAAACGCCACAAATTAACATGTATTTGTCGATAATTGTTTATTAAATTCGACAGTAATAAATGGAGCGCACTGAAATTGGATTAATTATATGTTGAAAAAGGGCTTTTCAAACACATTATAATGATATAATTATATTATGAAAGTTGTACAATAAGTTGCTGTTATTACAATTACAGTACACCCACTTCCATTCAAATTCCAATTTGTTCCCTATTAAAGCCGCAATTATCCATTTTTGGTTCGAATATCTCAAGTTGCATCAGTCAAGGCGATTTTGGTTGACTGTACGTTGTATGGTATCGACTTGGTGTGATTTATTCGTCTAAAAATAGCAACACCAGCTGATTTTGATAGACGTTATAAATAAATAGATAAATAATCGTTATGTATTAAGTTTAGACAATCATTTCATCACGATGAATTTATTATATGTTGAAATAACTAGGTGGATGACCAAATTTGGTTATTGTAAATTTTCATATGACGTTATCATTTTATGTCGTTTTTTTTAATGTTTAATAGAAGTAGGTGGTAAGGCAACAACAACAACAAAACCGTATGTAAACGATAGATTACGTTCAATCTAAATATGGCTGTAATATAAATAACTAACGAAAATTCCACAAATAGAGTTATCAAATGGATTTTCCATAAAATAGACACCTAGTAATTCACACCTAATTGATTATAATCATCGGCATCGTCATCGGTGTGGGATGAATGAAAAATTGTTGTTGATGATTTATCAGTGACACTTTTAACTACAACTTCCTGGATGTAATTGTTTCTTAATTATCTAATATTTCTATGGAATTATTATAGTGTTTCAACTCTATTTTCCAAGTTGTTCTATTATATTATAACATTGATGTGTTTTATTTTAAATTGGATGTCATTAATCAAAATGTTAAGTAGATGCCTGTTGATTATCCTTTAAAAGAATCGAAATCATAGAATGCAACAAGCTTAGTTGGACTTAATGAATAAAATAAATGAGTATCCATTTATTTTTGAATAAATAAAACCAATCGTTGTCTTGAACTCTATTTAGATTTAGAATATTGCTGGAACAAAAAGCAACTATAGAAAGTACATATAATCATCAATCAAATTTATTTTGCCGTCCTTTTTCTATCTTCCTCCTATTGCAGATTATGCAGAATTGATAGTTACATTCATATCTATAAATAGTACGTTGGCATATAGATTGCGTCATGGTGTTTTTGTACTAATAAAATATGGAATACGTAAATAGATCTGTTCTCGCTAAAAAGTTAACGTGTATTTGTGTATTTTCTATGTATACTTCCACGCATTCATCTGACATTTATGAATGAAGATACCTACGTCTTTATAAATCCTAATGGAAATATGACATAGAATTTTCCAAGCATTTGTTTTAGTTCAAAGGAAAAAAAGAAATTAATTTGGAAGCTTGCTCAAAGACGACACTAAGCTTTTAAAACGTCAATTTTAATTCATTACAAGAGAAATTGTAACTTTTCACCCTTTAAAATAGTCGCATACACATCAGGCAATTGAACGCGAAACATAGTCAAAAGCTTCTAATAGAATCGAATTAGAAACGAAAATTTCCTGTTAACGGTGCAGTTTCCGAAACCAACCATTTGGATTTGATTTAACTAACTAGGAAGAATTTCTCAACTTGCTAACTGTTCAGATTGTTCTACAAGATGTTGATGTAGTCGATTATTAACGAAAAACATATATCCTTAAGGCTATGGCGTAAATTTAAACTTAGTTCTAACCAGTTAATAATTCTACGATGCACATCTAGTCCAATAAGAAGAATTTCTATACAGTACAATTTTATGGCGATTTTATTTTTGATCTGTATTACGTTAGTTTTAAAGAATACGGTTTCAGTCCAACAGAGTACGTTTAAATTGGAATTGGTAAGGAAGTGGCTTAACAGAAATGAAAAAATGCGTAGTAAAATTATCAACTTTTCGTTAATTTTCCGGAAAAGTAACAAGAAAGACTCGAAAGAGCTTTCAATTTTCTAAATATTGCTAGAAAATCATTGAAAAATTGAGAATATTGGCTAAATTATAGAGGAAAATATGGAAAAAATAAAACAATACACATGCTCTAAGATTATCTTTTGTGGCTCAAATTTCAATAGACATTTTCGAAAGCAAAAACTCTCTTAGATACTTCTTGAAATGCTCTTTCTAATGTTAGTATATTCACTACAATATCTTATCAAACAAAGGAGTTATTGGTGATTAAAAATTGGCATTATTTTACACGTATCAAAAAAGATGTTGGTCCTCCAGTTTTTGTGAATTTTCACAAAAACTGATAAACCTATTGGACGATTTATGGGGATTTGAAAAGCTCTTTGAAATTGCTATAAATCATTGAAAATTTGATAATATTTGTAAAGTTATAGGAAAAATATGAAAAAAATTAAGAAAAATACATGTTTCCCGATTTTCCTCTGTAACTTAGAATTCAATTGCAATTATTCAGCAAAAAACGCTCTTAGATACTCCTTAAAATGCCCTTTCCGACAATATTGTACTAATTGCAATATCTCATCAAACAAAGAAAGTACCGATCATTAAAAATCCAGTTTCCGTTTAAAAAGCGCACCCAAGAGGCAAAGACAAGGCTCTCGAATTTTGCGGAAATTCCGCAGTTACGGAACTACAACCGGAGATCTACAACATTACTAATATAAATCATGCTATAAAAGAAACTTTACAAGTAAATTGATGTACTAGAGGATAATAATCATAATTTGGATTGATTAATTGGGAAATAGAGATTTGAGGGCTTCGCCTAAACGGTTCGCCCCACCGAAAAATTGGCGACTTCCTGAAATACCTAAAGCGGTCGCCTTCAAGAAGGTCCACAACAAATTATTAAATTTATTTAATTCATACGAAACATCCTGTCCTAAAATGGATTTAGGTTCTATTAATGTCGCACATTTTTTTCGTTGTATTTATTTCATTGTATGACCCTGTATTATTGTAACATTAGAAAAAGAAAGATAGTAATAGTAGAAAGAAAATGTGTGACTCACAAAACCACCCATTTATTCATATTGAAAATTCTAATGAATGATTTATCAAAATGGCCAATAAAATTCACTTCCTGTTGATAAAAACACAGCAGTAACAAGCTTTGAAAATTAATTAAATAGAAATTTTTATTAATGTTGTAATTGTTTTTTTTTGATTATTAGATATTTGTTGATTCCCCTTGTTTTATTTATAAATTGGTAATAATAACGAACGAACAATGAATTATTAGAAAGAATTCCGATGAGGATAGCTATTTAAGAACAGTTTCCATTCCAAAATGACTGATTAAATTTATTAAATGTCGGGATATGACGACAATGTCTAATTACGTCATTTTCATCATTGGAATTCCACGAAAATTGCTATGAGTCTGAAAGCGAAAGATAAAACGGCTAATAATAATTGGAAAAACAGACATGATCGTGAAAACGTCTACAAATCGTTTTTAATTAATTTGAATATTTAAAGTTTCGTAATCGATTAAACAGGAACGTCATCATGTTATTGCAAATTCTAACGTCACATTCGTGATTATTAATTCAACAGAATGCAGAAATTTCTTCCTTTTTTGTCGTCGTTGTTTAAGGGCGTTGCAGATGGAGCAACGTTCCGTTTATTTTTTTATCATGGTTGCTTTGTTTTAATTATTATAGCTTAAATTAAACCATAGGAGTTATACTTATGTGTTGTTTGAAACTTGTAGAAGGATATGACGCAGGAAAAATCCACCGTGACTATCGGATCTTTTCATTTTAGTCATGCCATGTGAACCAAGAACGCGTCACCGCCGTTATCGTAAAATGTTATTATTACGTAAAACGGCTCACAGTAGAGAATAATTTTATAAAATAATCATTATTATTACTATTATTAGTCGTTTTTAATATGTTGTTGCATGTACCTCACCTAGAAGTCATAAAATCGACAAGATTCGTCTCGGAACGAACACACCTTTTGCAATTTCACTATTAGAACGACGACAAGAACGAAAAAGAGCAAGTTCAACAACATCTCAACATTCATCTAAAGTTTCAACGGCAACAACAACAACAACAACAAATAAAAGAAACGATGCAATTTCAGGTATTTCCGCTGATTGTCCGGACACGATACTTAAATAGAATCCAATTTGGTTTCTCTGCACCATTTCCAGATTCTCACACAACGAAAAAAAATCGATTAAAAATACACAGACGATTTCAAATTGATTCAGTATCGGTCAATCAGGATCACTTTTGAAAGCCGGTAGTCAACCGAAACGTCAAATTATTTAGCAAATTCATAAGCTTTCTTCTACTAGCAAAACAACCCAAAAAAGCACAAAGAAAACCGGAGAGTATTAAATTTAACGATAGATTCGTGATCTTTTATAAGATTCTGTCTGTCGTGGTTCATTTAACGAACACGACGAAACCACTTTGAGAAGATTTAAAACATAATTAATGAAAACTAAAGTTGAACGAAACGATACGAAAAAATAAAATTAAATCGATATTAACTATAAATGTCAATCTTAATTATACCCATTGAAGAGCGATAGAAAATTTAACCACAACTGGAGCATCGACTCAAATTGATCTAATTTCTCCAATTTTTTCTCGATTTTATTGTTAATGTTCGTGTTTAGTATTGGCTGGAAGGACGTTCTCGTCTAGTTTGTTGATTTTCTTTATGTTCGCTCCCCTTCTCTCAATTTTGTCGAAATTCAATTTTATCGTCCACTGATATCTAAAATTGCAGCATTGCAGTGAACATTTACTACATTATTTAGAACTGTATATAGACTTTTGACCTTTCAAAAAAGTGTCTAGACTCCGTCTAGATTCTCATTATTTTTACACACTACTGTATCTCCTAAATAGAATCAGCTTTAATAGATCACTAAAATCAACAACTGAAAAATTACGAAATAATCTTGATTTTCCTTGATAATATCTAATCATATTTACCAATAAGCTAAATTCTATTTTGAATTATCGCAATTTGACTGCCAAATTGGCCAAAAAATTTTGTTAATAGATTCTCAAGAACAAATTGTATTGTTTAGATCGCTAAATCCCCTGGCAATAATTGAAACAATCTGTTAATTAATTTGATCGAGCATGAAAGCTTTCAATGAAACCGACGTAAACTCCAACTTGTAATTCGATTATCGAATGAAAATAGATTTTGGTATAACAATGACACATGAAACGGTAAAAACAAAACAAAAATGCTTATTAATTAAGACCTGCTAATATTACTACTAACAATAGCAGAAACCATACATATGTAAAGTATTTCAAATACTAATACATACAATTATCCGATTTTATTACCGACAAATGAACAAATCCAGGCTGGTATTGTGCGACGTTTTTTTTAAATTTCAACAAGAATTATTTTGAATATTGATCAACGACTTTCTGGATATTCTAGGATTTGCAAAATTGGCTAATTGATGGATATTTGGAAAATTTTGACAAGACGTACTGTATAAAACAAATGACGAAAGGTGAAAGTTCAAGATGTTTTTACAACTGTCTACTGGCGCCAGACACACTCACCGGCTCTAAGCAAATCTAGACAATCGCCTTGGGGCACCAAGATTTTAGGCCACCGAATCATACCCAAAATTAATATCGTTATTAGTTATATTTAGGTTGACCAATGTCAAAATTGTTAAGGCGAAAAAACTAGACTTGAAATTATATAAAGAATAAAAAATAGAATTGTAAGAATTTCGTTATCAATTCGCTCCAAATTAAATGAACCCCAATGATTACAATTTATCAACTATCCTAGTAGTAATTATTAAAAGTATAATTAAAGTTGTTGACTAAAAATAGAGTCTAGAATTTTAGTTAAAAAGTGTTAAAATTGTTCGTCATGGTTAGAATTTACAATCAGATTAAAAATTTAAAATTTATACTTGTCGCTCTAGCTTTTATTTGAAGGGTTTTAAGTCAATTTCCTGAAGAGTATTTGAATTAAATTTGAATCAAGTAGCTCATCGAGTTGTTCGAAACATGATCGCTTTTGACGATGTTGAGTTTCTCAGAAAATGACTCAGAAAGCATCAAAGATGCTCCTCACTTTGATTCTTTTCATTTTTCTCTATTCGGTTTCGTGTTTATTCTAGAAAGCACCCTCGAGTCTTTGTGAGCCAAGAATCGCAATATTTTCGAAAAGGAGAGTTTTGACCAACTTCCGATGAATTTTGTTAAAACGATCTCCGTGAATTCCCTTATGAGTCCTTAAAATATTTTTCAAATCGCTCATCAAATAACAGGTGTTTCTAGAAGAAGTAAAGCTGAGTATTTTCTATTTCTATGAAATAGGAGTTTTCAAAATCTGGATTAAATTCCGAGAACTCACCCTAGAAAACTACCAAATCGTGGCCTTTCCAACAGGAAAATTTGCCAAAAAAGCAGACAATTTAGTATAAGAATATCAGTACAGCTGAGTTTAATTCACAAATTTATAGAAATTGTCAAATTTCTATGCTGCATTTCATTTTTTGCCATTTATTTCAGCTTTTCCCCCTCTACTACTACTAATAAAATGGACTATTAGTTTCGTAAATTCATCAATTTCGAAGCAATCTAAAGAGACAAAAAGATGGAGACAAATTGATAATAAAAGTAGATTTCCGTGTTGAAACGTACCGAGGGAATATCAAATATTGAAATTACGCCACTATTTTGTATTAATTAAAAAAAAAAACACGAATATCATTACAATATTAATAATTAAGAATTAATTAGTAAATAATTTAGTTGAATTTAAACTATTTGAAGTTGACAAATAAATAACTCGGTTCTGTGTTAACAACTAAATAATAAATACGATAGTGTTTTTAGTTTATTACATTAAATTGTTTGCTATTGATAAATTTAGTAATAAAATGTATTATTTGAATTGAGACAAAAGCGAAATAATAAACATGTCCTGATTTTCAGAATATTTCAAAATTGCATTGCAAAGACTAAATTAAATATGATTAGTCATCTATTTATTATTCCAACAATAATTTCCCGTTGTCTTCTTCTTTATAGAACCTACTAGTTAGTAAAATCGACAATTTACCAACATTTTCATTAATTTTAATTCCAGTCTAATTGCGAACGTATTTCAATCAAATTTTGTGTTTTGTATGTTCTTTATGAAAACGTTAAGTTTCCGTGACGGCACAAAATCCAGTGAATCATTCATGAAAATTCCAAATTACCACTACGATAGGTGGAAGATTCTGTGCATTTACAAGAGGGATAACGTTCAGGTCATCGCCACCACCACCACCACCACTAGCGTCACGACGCATCGTACTCCACACCTCACGTAGAGGCGGAGTTCTCTCTCCAAATGCGTATACAGTTTAGACAGGGTTATATAAAATACGAATAAGAGAGAAATTGCATCCCTGCGTTGCTGAATAGAGATAGAAAGAGAACGGGAGAGTTGTTGCTATATTGCTGCTACTATACTACTACTACGTTTACTATTATTATTACTACTACTACTAGCAGCAGCAGCAACAGCAACAGCAGCAGTAACATCGTCTGTCTGGGCCAGACGTCGGCTAAGGTCATTGAACTGGCGAGACGCGACGCCACAGACGCCCAAATCATCCCATCCCAAACTATGATGTGATTGACCTAGCACGACGACGATGACTCTACAATAGGAATGCGTTTTCACCCCTATCATCAATATCATTTCTCGTTCACATATTGTGTGCAGAATACGAAGGGGAAATTACACATGTATACAATGAATAAAAAATCAACAAGAAAAAAAACGAAACACAAGAGGGAAATCATATGTTTTAATTGGGGCGACTATTATTTACATCATTTTTTTGTTGTTTTATAGAAAAAAACCCACCCTTATAAACGTTGTTTCAAGTTTAATTAACTGTACATTGGTACAAAACGGAAACTTACAGGTTTTTGTTCTATTATTGTTGAAATTATCGGTGCGGATGTGGTGGTAAAAGGTGTCATATTGTGACATCAAACAGTAGAAACTAATAATCGATGAAGTTGCTGTGCAATGTATGGAATCTTGTTGTAATTACTCAGACATATTACTTAATCAACTCGTTTATCAGATTATAGTGGGAAAAGTTGGGAGTTTTTTTTTATTTATTTTTTGTTAAATAAATTTTTAAATTTTCCAACAGACAGACAATAATAACAACAACTATAAAAACAGGAACAACTTTGAAGACGAGAATTTATCGGTTTTACGACTGCAAAACAATATCGTAAAATTTGAAGTAAACTATACACAAAACAACAATAATAATAGCTGAAGAAATCGTGTTTTGACGATACATTGTTCAAATTTTACAACTGTCGAATAATTCGTGAGATTCTTTTAATTATCGCGTTTTATTTCGTTTAATTATCATAATAAAACTGTGACACATACTCAACCATCATCCATTTAAGGATAATCCTATCTTTATATAAAATAAAGACAATTCAAGACGCTATTCTTGTTGTTGAGCAATTACACATTCTTTTCCTCATACAGTTCAAGATTGTTGATATATAAATAACTGGTTACTATACAAATAATAATAATAATAATAATAATATAAAAGACAACACGATTGAGAGCTATACAGTTCACTTTATTTATGTATATTGGTATAAATTTCTCTCCCTTATTCTTTATTGTAAGCTATTTAAAATAAGTACATGTCATGCCTTGTAGGAATTCCATTCTTTTATTCACATCACTATAGTTGATCGTCTTTCAATCCTTTTTTCTGTTTTGATTTGTTTAAATACGATCTATAAAGGTGGAAAAAATCATATACAGTTTGTTATAACAGATTATACCGCTGCTTAACTTGTTTAAATAACAATTTTCTTCCTACTTGTTATCCTTTTACCAACAGTTGGTATTCGAGTCGTTAGAAAGAAAAATGAACGAACATCTTTCATCCGTCTATCTTGATTATTACTATTATTATTATTAGTATAGTGGATATATTTATTTGAAACATGATTAAAATCGTTCAGTTTATACAAGATTTGATTCATTTTCAATATAAAATTGCTGCAATTTGAAAGAACATCAAATTTCTGTCCAACTTGATACTTTGGTTCTAATTTCAGTTTAGAATCATCGAGAAAAATCTAATTGCCCCGATATTTAATTAATTTAAGTATTTTGTGGAATTCTATCTAGTCTGGTCAGTTTACACAATACTTAATCACTCCATTTTAAGACTTCAAATTGGACCTTTAACTAGATTAATCGTGATCGGTGATTTTCTAGAAACTAACAATTTCGGCTAATTTGATGTTCCAATTCATGTTTACGTGTTTATCAACAACGTGCCATTTTTTTCCGCCATAATACTTGTACAATTGATATAAATAGTAAATTGAGTCTTATCAATTAAATAAATCTGAGAATAAAACGAAATTAAACAAGATATTTTTATCAATATTAATTATTCGGTTGGAAGAATTGTCTTGTTATATTTAACAATTGTTTCTATCATTAAACTATTACCAGTTATTGTACAGTTGTAGTCTACAAATAGACAATTTAGAGATAAAATGAAGTACATAAGATATTCATTGTTATTTAAGAAAATCATTCAATTTATAAGTGAAAATGATTTATATCGAATATTTCAATTAGATTTAGTGTTGTTTTATGGTTAAAACATGGATTATTAAATTGATGTGTAGTGGAAAAACAGCCTTTTTGGGATTATTCTATTGTCGAATAATCTGGGAATTTATCCATTCATAATATTGAACAATTGAGCAAAAGTGTGCTTATCAGATAAGGACTTCTCATTCAACAAAAATTGTAAAAACCACAGAAATCCCTATTAAAAGAGAATTATTGATAATTTTCATTCAAGCAATAAATGCTTGTATTATGGGCTCTAGTACGTAATAAAACTAAACGAATTTGTGTATTTTATATTTAAATTTCTACTAAAATTTCTATGTTCCTTGTATAGTTCTCATTTATGATAAATATTTGAAATTATTTTGAAAAAAATCGATAAAACGTGCATACACTGAAATATTAATTAAATTCTGCAATATTCTTAGAATTTTCCTCAATATCTACCGTAAACTTTAAATTGGTCTATGTAAAATGTGAATTTTATTCAAATAAAAATTAATTATTAAAACTGTCTAAATATTTCTAAAAACTGATTTCCAGTCAAAACAACTATAAATTATTAAAAGCAAACAATGCAATAATTATACGTTTCAGTTGTTAAATTTTGCACCGGATTTAAATTGATCCTGGCGTATAATTATACTGATTTTAGTGGAAATTATGTCTAGATCTTCTTAGAAGAACGACAATTTAACCGATTATAATGGCAAGTTTTAGGAATTTTTTTAAACAAACCAAATCTATTATTTCTTTAACTTACAAAATAGCCAAAAGAACAGAATTTAACGTTCATATTAATAAATTTATTCTAAAATAGACGTTTTCTTGAAATTCAAAAATTGCTTGTCTTAAAGATCAGCTTCCTTATAGATTAATTTTTTATATAAATTAAAAAATGTCGTATAAATATAAAAAAATTGTCATTTTTCAGATGATTTACAATCGACATTTATCGAAATTTATAGTCGTATTAAAAATTAATTACGGAAGAATTAACAAATCAAATCAAAATTAGAAATCTTACCTTACTAAAATAACCAACAGTATGACATCCTTCACTATCCACCATTGTCATAACGTAGAATAAAAACGGTTCAACATCATAATATAAAGTTTTATGATCTAAAAAGAATTTCGCTAATAAACATAGATTTTGACAATATTGTTTATAACGTTTCCCATCCACTTCCCATACACTAATTTTATCTTTACGATAGACTTCTTCACCAGGTGGATGTCGCCATACACATTTAACAATATGCCTTTGTAGAACTGTACGTGTTTTCATATAACGCAAACAATATTCACAGATGTATAATTTTGGTAAACGGGCATAATCTTCTGGATATGGACTTTGATACCAGACTTCCATTTCAAATTTGCCCATTTCAATACATTTCGTACCTTTAGTATTCGGTTGTAATTTTAAATCTTCTTCAATCTTGTCACTAGCTAGAGCTTGGGCATCACGAAACAATTTCAAATCGTAATCAGAGACGAAATTCGTCAAATCCGGCTCACTATTCTTATCAATTGTTATCTTATTATTACTACTATTATTATTATTATTTATACTTAAATCATCGTGTTCTAATTTGAATTTCATATGAATATCGCGGATTTTTTGTAGGTATGTTTTTTGTTCTTGTGTGGGTTGTAATTTTGGTGATTTACGATATATTTCAAATGCTTTCTTACGCAATTCCTCACGTTTTCTACGTTCAATTAATTCCTCTTTACATTGATTTATTGTTAAATTATGATAGATTGGACATGCTTCTAACGTGAAATGTTTATCATATTTGCCACTCAAATGACCTAAACTATTACAACCTTCTAATGGACATTTGCGTTCTTCAATTATAACAACATCATTCTGGCGTGATTTCGAATCATTCCTCTTATTATTATTGTTATTATTGGAATTTTTCGCTTTACCTTTCGTTGATACTGGTGCACGTTTTACAGGTGAACGACTCAATGAACGTTTCGTACTCTCAGTATCTGAATCTGTATCTGAATAGCAATTTTTACCTAAAACATGCTTCGACTTTCTCGTACTAGCTGAACGTGTTAATTTTCTTGTAACTTGTTTTGTCTGCTGTTGTTGTTGAGGATGTTGTTCATTATCCGAATCACTAATTTTCGATTTCTTCACCGTTACAGACGATGATTGAGGGATTTTTTTATCATTTTTTCGCGTTGTTGTCGCTATTATTGTAGTCTCTGATGATTCTTCACTAGTATCACTATCCGAACTACTCGTACTAGCCGTTGATGATGTTGCTGAACTAGCTGAACTGATAATCGGTTTTGATTTCTGTGCAGGTTTCTCTAGTTTTTTCTCTTGTATTTTCGTTTTTTCAACAGTTCGTACTGAAGCCTTCGGTCTGGCTTTGACTTGTGTTAATTTCTGGCGATTTTTCTTCGATATTTCCTCACAATCCGATTCAGAACTATTCTCCGGTGAGAAAATACTCTTCTTTTTATTCGGATCAAATTTCTCATTATTACTACTACTGCTACTACTATTACAACCACTTTTATTCGGTAATTTCGTTTTGTTTGTTTCTTTATTTCGATTCAGTTTTGGATTTATCGGCTTATTAACGACTTTCGTACTAATTACAGGTTTATTTGTTGTTTTTGGTAGAATTGTAGCACTGCTTTTCGGTTTAGTTAAATTCTTCCGTTTTAAATTCTGCTTATTCTGTTGTGCTTTCGAATCATCGTCTTCCGATGAATAAATCGCTGTTCTTGTAGTTTTAGCCGTCTTTACTATTTGTTGTTGTGCATGTACTTTCGTTCTTTGAAGATTCTTATTATCATTATTACTATTTTTTGTTGTTATTGTTGTAACTGTTGTCTTTACAGTATCGCAACTTTTACGTGGATTTTTCTGTACAAGTGCTGATCGTTTATTTGATTCATTCGATGATTGTTGTTTAACAGATTCTTGTGAACTTGACGATTCACTATCACTAGATGATGAGCTATCTGAACCACTTGAAGACGACGTTGTTGTTGAGGAATCTGTTGAAGCCGACGATGATTCAGTTGAACTTGTATGCTACAATTTTTTAATACAAAATTAATAACACTAGTAGTTGATAATATTCGAGAAATTACCTTTTTATTTGGTGCGGTCATTATTTTTAAAAAAATTACCACTTGTAAATATTTTTATTTGTAAGCTGTCAAAGAAATGTCAATGTCAATACCAACATTAGCGACATCTATAATACAGGGACTACTCGTATGTAATCTATTAAATTTGTAGTAACAAAAAATTGTAAGTTATCAATAATTTGATCAAATTAATAATAAATGATTGTAATATAAGCAAATTATTTATGATATTAATCAAATTTAATAAAATTTTGATATTTGTGTCAATCAATTTACTAGTCACAGCACTCCACTGGTTTCATAAGCGATGATCGCGCCACCATTATATACTGATTAACTAAATGTAGCTCTAATTTTGCCTAAAAAATCCATTTTAAATCGTAAATCAATCATTATTATTATATATAAATATTGCAACTCATATTTTTTGTACAATTGTATTATTGTAAATAATTTAATTTGGAAATTGAAGGTATTTATTAAATAAAAGAAGAGGGCTACTCTTATGAGTTTGTAACCTACAATTGTCACCTATTTGTCAACTTGACGTTTCTTATTTTTGTTGTTGTCTTGATTTGTATGAATTAAAACTAGTGAAATTTTTGATTATTTTCCGTTAAAAATGTCGTGTGAAATTCGTATTGTTGCAACAATTAACGATATCCCATCTATTCGTCGATGTTTATTTCCAACAGATGATCAACGAGGTGATTTTTGCATTTTAACAAATTTTAGTTTTATTGTTATTATTTATCGTTTAGGTACAGACAGCTGGTTACAATTGTGTCAAACATCTGTGTCACCAATTGGGGATATTATTGCAATAGCAAGAGAACGACGTTTGGTTGTTTTACAATCGAAATGGGATTCGGAATCGTCGATCAGTCAATTTCAAATCGTTTATTCTGGTTCGGTGCACGAGAGCGATAATATCAAAGGTGTTTTATGTCTACCGATTGTTAATCAAACTAAAAGTTCGCATGTATGTGTCCAGTTTTATTTGTTTTGATTATAAATTTAATTCGATTGTAGGTATCGCTAGATTGGACGTGTATTCTGTTAGGATTCGAGTCAGGTTTCATACGTTTCTACACAGAAAATTGTGATTTATTATTAGAAGAACAATTACACAATGAAGTGATTTCCAGTGTGAAATGCCAAAGTCAACATAATCCACGTCCGGATATCTCGCCGGAATTACACCCGGAGGAGATTTACGTACAATATCAAAGTAACGTTTGTGTTATTAGTGGTGGCGATCTATTTCCATTGTTGCGATCGTTACGAGTAGAATTGGCGAAAGTTCAAGCGAAAGGCGAACAAATGGACTTGATTCAGGGCAATATAGTGCCGAAGAAATGGGGCTTTCAAGACCAAGCTATCATCAATGATATCGCCGTTGTTGGTGTTAATTTACATCAAACATTTGATCATCTATTAACAGCGTCGACTTGTGGTGGTTTCGATACGAAATATCGCTCATCGGCGCCTTATAACAATCTAGTTATAGCAGTTGGTTCGCGGCCTTTTGCCGGTTTTCATTACGCTCTAGAGGGTTGTACACAGCCTGTTTTTAGTGAACTCACTAAAGCTGTAGCAACAAAACTTAAATCAGCACTACCGTAAGTTGATTGTATCGAATAATTGGAATTGAAATTGAATAAATTCTCGATTAGGGGTTGGTTGACTGGTAATAAAGCTTCTGTGGATAGGCAACCAACAATAGCGATGCAACCGATTGATCCGATGGGTTGTCGTTTCGGTTTATGCGATCTACGCCGGCAAGGTACCAATATTATTCTAACACAAGATCATAAATTTGCAGCAATTGGTGATAGTTTAGGACGGGTACTATTAATTGATGCCTTTCGTGGTGTTGTATTGAAAATTTTTAAAGGCTACCGTGATGCCCAATGTGCTTTCATTCAAATAACCGATGAACGACACAAGAAACACCATCACGGCAATAAAATTGCAACGTTTCTAATTGTTTATTCGATTAAGAAAGGAACATTGGAGATTTTCACAGTACAACAAGGTGTTAAAATAACAACATTTACAGCATCGAAATTTAGCCGATTGATCTACAATAATTATAATCTAATGGGTTTTAATATAACGACAAAATCGCGATTTATATGCCAGTTTACGACAGTATTAATAGATAATGATGGGAAGATTAAAGAGATATCGATACCATTCCATTTTGCTCTATTGAACGATGAGGAGAATAATAAGAAAGCGCGCGATATACATTTATTGAAAAAATTGAAGCATTTACTGAAATACGGCGAGTTAGATGATGAGAAATATCAAAAAATTTACGAGATTTGTCTTGAATTAAAGACAGTGGATTATAAATTGCAAACGTTAGAATTGTTGTTAATTAATAAAGAAATCAGCGTTGAAATGTTGTTGAAATATGTTCAGTATTTTAATGAAAATCACGACGATCATGAACAATTAAAAATAGAAGCCGAAAATTCGTTGAATTTAGTAAATTTTTATTTATTTTTACTCGATTTAAAGAGCGATGATGACAATAATACCGACGATGATGGAATTAAATTAAATTTAGATACTAAAGACTTGGGTAATTTGCAAAAATTATTAAATTTATCAACAATAAACGATAATAATGTTAAAAATAAAGTTGAATTTGTTGATGATAATAATAAACTATTACCATCGGATTTTTTATCAATATTCGATTTGAAAACAAAATTATTGTTGAAAACAAATTTAGACGAGATAATTTCGTATAAAGTCTCCGAGTTTATTTTTAAAACAACAATCGATGGTAATTATCGAAATTTCAACAATTTACAAGACGAAATTATTAAAACACAAATCGCCACAAAAGATATTTTCTATTTGTTGATAAATTATTGGGTGAATCGTCCTTTAGAGAATCACATAAATCTCGAGAATGAGATGAAGAATTTCTTGACGATTCTCTTAAAATTTATTAAATTTGTCGACAATGACGACGATAATAATGAGAGATTTTGGTGTGGAATTCGGGAGATTTTAACAAATTCATCAAAACCGTTTCCTGCATTGATTGCAGCCATTCTATTTCGAATAGTTTTGAAAAACATCGAGAAACACAACGATGATGTTGATGATGATAATTTAGAGATTTTAACGCAGGAGATGATCGAATGGTCGTTATTAATCGGTAAACTTGAAGATATTTCATTGTTGAATATAATTCTGGCTAAAAGTATCGTTGTAAATTCGGCGAAATTACCGAAATTGAAGTTCGATAAATTCCAAATTAGTTTAAAATTGATATTGGAAAATGGTCGGGGTTGTGTTAGCGAATTTGTTAGTAAATGGTTGACAATTTACGGTATTGATCCGGAGAATTTGGTTTATAACGATTTAATTTCGTCGAAAAATCACGCAGATGAAAATGATGATAAACGAAATAAACAACAAGATTTCGATGCGTTACCGGAACAGGATTTATCACCGGAAAGAGTTAAGGAAGTCGAGAATGAGGAGATTTTCGAACTGTTGAATCTGCTAAAATTACAGTTTCCATACAGTTTAGATACGAATTATTTATTAACAAACATGTGTTGGGAATATGTGCTGGTTTGGCAGAAGAATATACAAGATTTGCATTATTTAGAGGCTTGTTTAAAATGTATAAGCTTCGTTCCGAATAGTTACATCAAACAAGGTGTCTATAATTTAGTTTGGAATATTCATTTAAAAATTCTATTCGAAACTAGTTGTAAATTAATAAACAAAGTCGGTAAATTACCAAAAGAACGGCTATGTAAACAAGATACCGGTTTTAGCGATAGTAATTTAACATTATTTTTACGAATTTGTACGGATTTTTTAGCGAATTTCATTGAAACAACAATCAAAGATTGCTGTAATGGCAATAATAATCAAATTAAACCAAATTTACAATATGAACCGCTTTGGGATGGTCAAGAATTACAACAACAACAACAACAACAACCGTTAATCGAATTAACAATACAACAAAATTATATTAATTACGATCTGTTGCATTTACACTATCAGTTGAGTTTAACATTGCATATGATGACGGCCTTATCGATAAAACATACAAAACCGATTAATAATCTATTCGAATCGTACATGTTGAATTTATTCTTTCGAGATTTCCAACACCAACCCGAAGATGTTCAAATTAATTGGAATTACACCGATTTAAAAGTACAACAATCCAGACAACAATTTTTATATAAAATTATAACGTCTACTATAGAAAGTATACAATATAATAGCGATGATAAGAGATATTATTGCAAAGAACACATCAAATGGATGTCGAAAGTTGATGAATTATCGCGATTATGGAATCTAAATTTGGATGATATCTATTGTTATCGTTTAATAAATATTTATATGAATGGTTTTGATAGTTTAGGTGATGAATTATTCAATACGGTTAACAATCGTAAGAAATTAGGGCCCGAATTGTTGAAAATCGTCGGTAAACGCCTATCGCGATATTTAGCGACTACTCCAAATCTACCCAAATTGATGGCCGTATTGACCACGTCAGTCACACGATATATGGACGAATTGGTAAGCCCCCATTTTTCTTTATTTTGGTGCGTTTATAGCTCTATAATAGAATTTCTTAGAGTACAATTTAGAGTTAAGATAACTGAAAGCAATTTCTTTCAGGACAAAGAGTGGTGTGCGCCCACCAATCTAGCCCAAATCCACAATTTAGCTCAACATTGCCTGTTATGTTTCACCGATGATGATCATAAATACGAGCGTAGAATCGCTGAAATGATCATAGATGGATGTGAAACTATAGAACGTTTGGATTGTTAATAAAACCAATTAAATCTATTTGTACATATTGTAACAATAAATTTTAATTTAATACAGTTATAATTTAGTTAGAAATCAATCAAAGATTCTGTAACAATTCTAGATTAGTCTCCGGTTCAGGTAGATCCGGCTCTAGATTTTTCGCCGACACGAAATACGCTTTAGCCAGATTATTTTTACCCATTTTGTGGTACAAAACGGCTAAATTATTAAAGGCTGATGCGTGTGTTTGGTCAGATATTAGACATAAATTCAAACATTGCATTGCCAATTCTACATCTCCAATAGCCTAAAATATTGAATTAAATTATCGGTTAAACAAAAAAATTTCAATTACTATAGCTAGATGGGATAAATTGAACCAAACTTCGGCTTTAATTAGCGGATCAACGGCCAAATCTAACGCCCTTTGGAAACACGCCAGAGTTAGATCTAATTGTTGCGAATACAAACAGCACAAGCCGAGATTGTTGTAGATTTCTGGAGAATGCGCCCCCATTGCCAAAATTCGTCTGAAATACTCGATTTTTGATCGGGAAATTGTTTAAATTTCGACAATTACCGGTAGTACCGGAGCGCTAATTCTGGTTGATTATTGTAGAAGTGATACATGCCGATACAGGCGATAGCTTCAGTGTTCATAGCATCTTCAATAGCGACGCTACGGTAGTGTCGAACCGAAGTTGTGGTTTCGTTTAGGACTTCATAGAGACGCGCGAATTCTGTTAGAATTGTGACATCGTTCGGGAAGATTTCAAGACCGCTCTTGCAGATTTCGATAGCGCTTAATGGTTGGTCTAATTTTAGATAAACTCGAATTAAACGAACGAAAGTTTCAATGTGATAGAATTGTTTCAATGCGCTACGTAATTGTTGTTCAGCATCTCGTATTAGATTCAAACTTATATAGCATTTTGCTAATTGTATTTTCCACCACCAATCGTTAAATTGGCACGATTGTGTCGCTTGTACAGCCAATTCCATTGAATTCCTTATATCGTTCTCGTGATAATACAAATATTCGAATAGTGGTTTGGATAATTGTTGATTCTTGGCGTATTTCGTTAGATTCAAACGGGAAATTTGAATGAACGGACCGTCTTTTTGGCTGTAAATCGCTGCTGTACCCAAACGGATACTGCGAACCGATTGGCTGGTTAACGGACGGGCTGTTTTCAGGCGATCCATACTAGAACCGGGCCGTTGTTGGGTCGTACCAGGACGTACAACTCCGGATAATGGACGGCCTGTTGAAGTTCTAGGTCTGGCGCTACAATCAAAAATATTAACAGGATTTGTGCGATATTTAGTCGGAATTACCCTAAAATTGAAGTTGTAGGGGCTGCAATTTTGATCGATGTTCCTGGTCTTGGTACAGTTGCTAGAACATTCTCATCCAGATAATCGTTAACGATTTCGTCGCTATCCAAATCGTCGATATAGACGCGTTGGGTTAAAGCTCGCATTTTTAAACACCACACAGCTTGGTCTAATGGTTGTTTCTCTAAGAGACTCGTACAAATTTCGATACATTTGTCGTAATTTCGACGGCGATAGAAACTTAAAGCTAAATACAAAGGGTCCATTACTAATACTGTCGATTTGTGTTTGTATTGTTGTCGTCCTAGCAAATCGATCGATCTACAATACGCGGCTCAATTAACAGGTCAAGTTTACTGCGTTTTTTTTGATGTCAATAATAGTGTCATTTACTCACTAATTATTTGGACACAATGGCGAAAACGCCTAAGAAAAGCACGTTAAAACAAACCAAAACGCAAATTATAAAAACCGAACTGTATGAACATCTGGATGAGGCCGATGTGAACAACATCTACGAATGGTTCTTGATTAACGATGAAACAGAGAAGAAAATGACGAAATTACAATTACGGAAAGTACTGGAAGTTATTGCTAAAATATCGTTCAGTGACGATGATGAATACGATCGAATTTTCGCCCAAATGAATACAAAACAAGACGGCAATATAACATGGAATGAATTCATTTCGTTTTTAATACTGAACCATCAACACAAAAGTATAAAATCAGATCAGGAGAGTTTAGAGAAGCCGATTAGAAGTGTCCCGACTTTATACAAGAGTCACCATCGTTCTACAATTGAAAAGATTTGTTTTAATCCAACGATTACAAGCGAGAGAATTGTCGATTGGAACGAGGGTAATTTGATGACGATCGGCCGAGACGGTACCATCAATTATTGGACGTTAGATCTAAGCCATTTACGTACAGTGAAACCGGTACATCCATCGGTACGTGTCCAACAAGCCTGGATTCTCGATTTCGTCACCCTACCAGATTTTAATATTATTTGCTTATCGAGTACAGAACAAGATCTACGATTCTACGATACTGTCGCTGGAAAGTTTCAATTAAAAATAATTTTCACATCAATGCCGCACCTGATAACTGCAATGCATTATCATTTTTATCAAGATTCAAAGAAAGAATCGGTTCTTGTGTGCGGTGATCGTGGCGGATGGATTAACGTGATTTTTATTGATAGTGAAAATCGGGGTCCTTTCCGCAGTAAATTAGATATGCCTCTGCTTACTGTTAGGTACAGTACAGTTTTCGATGGCGACATTGAAGGTTTCCATTGTATTGTCTTCAAAAGACAACACGCCGATTATATTCGACAAGTTCGTTATTGTCCCTGTATGAATACTGTAGTTTCATGTTCGGATGATCATAATATACCGCTAATAATGCGCGATATTCAAAACAACGCAGCCAAATATGTGTACAAAATGAATAAGAGTGTTTGGTGTTTCGATATTTGCACGAAAACTCGAATTATTGTTAGTGGTAGTTCGGATTGTTTGATCAAAGTTTGGAATCCGTTCGCCACCCAATATCCTGTTGCCATTTTATATGGGCATTATCGTACAATTATCGCTTTAACACTACAGGATGATGGTAAATTTTTGTACAGTATATCCGAGGATAAATACCTGAAAGTGTGGGATTTAAATGCGCAGATTTGTTTGCAAAACTATCTCGATGTACCGCAAGAACTTGGCGAATCTCTAGCGTGTTTGTACAATCCGGAAAGTCGACAATGGATTATTGCCGGTAATCAAATAGCCGTATTGGCTTTAAATCCGAAATTGAGCGCTGAACAAACCGATGGACAAACGCATATCGACGCTATTTCCGTCGTCCTCTACAATCCTCTGTTCAAAGTAAGAAAATTTTGGATTTAAAACTCATTATCGTTTTATCGAAACAGCTTGAAAACTAAAATAGCGCTTATCGGACGATTTGGATTTTCTCAAGTGAAACTTCCAGGTGTTTGGGAGCGGTACCGGATCAATAAAAAGCCCACATTATATTCGATAAACTTTCACATAATTATTCTTCCTCGATTCTCGACGATTTCCTCAATACAGTAAATTCTATGTTGATTAGGTGGTGATAACTTGCGGCCTAGACAGCAACATAATCGTATGGAATCCGTTGGATGGTCGTCGTTTGAAAATTATCACACAAGCCCATACTAGAAATGTGCATAGTGAATTAATACCGATTGAAATAACAGCAGCCAGTTGTGGGCCTGGTCATCATCGTTTGATAACTGGCGCCAATGATGGCACATTAAAAATATGGAATTTTAACACAGGTGTATGTTTGCGTAATTTGAGCATTGAAAATGATTGTGAAATAAAATCAATAATCTGGATCAAAGGTCGGATATTAGTGATGGGTTGGAATTGTAGAATTACCGAATTTATAGACAATGAAGATATGGCCAAAGTTGAAGGCGAATTATTCAAGAATTGGTTGAAGAAACATACTGAAAATATCAGTTGTGCCGCTGTACGTATTCCGGAATGTTTAATCTCTTGTACTTATAATGGTGAATTGATTATGTGGAAGTAAACTCGTTAATTTAATTAAATTCAATTGATTTTAATGAAATTTTAATTAGATTAGAAACTGGTAATCCGTACAGGCAGTATAATGTGACGGATCCAACAAATCGTATCAAAGTCCAACATGAAATCGAAAAATTGAAAGATGCAATCCAACCATCGGTTAAATTTGATCGGCGCTATCCTAAACGGACGATATTTCGAGCAAAATCAACAAAAATGCCAATAAATTTAACTACAAAAGCTTCAAGTCAAACAATCCTACAATCAGGTATAGCATTAAGGAAATTATCGGTTTATTGTGCATTATTTTTGGATACACGTACAATGCTACCAACATCTGGTACGTTATTGGTAGCTTTAGAAAATGGTATTGTACAAGTTTGGTCGCATCATCCTTCTGGTGGGTTTTTAACATCGTTTTTAGCCACCCATAAAGCTGGCGATTATGTCATTTCCATGACTACAGATCTGGATAATGAATATTTATTTACTGGTAAATATTGTAAATAGCCCACGAAATTTGTGGCTAATAAAGTCTGATTTTTAAGGTACGAGTGTTGGTTATATAAAGACTTGGTATTTGAAAGATTATTGTTTAGTGGATGATGTGGAAATTGAGCACGTTTCTATGCCGAAATTACGCTTAAAATTCCCATTTTTATGGGGTGATTTATTTAAAGGTCGTGCAGCACGTACGGTAAGAGATCAACCGAGACCGATACTTTTGAATAGTTATCGTGGCCATACAATGGCAATTTCTGGCTTACAATACATCGATGAAACTGAAATTTTAATAAGGTTTGGAATTTTTAAAAATTAAAGAAATTCCTATAAATCAAAATATTAGTTCCAGTATAGATCATTCAGCAAGAATTTGGACTTTGAGTGGCAGATATTTGCAAACTATTGGAACGTTTAAAGAGTGGAAACTTATAAATAGTGATCCGAAAAAGAATGAAAATTTCGAATTTACAATACCGCCAGAGATTAAACGATGCGCCAGTTCAACAACGTTAAGGGTTAGTTTTTTTTTGTCGAAAAACCGGAAATTTTATTGTCGTAAATTTAGGTTTTAAGTGGTGGTAAACCTTTGCGTCAATTAAATTTCAAAAAATTACAAGCTAGAGTCGAGAAGGAATTGTTGGAGATTGACACAAGAAAGATTTACGGTAAGAATCTAAAACCACCAATTTTAGGCGATCATTTCCAATCGTCGAAACAATCATTAGAACAATACATCAGTTTTGATACGTCCTTTCCTCATGTAAGTCTCCCAAAATTAACACCAAAACAGCGACACGAAAAGAAACAATTTAAATTATCTCTTTTAGATTCCTGTTTATCAACATTTGAACATGCGACCAGTTCAAAACATAAAACATCCAGACTTACCATCGCATATTTGAGAATAATCAAATAAATTAGTCCAAAAAAAAACCAACAAATTTTCTAACATTGAAAAAAAGGTGATTGATCCCAATTTTTTCCACGGTTGTGTTTTGGTGGAATGTCTAGCTTGAAGAATATAAAGATATAATTTTTTTAACGTCATTTTAGTTGGCTTTAATCGTTGTCTAAGCAATAATTAAATTAATTAAGTCGCCGAGTTTGGTGAAACAACATAGGAGACAAATTACTACTTGGAATAATTTATTTATGAAGCACACCATTTTTTTCTATACGACAAACTGAAAAACAAAAATTCCATCGGTTTTTTTAAATTTATTTCTAGTGTTTATTTTTCGTCCCGCAATATCAAATTAACAAGAGAAATATATAATTTTCATTCAACGACAACCGAAAAAACAGCGCTAATATAATTTCGGATATGTTTAATTCATAAGGGGCCATTAATTTTTTTTGTTGTATTTTTTAAAATGTTGACGCAGCGAAAGTCGGACTGTTATCAGCAGGGCATAACCTTAAGGATCGCTAGTATTGAAAATTAATCTCGGTCCTGAGCATTTTTGAGAAGCTTCAGTCTTAGTTTTTCGGTAGCTCTGTAATTTTCCGGCTCCAGAGCCCTGTTAACCGAGCTGTACTAGGTTTTATGGGCAAGAACAAGATTTTTTCTCTGTTGTGAGCCTTGAACAAGCTCGCTAAGACATATTCAGCTAATGGTTATTTCTCAGTCTAGATTGTTGTGGCTACAATTTTTTTTCTATTATTATTTTGGTTTGCCGTCACTTTAGTCTCGTCATCATCATCATTAGTTCGACGTGTTATTTCAAAAATTGTCGCGTGACTTACACAATTATCGTATATTTGCTCAATACAGTTTTTCTACGAAATGTAATTATTGTCATTACGTTATTTTTATTGATTTTTTTGTTTCTTAGCTAATTAAACTGCCATTCATATGTTGAGTAACTTGTTATACTGTGTCCATTTCATTTGAGCTGGCGTGGCCTTTGAGTTACAGAATTATCCAAATATTCAGCTGTCTGAATTTGGCCCAACACACTGCTTTCTCTCCATTCATTGTTTCATTTCTAGATTTGATAAAAACTTTTACTAGTTGCGAGGAAATTTCGCAAAATTTGAAACTTGCGAAATTTCTCTGATTTTGTAAAAATTGCACACTATAACTTTTCATAAAGGTTCTGTAATTCTTGTTCGTATATTACAAGAATTCATTACTGTCCATTTTATTAGATGCGATGGAGTTAATAAAATTGTAAATTGACAAGTATCCTTGGTTGTAACCGATAATGACCCTTTTTAATTAGTAATTTCTATCATCTATACATGCATAAACAATAAAATATACGAATAAATCGATAAAAATTTGAATTGTACATAAATTGGCAATTAAAATCGACTTGTAAGTGGCGTTAGTTGTGTGTTTTGTGTAATATAAAAATTCCACAATACAGACTCGTATCGTCGAAATAATTCCAAGCAAACTCTAAAGAATTGAATTTTACAACCCTTTTGAGAGAACAGTTGTACCATCAACCCTCTAGAGACTTATATCGTTGGCATCTGGAAAAATAGCCCAACAAACAGGTCTATTGTCAACGTACAATGCGATACAAGACCACCAACTGTGCCACCAAAATAGGATTACACTGGCACGAGTTACAAATGCCATCATCGTTATAGTTTTGCAATAGAAGGAGGGAAAGTGTTAAAACCCTTCCAGAATCTGAAAATTTCGTCGGCTCGAAGTAGGGAATGGCGGGCTTCGATTGGGTGAAATTCGAATGGAATGCGGCGCCGTTTTTTGAACCATAATCGCGCAATGAATAAATAAATAAACAACACAAGTCTGTGATGTGGCAATTTTCGATACGTGCCCATCAATTCCACAATTTATAATCGATTATAATTTTTGGATGTAAACTTGTAGAATTTGGGATTTTTTGGTTTAGTTGCACCCCATTTGGTGGTTTTATTGTGGCTTTTTTCCGATAGACACGCGATCGCGTCGAAAAATTCCAACCCGTTTAGAGGCTAGACTGTTTCTACTATACTACCACTACTATTACTACGATATAGAAAATTTTACCGTGTGTATGTGTGTACGTTTAATGGAATGCCATATACTTATACGAATGGAATGTAACCTCTAGACGGGTACTAAACACACCTGAGTTTTCATGTACACTCAACAATGTAAATTTAATACAATTCGCTCTATACTAAATATATTAATGGCATCCGGTAAAGTTTTGTAATAGATTGTACAATATAGTTGAACAAATCCGTGTCGATTATAGTCGTGCAATTTCAATATGTTTATGCGGTTGTTTCGTATTGGACGGCTGCATTCCATTGATGCTTTGCTACACAGAGTGTACCTGACCGATCCAGAGAAGTTGGAAATATATAGGGAATTTTAGTAGTAGTTAGTCGAAGAACACCGGTTGGTTTGTTTAGTTGTTTGATGGAACTTTTCTTACTATAGTTGGTACACATACATAATTGGTAATTCCCGGAATAGCACGTGTTTATCAAATAATTTTCGCTAGTTTTATTTCAATTTTCAATATTTTAAATTGCGCGCTTAATGGACGATTTTCGTAAATTAAATCGAGTGTATTTAGTGTGATTTTGTGTAATTTTGGGATACAAACAGTGCCTTATTGGAGTATTTTCGTAGATTTTCTAAAAAGAAAATAGTGAATTTTGTGTTGGTACAATTCTAGGATGGTGTCGGTGCACGTTTCAATCAAGGATTTTTATTTGTATGCATGGTAAATTCTTTTAAAATAATTATAGAGATTTGTAATTTTGAAAAACTCGAACAGTAGAGATTTTCGGCCGATTTCTCTCCTCTTATAAACACACATACACACACACTCACACCAACATGCACACACTACACACGAACACACGTATGTACCACGGTCAGGTCAATGGGACTTAGGTGTTGGAGGCTAGGTGGATCTAATTTATGCCAAGTATTATTTTTAATATACAAAATACATGTAGAAATTATACAAATAGTATTCGGCAATGGAGAGAAAACGATTACATAATGTTGAACTTATACGAGATGGAACCGGTGGCTCTCTACCCGATTCTGGGCAAATATGCGGAAAATTATTCGATTTTTGGTGATTTTTCTCAATCGATTTTCATTTAGAAACGGAGAAATTCCCTCCGAAACTACAATTCTATATCATTATTACAATAATAATATTAATAATAATAACAATCATTACGCTGATAAACTAGGAGTTGAATTAATTAATTTTAATTAGTGAAAGATAAATCTCTTCCTGCATATTTGTTCAAATTACATACAATTTCCGAAGTTTAAAGGAATGCATTTTTTCCTATCCAATCATTATACCAACAAAATAATAATAATAATAATAATGACAGTGATGATAATACGATAAAAATATATAGAACACTGATAAGGTGTTACTGTAATTGTTTAAACAAAAACAGAAGTTAATAACTTTTCCACGTTTTATGCGCATATCTTTTCGCAATAATAACTTCATTTAATTGTTTGGAAAACGTGTAATTATTCATTGATTCATTCAATCAAATTAAATCGAATTGAATTGGATTAAATTAAATTAAGTCCAATTGCTAATTAGATTTGTACGTTCATTCTTTCTCGTTGAACAATGTAAATAATCCGGCTTCAAATCGTTCTAGTTCTAAATTTTTCAACATCAATTCGCTTTTATTAATCGCGAACGGAAAAATTATTTATCTTATACGTCAGCATCAATTAACGCGAATTTTTTCACTATTAATCGATCGCTGACCATATTTGTGCGGGAATTTCCTGTTGATTTACGCGGTTTTTGGAAAATCGTGTACATTGAAAACGTGTAGGACGCGATAGTGGTGTGAAAAACGTGCGTTAAGTAATTGTACTTTCGTGTTGATTGAAAAAGCGTGTAAAAGACATAGATGCCGTGTAAACTGAGAGATAAGAATTATGAAAGATTATTTGAGTGCTAAAGTTGAGAGCATTTAGATGGATTTCTATTTTAATTAATTTGCCATTTGTTCATTGATGAATCTGTTGTGGACTATTTTTTTACTTGTAATAATGTAATAGAAAGCATCAGGTAGTTATTTGAGGCCGTCTGTTGGGCTAAAGCGCTAAATTTTGCAAAATTTTCCATTGGGGTTTTGTGAGGACGTATTTTAAACGGAAATTTGCCTAAAAATCGAATGAATTGCTCAGGATGTCCATCAAACTTATCAAATTTATCAATTTTCGAATTTGGTACCCCCTATAATTCGAAAATTTTTGATAGAAATTTCCAAAAATCTACCCCTTATTAGATTCAACTCTTTACAACTATTATTCCATTATTTCTGCCTCAATAAGCCTTACAGAGTACTCTTTTTAAAGAGAAACAGTTCATTTTTATGATTGTAGTTCAAATTGCCGGCTGAATATTGTTTCAGAATGACAAAATTTGCAAGAACAAATTCAAAATCGTCTCGTTTCTCCTATTTCCGTAATGTTAATTATCGCAAAACATTCTATAAACATTGATTTAGGTTGTTGTTGCAAAATTGAATTTTGCATAATTTTTGTAGCCTATTAGAAATACAACAATACGATAATTTCTGTCAAAAAAAAACTACCAATCAAACAAAACGACAGTGTTCTATTTTTAACCTTGGAATAGTTGAACGTTTTCATTTTATTCTTTTCTAAATAAGACACCAATGAGCATAATAATAATTTCAGGTACACACACATAAATGTTTTACGTAATTTTAAATAGAGTTGCACTATAAGTCTTAGACGAGGTCACGTGCCGTTTCATGTCATAATTTTAAAATACAAATAATAACGATAATGCTAACAATGAGAGTTATAAAAGTTGTGCATAATAGGAGGATTTTTATGGTTAGAAAATTATAACCTCAAAAATCATTACGTTTTTTGTGTATTTCTCTCACTATTTCCTCTCTTATCTCGCTCGCTTGCATTAGTTTTAATTGTAATACAATTGGATGTAATGATGATAATAATGATTAAAACACAAAACAACTGTATGTAGAGAATTAAAAGCAAAACAAGAGAATCATTAATAACATAACTGTATTTATAATACTCGAATAGATCTAAACGATACAATAAAAATAAAATTAATTACACGTTTTGTTGATTGTAACCTATGATTTTGGTTTACGCTAATTGTAAATATAAAGAGAAGAAAAACAACGGAAATTCTTATCAATTTCGGCTAATACCGGCATAAAAATTTGATAATTTTCTATTTCCCGACCTACTTTTAATGACACCATAATTGTATCTGATGATTTCAAATGGAAAATACAACAATAGCGTACATATTTTGATAAAAACAAATAAAATTGTATTTAGGCGAAAGAGAGGAGAGGAAAAAAACGTACACACATTCCATTGTCATTAGGCCATGACGGTACATGAGCCGTAAATTGAAATATAACATATCTACATACAAATTGACAATGTTTATGGATTTTAAGGTTATAAAATTGTAACCTTAAAAAGAAATTGGCGCCAATACGTTGAAATTCTTGTTCTTCTCGCTATTATGTACAATTCGAGAGATACTGCCCACGCTTTTCAGCTATTCGCACTCTTTTCTTTTTTGATAATTCTTGAAAAATATTTCTTGTTTCTGTTGTTGTTCCATTATTCAAATATAGCGAAACGAACAACACCTACTAGTTTGTATAGAGACCTACACATTATAAAAGTGAAATTGCATATTTAAATGTGCACAAGAAATAATAAATAAAGAAGAAGAATAAGAAAATAGCAATAAATAACTGCACAATATTGATGATTTGCATAAATTTTATCATTTTATTATTAATAAAATATTTTAGCGATGGACGATATAAAATAAAACAACACGGAATTGTAACATTGAACATTTATGGTCCAGAATCCAATCTGATTAAATAAAGTTCTATATTTAACCACTCAAAAATCAAAAGAATCGCGTTATTTTATCGTGATGTACCGCTCTGGCAATCGTATTAGACGCATATTGTCAAACAAGTTTAGTTTCCACTTTCCTATTTGTAAAATTTTACAAGAACAGGCTTTAATAGCGTAATTTCAAATTTCAAAGCTTTGTAAAGCATTAAAAAAATAGATTCTCCTTTAGCTAATAGTAATCGGTCGCTTAATTGTAGTTATGAAGGCTTGATGTGATGGGAATAGAGATGCAGGTGGCGGCTTTTTGGGAATACCGTTGCCTGCGTTAATGTAACGGAAATCGGAGAAAGATACATTTACGAATCGTTTTTCTGTCGGTTGGATGCCATCGGCGGAGACATTGGGGGCGGATCTCTCATTAAAAAGCAAACCAATTATTTCCCAACTAGGGAAAGAATTAGAGAGAATTCGAAAAAGAAAACAACATAAGAAACGTAATCAGACATGTCTGTAAACTATGAATATGTAAAAATGTTTTCTTTCATTCTTTCTCAAACATGATTACATTGGACATAGTTTGGAATTTAACAAGATTACATCATTTTTTCGATTCGTTCATTATAATTTATGTTAATAAATAAAATAGAGACGAAGCGAGAGGAGAAAAAATGGTGTTTAGTCATTTAGAAATTCATTTTTATTGAAAGAGGATTTAATCTTTGAAATTTCCGGTGTTGGATTTATTCCCACTATCATTAAAAATGAAATCTAATTAGAAACGAACAAGTTTATTATTAATTACGATTTAATTATTTGCAATTTTATGAAGATTTTCTGCATTGTTTTCTCTATTTTTAGACTTATTTTCTAAATTGTTACACCGTTTGTTGGTGGAATTGTTTCATAAATTTTAGACTTTGTTTTTCTAAAATATTTATTGTTTTTCCCAAGAAATTCTTCCCATCTTGTTGATACAATCACGATTCGGGCTCCAGGAAATTGTACAAATTCCACCTACAACAATAACAGTAATAAATCAACAACAGCTAAATAATAATCGGAATTCTTAAAGTTTCCAAGAGGAATTTTTATTTATCCGTTTTTATCAATGAACTTTCTTCGATTTTAGATTTTGTTCGTTTTTGTTTTTCGTTGAGGGACACTTTTTCCTTTTGCTCATCTACAATACAAGTCGTCTTGACGCGTCTACTATCTTTAAAAGGCAAATCCGTGGGATGTTGCTTCAACAACAACTGGAAGACTTGTTCGCCGGTCTTTTTTCTTCGCTGTATTTATTCTGCTTGTTTTAAGCCTGACCACCATTGGAATGTTTTTACCATTTTTGCCAAGACCATTGTAGTCTTTGGAATTGATCAATGAAAACTGTTCGATCAGAGAAATCAAACGTTATTATTGCTACAAATGAAGCAAGCGAGATATCAATTTTTTTGAAGATTTCTTAAAAGAAATAAAATGTAGTAGTAGTAGCGAATATATTCTGATCGAAAAATGTAAATACACACATACACAATTTATATATTTGTACAGATATATACACACACATATACAAACACGCCCAGGCAGATGTGCGAGTACCAATCGAAGGTCATCTGCATTCCTCAGACCTGCGGACGGCGCCCTGGTGTGGATTTTTTTCTTTCTCCACTACTCTTGTGGTTCTCTAATTTCGGGACAGGAATCTGACCAGCATCCCGCCCAAAATTGACATTGATTTCGTCGTCCATTCGAGCTGTTGTTGCCATTGTTTCTTGACAAATTTTTGTTAATCTTGAGGGATCTAAATAAGATGGTGGTGGTGGTGGCGGTGGTTGGTGGTAGAAAGAAGCACTCAACCATGAATGGAATGTTGAATTGAAACAAATTTGCCTGGCAGGTAGTGTTTTTCATATAAATAACAACAACAACAACAACAACAGCGGACATGTTAAGTTAATCGCAGACAATCTTGATTGCAATTTGTAATTATCAAATGGTAAAGGAGGAATGGCGCCGCCTTCAGGATCAAAAAAATCATCTTCTCTATTGTTGCTTTTTTCTTAATCTTGATTTAATTCCAGAATAGATGGGAGCTTCTGGTTTTTCTTGTTGAATCACATCCCCTATAGCGTATGATGGAAACGTTATTAGTGCAATTGTGACACGCCGTCAATTTGCATAAAGCTATTGCCTATGGGGGGCTGGCTTGTTTCACGTCTGCTGCATGATTTCCTTCTATTTTTTCCTATATTTTGAAACTTCCCCACCTCTAGCTATTCAAATGATGTTATATGTAATTTAGTGATTGTTGTTTTTTTCGTGTTGTTGGTTTCAGGTGAGCGGCGGGCGACCCCCATGAAGAGATGAGCGGGTCATGCACGCCGGCCTGTGCACGGTAAGCGCCCCTTTGGCCGCGTGCAGCCCGGCAGCAGCGCTACCCCCATCAGCACGTTTTCTGGCGCTACATTTGCTGCACCAACAAACGTTATATTTTATTGTACAAGCCAAGTCACGTGTTAAAGAATTATATCAACAAACATGTCTGCATTTTGCACAGCAAGGAATGCTCGATACCGATCTATTCGGTTTAGCACTTATTTGCGGTAAGTTTCAAAATTTCATTCTTTTTTTTTGTTCAAGACTCATTAAATTCTTCGATGTGAGCCAGCCAGCTAGCCACCCAATCAACCCAAAACACACTCCTCTTTGTCAAGCCAATAAATTTTCGATTTAAGCGTCTCTCGATGTGATCTCAACCGTAAACATACCACAGCTACCGAAATACGCTGTCAGAATACCAACAAAGATCGTGGTAGTGCGAGCGAGGTAAAGAGACATGTAGGGGAATACGAAAGAAAAGGAAGAAATAAAACCAAACACGGCCAAAAGACACTCTCTCGTCTTATTGCTTATAAAAAAGAGCAACAACAAAGGGGTTTTTTTTATAAGTTATAGAAGGAGAGCGAGAGTTGGCCACGTGTGTTAACTTTTTAAAAGCCCAAAATCTTCTTCAGCTGTCAGCAACAACAGTAATATCCAAAGAAACCAAGTCCGGCGACCCCTTATTGCTCTTGTCTTGACTGTACCGGGTCGGGCACATTCCCCAAGTATACAAATGATCCCAATCTCCCGCCCCTCATCATCAGAACCGCCACAACACAACACAACAACAACAATAATAATAACAACAACAACAACAACAACAACAACAACAACAGCTATATGCCTCACTCGGCTACCTGTCTTTAGCCATATGTATACGCGGTTATCTTTTTTCTTATTATTATTAAACCGTAGTGCCTACGGCCGATTTCAATTTTTTATTGGCTCGACTAAAGTTGATGATGATGATGATGATGACCATAATGATAATGAAGATAATGCTACAACTATTAGAAGGGAAAAGTTCCATGTTGATTACTTTGCTCTAATTGTTCATTTTGATTTTTTCGTTCCACGATTGTTGCATTCCAAACGATTTTTTCGTGATTAGAAATATTATAAATAAGGTACTTGACTTCATTACTAATCATCATCAAGTCACGCATACTCTGGATTTTCTATTGTTCATTTTGTCAACTGTTAAAAGAGCTATTAAAATATTTGAATGATTAGAAAAGACGAGAAAACAACGAGAAATTATAAAATAATTACAATTTTTTAATAAGTGAAGAATAATTTTTTGATGAAACATCGCGCTAGTTGACCCAAAATATTATCAAACACTCAAAATAATTGTTCCTTTGTTGTTTCATTTTTTAATCTTTCTAATTCTTGTCGTTTCGCCTGCAACGGTATTAATTATATTGCTTTAAGGTTTTCGTTCCTAAAGAGTGGCATTTTTCTATTTCTATCCGCCTTTTTTTCTATACATCTATCCTTCTATCGTTAGTACTAATATGTTATTACAATCATCATTTTGGAATTTTTTCGAGTCGTTCTTTATTCCAATGCTATAATCATTTTTGTTTGGAAATTCATCTTTAAATCCGTTTCAATTATTTACACATAACTAATTCCAAATTGTCGTTTTGATAAGTTTCAATGGCTTGTATTTTGACATATTCCTACTACTATTTTCGGTCAGAAAAAATTCCGTCTATCGTGAGGGAAATGTGATTTGCATTTTGATTCATCGCAGTTCGTTAGATGAATTTACATTAATTTGTCATGTATCGTTTGGCATCTCTAGTTCGCTAGAGATTTTATCTAAACTGGTATTGAGCAGTGGTAAGATTTGATTATCCTGAATAGGAGTGAAGGATCGACATCATCATCATCATCATCATCATCATCATTGTCCGTCAGTGGGGTTATAGCTAGTGACGACGAGAAGGCTGGTGCTGGTTGGTGGAAAGAATGCGGTCTGGCGTTGCTACATTCCTGCGCCAGCCTCTTTTCTGACAGAGTACAGTCTGTTGAATAACAACAACAACAACAACCGGGCAACTAATATGTTGAAAGAATTTAAGGACCTTTTTATTACCTCGTCTTGTTCTTCTTCTTCATCGTCTTCTTTATAATCATTTTATTACAAATTTTATTTTTTAAATTTCTGTTACAGATGGCGAATATTTGTTCGCCGAGCCCGATAGCAAATTATCCAAATATGCCCCGAAAAGTTGGCGTTCATCACATAGTCATGGCTTGGATGCCAATGGCCGTCCAGCCCTTGCCTTCTATTTCCGTGTACAATTCTACGTTGATAGTCCATTATTATTACGCGATGAAACAACACGTTATCATTATTATCTACAATTGCGTCTTAATGCGGCATCAGGTGCTGCTGGAGATGTTGCAATGCATTTGGCCGGTCTGGCATTACAGGCCGATTTCGGTGATAGTACAGATACGACAACATTCCGTCCGGAAGATTACGTACCGCCAAATCTTCGTGGACCACAAGCATTACGTACAATTCAATTATTGCATCGTTCACATAGGGGTTTATCAAAGAATGAAGCCAGAACTAGATTTATAGCAGAGGCTTGTCAATTAGAAGAACCAGTCAATGCACATGTTTTTCGATTGAGAGCATCGAAGACGGAACCGGCGCCCGGTTCACTATTATTAGCCGTTTGTGCTAAAGGCTTAAAAGTACGTCCAGACAATAATCCACCATCCATGTTTCTATGGAGTTCGATCAGTAAATTGAGTTTTGAACGGAAGAAATTCGAAATACGGACCGCTCACGAGAAATTAACACTTTATACGACTAGCGATGAGAAAAGTCGACTTCTTTTGGCGCTTTGCAAGGTATACAGTTTCAATAATAAGCTTCATTTTTGATTATTAAAAAAAATTTTAGGCGGCGCATCTATTTAGCATGGCAGTTGCGCCACGTCTGAGTGAAGCTCGCCGTGAAGAAGAGGAACGCCAACAACGCTGGGACGGTGATCAACGTATCTCAGTAATATCATCAACATCATCGAATACAACATCTGGTATTGTTAGTGATCGTGTCCATTCTGAGGATGAATTAGAAATTATGATAACCAGCCCGCCGGCACCGTCGACTGAAAGTTTAGCTTTAGCACATTTATTAGATAGTACCCCAGCTAGTAGTCGGACATCAGCAGCTTCAGCAACTGCGGCTCTTTCAGCTCTTGTATTAAAAGAACAAGAACAAGAAGAAGAAGTTGCAGCAACGGCAACAATAAAATCACACAATTGCCAAAGTACTGAAGGATCAATTAAAACAACGGCCAGTGGTAAATGTGCTGCTGGTTCGCAATGTAGTTCCTCGTGCAGTACTGTAGTAGTTACGCCGATACAAGCCAGTAAGTTTCTACCAAAATTACTTCAATCATTTATTTATCTATTAATTTTTTTTGGTAGAAACTAAAGGACGCCGACCGTCGACTAGCAGTAGTTTGGAATTGGGGTACTCGCATACGGCTCAAAATTCCTCAGTAAGTGACGCTACATGTATCGAATTGGATACAAGAGAGCCTGTTTATACATCAGGACCGGCACCTAGTAGTCATACGAGTGGGGTTTATACGTTAAGTTCCAGTGAACAGTATGCAACGACTAGTAGTAATCAAAGTGATCAGGTGGATGGTCCATTTCGTGATCGTTCCAATTCGAATATTAGTAATTCTGGTTCATTTCATGGTGATGGTAGTGATCCGACTGATAACCAACAATCACTATTATCAGCTGAAGAATTGTCGGCGTTAATTGTTGGCAAATATCCATCATGTAAAAGTGTTAGTCATACGTTAGATTCCGATTCTGATTATGTAACACTACCATCGAGTTATCAAGGTTATATACCAGCACCACCGAAACGTATCGATAGTAGTGGTGGTATAATTCGACCACCACCGCCACCATATGGGGCGCAATTAACAATAAAACAACCACTTATACCAACTGGTATACCGATAACAGTAACATCGACAATAACCGAATCAACATGTCCGGATTTCGATGATAATAGTTCGAGTTTCTTATCGGAGATTTCGTTACGCGATCCACCACCATATCCGGAAAATCCAACAACACCAGTACCGCCACCAATCTATCCAACGGTAGTCTCAACGACAATATCAACATCAACTGAAGAAGCAGCGGCACGATTTATCACGACAAGATCACCAAATATTTTAACAGCGCATACGAGTAATGTTAATATTGGAACATTGCCGAGTTATTCGACACCTAGTTCGAATTTGGTACCGCCGATACCGCCGAAATTACCAAGACAACAATCGCAAATTAACACGATAATTAGTCCAAATAATTATTTAGATGTTGGTGCTAGTAAGGCTAGTGTTTTAGTACCGTGCTCGTTTCTACCTCCACCACCGCCGCCGCCGCCACCACCGCCGACTTCCCGACAACCGCCACCGCCGCCACCACCTCAATCTGTAACACCCCTAGCAACAGTTTATACGAGTCAATTATCGCGATCTCAGATTGAACAATACAAACAACAAATGTACAGTGATGTTGATTTTGTGATGTTCCCATTGAAAGAACCGGCGATTAGCAAACAAGAATATTTAGAAGCCAAACAAGGCTCATTAATGGCGGCTTTAGTACAAACACCACCGCAAGTCTTCTACCATCACAGCAACAGTACTAGTAATACTTCATATTTGGGCCGATATGCTTCCAGTCAGAATCTATCAGACACATACGTTCAATTACCAGTCTATAGTGCTACAAGTATCTCGTCGAATGGTAGTTTAGAACAACCGCCCCCGCCGCCACCGTTGCCACCAAATCGTCCTGGACGTTTTATGCGAACAAGATCCGATGATAATATTTTGAACTCATCGTTTGATACTTTAAGACACCAACAACACCCACCGCCGTCGATTTTGCGGAGACGGATGCCGCCGCCACCGCCTGGACCACCACCGCCACCAATCACAACAACAAAATTATCCCCAACTAACGTTAATACTACAAATAGTGATGAGAAAGGATCAGCGCTAGATATCCGGACATTGAGGGAGAAGAGCAAGAAAATGGATCTACCTTTGATATCAGCGTTGTGCAATGATCGTTCGCTGATCAAACAGACGAAAGCTTTCGTTATGCCGAAACATCCAACAAATAATGGTAATAATTCTGGTGATAGTCCGCAAAGGAGTTTAACTAGTTCGAAATTGAAATATCCAGTATCCGGTTTGAGTAGTGCGAAAATTATTAAGAATACAAGGAAGACACCGTCGATCAGTCATCGACATCCTGGTGATAAATTACCGGAAATACCGAGAGCCACGCCGAATAATTACGTGACTGATCCTAGGGCGAAACACAAAACAATTCAATCGCATTCATGAGACTTATTGTCGATTTATCAAGAGAAGAAACTGAAAATGAAAGGACTGAATCAGTGGTTAGAGTAGTAGAGTAGATTTTATTGTACTCAGGGTGCCATCTGTATTTTAATTTAAACGAAAATTCGATGAAGACAAAGCAAATTAACGGGGACCAAAACGAGATGAGAACGTAATAATTATTGAACATTCCAGTGCCCGATTATTTTATTTTATTATTATCATTATCATTATTTTTTTATATAATAAAAAGCCATCCCTGTATGTAAATATTCTTATCATTTTTTCTGATAATGTCTATGTATACCGCACTTTAAGTCTATCTTCATATTGATTATTTGAAAAATAATATTAAGCAATTAAGAAATAATAATAATAATAATAATAATAATAGTAATATTTTTGTATACACTTGCTCAACTTTTTACTATTATTAAAAATAATTTTTGGAGTAATTCAAGTATCTTGACCAGTTTAGTTTCTGATTTTATTATTTATTATTATTATTTTTTTAAGATACAAAGCAAGAGCTTCGGTCAAGTGTATGGTGCTGCCATCATTTTTTAAGTCTTAAATAAAGTGTCTTTAAACGAAATTGTGCCTTTTTCACCAATTTCAGACAATTGTCGAGCGTGATAGTTTGAAACTGTAGGCCAAGGAACGTTATCTGCCCAAAATTAACCGAATTGACCCCATATTTGTTGCTGTTCATAAGCGTGAATCGTCAAGAAATCGATACACAAACCTTCTTGCCAAAAGAACCTACATTTTGAACCCAGTGGAGGGTCTCAAAATTCCGCACTCTAACTCGGTGAACGAGTCAAAAATTTTGGGTGATTTATGAAATTCCCAAATTCAAGCTTTACTAACATTAATTTAGCTCATTTGAGGCCAAATAACTCTAAACGGGCTAAAATTTTGCTAAGAATAGAAAACTCGTCTCTGTTATTCTAATAAATTGGGCTAATTCGATAAATAGACAAACAATTTGTGCCAATTAGCCCTGATTTCTGTATTTTCCAGTTTACGTAAACGAATTGCGGTTTTTTTAAATTATATATTTAATCGAAACTTATCACGACATTCAGATTGTGCTTGTTTGCGCGAAAATATTTTGCAATTTGCTCATATCAAATTTAAACAACGCCGAATTCTAACATTTTGATAAATGTTTATTTATACCAGTGTGTTATCACAGCAACTAATTTTTTTTTATTTGCAAATCTAGAGAGGAAAATAAATACGATAAGACATTCAATCTAATGAAATTACCACAGATTCACCAGGCCATAAGGAAATATCTTTAAATGATACACTGCCAGATTTTGAATCGATTCTTGGCCCAATCATGACGACTCCACTGTACAATAACGTTGATAAATCGGCTGTTATTTGATTATTCCCCAAATTTGAAGCTACAACAAACGATTTCCTCCTCGGATACCAGCGTTGTATCACCAACAAATCACCGCGTGAGTACTTCACTTCAGCATTGGCCCGATTATCGCCCTGTTTATAAACCGCATTAACGTAAATCGAGGGTGATTCTTGGCGAAATTTGATCATCTTCGAAATTAGGTGGATTTGTTCGAAATTCGTTGAAGTTTTCTCGCCGTACATCCACGGCAACACGCTGAATTTCTCATTTTCCCACAACATAGCGGCCAATTGGTGCAAATATTCGATGTCTTGACGTTCTCCGTGAGGATCGTGGATCTGCTTCAAACCGATCTCATTCCCGTAGAAAATCGACGGAGTTCCTGGTAGCATTAATTGTAGTAGAGTTGCACCTAAAGTTGCGTTACTGTACGGTAGAATATTCGCCAATCTTGGAGTTGTATCATCGCCTAAACTCCACAGAATCCAGGGAGCTCCGGGTTGCGAGAATAAAGTGCTGTTCATGATGTTTTGTAGTTGTTTACTGACGATACTTTCGCCGTTTTCTATCGCTAAACGAACATCAACTAGATCGATGTTATTCAAAACGATATTCAGTAGCGATTGCGGCGCGTTTTTTAGCAAATTTTCGTTGACTATAATCGGCCGATTTGGGCCTAATAGCCGTTTCCAGAGCCGTAACGACGTAACAAAATTCGAATCGTGCACGAAATTTTCCAGGCCTTTCAAATAGAAACCGTCGACACCATTACTCGTCCAATAAATCAAAGCCTCTTCGACTGGATCAGTACCGAGGGACGATTTCAAAAATTCCACAGACGGCTCGAGATTTGCCGTTGTATTCGTATTGATATCGATGAAATTTCGGCTATTTACCAATTGTTTAATTACCGGATATACTGGAAGATCTAAAATTAGCGAGATATTCTTTGAATGTAGCCGTTTTGTCAGCATAACAAAATCAACAATATCGCCCAAATGTGGCGCTATATCAATTAGACTTGTAGCGTTATGATAATGTTCCGGATATGTGGGGTATGAGCGAAATATTGAATTCAAACGCACAATTTTAACGCTTAAAGATTCTAAATAGTCGGTCTTCTTCATGATTCCTTTAAAATCACCAATCATATCGTTGTTGGTGTCGTGGAAACTAGCCGGGAATATTTCGTACATCACACTACCTTGATACCATTCGGTTTCAGGGTTACAGGTTTTCGGTAATTGTACAATCATTGCAATTACTAAAGCTAACATTGCTATTAAGGCTGATAAGAATAACCAGAGCGATATTTTGCGTATTAATGGCCAATTCCAAGACATGAAGAAGTAATTTTCTGGGGGATTCTTGAAAGTTAACTGTAACGGTTGGACTTTACCGTTAGTTTCCTGTAATAAGATCGATAATTGTTTACCAATTTCTGGTAGATTTAATGGAATAAATACCTCAACAACTGTGTGTTCATCTTTGGCGATATGATGGTAGGTGTTCCGGTGTAAAAGTTGAGCACATGCCGGTTCAGCCAACGCAGAGCTACTCGAACTGGCCGAATCTGCGCCTTTATCCTCATCTAACCCAGAAATGTACGGTTTAAAGCGATAATTTCAATAATTGTTCGATTACCTTTGACTTGTTGTAGTCGTGTTGCCAATTCATCACCGATGGTGAAAGTCGGTTCTGTTGGTTCAGGTAATGGATTGATTAAATCATTTGTCGGCGGTGATGGTGTAATTAATGGGCAAATCGATGCTACCTCATCGGCAATAAACGAATTCGATGGGGAATTTGGTAGATTTCCACTGTTATTCACTTTTAAAAAATCCATCTCTAGTTTTAATTGATTCTAATTGAACTGAATTTGAGATGGTCGCTTGACGTAATCAGCTGATCAACCATTTATAGTCACGAGTGTTTGTAGATGCGGCGTCAATTGTACTAGGCGTCGCGACGCCATCTCTCATATTTCCCGCTATTTAGTTTAAATTTCACTATTTTATTATTCATTGTTGAATGGGCTGTTTATCATAATGTTTGTCGGTTAATAAAAATTCCATCAATAACTGGAATGTAGGAAATTTTCTGTGATTTATTATTGTTTATGAATCAAGAAGTATTGTAATTTTCCAATAAATAATGCAGTTTTAGGGTTGCCAAAAATACCAAAATTTGGCGAATTTTAGATTGTTGAAAATTTTCAGTGTTATAAAAAAAAATCAAAATTTGTGTAGTACACGTGATTAGATTACGTTCAATGTTATTTGTCTTCAATTCATGTTACTAAATGTTACAGCTTCACTTTTAACTGATAATCTCTGACAATTTCTTATCAAAACTTGACCTTTCAGATCTAACAAAATCAACGTATTATAATTAACGTCCTTCAGTACAACTCCTAAAGTCTTCAGAAAACACAACCGCTATCAATTCGAAAAAAACTCACTTTAAGTGATGTGAATTTTTTGATATTTTGATAACTGTCTAGTGTATCGTGTGTATAGTTTCAATTATTTTTCGTTAATTTTAACACTAGATGGAATCTATGTTGTGTCTCAAAAAGACTCTATTGAAATACAAAGACTTGTTAGAGCTCCATATTTTGGTCGACGTTTACCACATCGAAAGCCCGTGGGATGGCCCTTGATTTCATCGCTGGGTGTATCGGAGGTAAATCTACAAAAACTGTAAAATTAATTTCGAATAACGCTCGATTTTCAGCTGCGCTGGTATCATCGTCGGCCACCCTTTGGACACCGTTAAAATACACTTACAGACCCAAACTGCGAATAGTTTGCGGTATAATGGCACCATTCATTGTTTGAAGGCTTTGTTGGCAAAAGAAGGCCTTCGTGGCGTCTATAAAGGCATTTCTAGCCCGTTATTGGGCGTTGCCGGCATCAATGCGATAGTCTTTGGTGTTTATGGCAATACACAAAGAAATCTACCACAACCCGACAGTTTATTTAGCCATTTTGTGGCCGGTTCAGCAGCCGGACTCTTCCAAACGATCTTCTGCTCTCCGATGGAACTAGTCAAATCGCGATTACAAATATCGAATAACAATCAAAGCTTGGTTGAATGTTTAAAGAAAATCTACACAAACGAAAACGGATTACGCGGTGTTTTCCGCGGATTTAACATAACAATAGCCCGAGAAATTCCAGCGTTTGGTAGTTATTTTTTAACTTACGAATACCTAACGAGAACCGAAAATAACACGCCTGTTTCTACTCTATCGATGCTAATTGCTGGCGGTTTAGCCGGAACAGTATCTTGGACTATTGTCTATCCGATTGATGTAATCAAATCACGCATACAAATCGACGGAATTAATGGTGTCAATCACTATAAAAATTCCTATGATTGTCTGAAGAAAGGCTTAAAAAGTGACGGTCATGGGTTTTTATTTCGCGGCTTAACACCGACAATAATCCGGGCATTTCCGGTGAATGCTGTCACATTTACAGTGGTTACATGGACTCTACGTCTGTTCGATGATACCAGTGAGACGTTATCACAATTAAATAATGATAATAATAATAATAATGGTAATAGTGAAACGTTATGGGGGCGATGTACAGATGCTGTTTCAACACTTAAAGTGTCAGAGCCTGTACCGAGTTGATAAATAAATTTCCACTAACAATAAATTATAACACACCATTTATTTTTCATATTCATCCGTTCATAAACATTCATTTCCTTGTCTGCATTTATTTATCGTTGCTTCAATGAATATGTATGGAATTTGAGAGTGAAGCGTCTCAAAAGAGACGTCCTTCTGTTACATTATTGTTATCAATATTATTATTTATAATTAATTTACAATAAATTTAAATTGTAATAAATATTTATGGACTTTTACAAATTTATTGAATAAAAATTGATTTTAATTTCAAATTACTTTAGCTGAAAATTTCCCGACAGTAATTACTCTACTCCTTACATTAATTTTATTAGCCGACCAAGACGAGCGATTTTCACTGGCGTTATTTAAAATCTAACCGTATTAATAAAGCAAATCGGCCTCTTTTAGGGACGTTTCCTATGCTACCAATCCTTCAATTATGATCTTTCCAGTACTGCGAGAAATTTCGGAATTATTTTGTTATTGTATGAGTTTCTCGGTAATTTCCAGAGAGGACCCGGTTGGTCATTTGATAAACTACACGTCCCTTTATATCTCATTAGAGCAACAAAGTTGTACAAGTTATGGAAACATTTATTAGTTGGGTGAGTTAAATTTCGATGATACAAAGACAAGAATTACAAAAAGGTGTCGAATATTTATTGTCTATTACCGTTATCATCTACTTCCATTACATCTTCATCTACTTCATCTATTCCATTGTTATTATTATCATTATTATTATTATTATTCATTGCATTTTGCATTTCATTTAATTGTTGTAAAATATTGTATTGTCGTAAATTAGCATTGGCTACCGTTACTAAATCTTGTGGTAAATTTGGCGGTGTTGGCGGACGTATATTAAAGAAACTATTATTAATTGTATTACGTCGTGTATTTTCTATAGCAATAATCTTTTGGCGTTTCTCTTCCATTAAACGATCCCTATGCTTATGGATATAATCGTTAATATTCGGTAAATCTTCAACAACACAAGCTGATAATGCTGACCGATATATGTTCATATCAGTAGCTTCATACCATTCGTTTGTACGATCATCATAACATTCAACATGATAAATTGTTGTGACACCATTGAAACCACCAATAGCAAAAATCATATCGTCGATAATTTCAATAGCGAAATTACTACGTGGATTGTACATGTCTGGTATTGGTGACCATTGATTTGTTGTTGGATTATATTTTTCACCACTACACATTCTTGATATGCCATTAAAACCACCAATTACATACAAATAACCGTGGTAGGATATACAAGAGACACCCGATCGTCTTGAACGCATTGTCGCTATCAATGTCCATTGATTCGTTGAAGGATCGTAAACTTCAGCTGAATGCATACATTCTTGACCGTTAAATCCGCCAGTGATGTAGATTTTTTCTGAAATTAACAAGAAAAACGCAACGATTTAAACGAACAGATAAAACCTCCATAAAAGTTCAAATTTTAATCAAACAAACATTATTATAAACTTATTTGATCTTCATAAAAATTAATTGAGATGTGATTGTATTGGAATCACCAAGTGTAAAATCACACTATTGTAAAACTTCAATACAACTTGAGTGGTAGATAATCAAAATTTCATTCATTGTCGGCGGATTATTTTATTTGCACAATTGATAAGTAGACTCTTGAAAGTTCTACCGTTAAAATTCGATCGAAACTGCTTAAAAAAACCGAAAACTAACGCACAGTTATGCGAATTTAAAGCTTCAATATCGCGAATTTCAATTCGAAGCTTATTAGAGCTTTCCTATATTCACTTGAAAGCTTGCAAATTGATGATTAGATTTCTTTATAAGTCTATTTAAAGTCAGGTTGATGAAGTTGAATTCGATTAACTGTATAAATTTCAGTGTTTTATCAATTATTTAACATTTCTCAACTAGTTTTCTTCGATTTTCTTTGGAATAATTTGACTTATAGTTAATAAGAACGTTTTCTTACAGTTTAATCTTCTTATTTATTTAGGTTTCTACAATTGTTCTATCATTAATTCAAACACTTTTATGAGTTTTAATGCAGTTGGTGCAGTTAGTTTGATGAATTTGTTTCGTTTCTAAAGTTTAATAGTTTTCGAAGATTTTCTTGTTTCTGTGTTATATTCCTTATTATTTGTATTTTTCTCTATTTTCAATCATTTAAACGTGTATTAGAAAATAAGGATTATTATTTGAGATCGTATTGGAAAGTTTAAAAAAAATCCCGATCATTATAATAAAGATTCAGTAGCATATTTTATGCTTGAAAAATAATGAAAATTTTAATAAAAAATTAGAATCTTTGATTTATCAGGCATTTTTCAATGTCTTTGTTATAATTCTAACTAAAAACGTGGTTTTCATCGAATAGGTAAACAATCGAGACCTACTTTCGTTTCGATTACAGATTACCGTGTTAAAATAAGAGATAAAACAGCTAATGTAGCATTGCATTTCTTGTAAGTAGCAGCCTGGCAGACGTGTTATATGAGGGTTGAGCGGTAATGTCTACGTTATTTACAAGTAATTTAATAAAAATAAGTAATTTTAACAATAAACGTTTAATTATAAAACTGATAAAGGGATTTTTATAAAATAGAATTTACGTATTAAATCTAGCTAGATTTTGAAACTTTCGGTCATTTTTTATTTGATTTTCTACTTGCATTTAAACGATCATCGTTAAAATCACTTAACTTTATTACCTCAGTCATTTCTTAAAAAAAACTGCCCATTTTACCAACATTTCGAACCCCAAAGCTTCAATTTTGATTATTTTTAATTTTGTCTATATATTTTTTGGTAATTTTTCAAATATTTTGAATAAGATAATCTATTTCAATCTAAATTAATCAAAATAGTAAGAAAAATACTAACATGACTTAATAATTGACAGCGTAAAACTGACATTAATCAAATTTGGAATTTTAAGGTTAGAAATTTACAGGATTTGGTTATAGCAACGCAATTTTCTGAAGAGCGCGCAATTCAAAATTTTCAATTCGGATCGCCCTTTAATGAACAAGTTAGTAATGAAATTCGCCAGATGTTGTTAATACCTAAATTGTATTTTCAAGAATTGGTGAATTATTTGTCCAAATAATTATTAATTTTCCTATTTCAATGATGTTTTTGATTTGTATATTGATTTGAACTTACTATTTAGCGTGCAAGCACTAGCATCCGATCGCTGCATATTCATCGAAGCTATCCTCGTCCACTGATTCGTCCTATAATCATATTTCTCGGCCGTATTTTGTCGATGATGTCCATCATAACCGCCCATAGCATAAATGATATTATCCAATACAGTTGTACTAACATAGCAACGTTTCGAATGCATTGGTGAAATTTCCGTCCAGACTTTCGTTATCGGATTAAAACAACGGCACGAATTGAAATAATCCATCCCATCGAAACCGCCAATTATATAAATATTGAAATTGACAACACAAGTACCGTGATAGGCCCGTGGACCGGCTGGATCAACTTCATCGATACGTATCCAACGGTCAGCTCGTGTATCGTACGATTCGATGATATTCGTTGGTGAACCGCCACTCCAACCGCCGATAGCGAACAAGATTTCATGGGGGATACGCGGCCGGGCCATTGCTGGTGTTAGAATTTCACCGTCTCTATTCGGATTTTTAACGGTTATAAAATTTGGATTGATAAGAAAGTTAATTGTAAATACTCGTGCATGATCCGTTCGAGATCGTAGAGGAATTTCAAAGTATCGATGATCGTTGAACGACAGTCTTCACATGATCTAACATAAGGGTGTTCTTTAACTTTCTCCATAAAGAATTGAGTTTCTAATAAACCTAAACGTATACAATTAATTAATATAACAATGTGTTTTTTTCGTTTATCGGCATCGTAATTGATCCATTTGATTACAGTCTCCCATACGGTTTCTTCACTTTTCACATTCAAATCATCATCGATTATAATCGATTTAAACTCGTCTAAAGGTAATTGCATTAATTCTAAACTATCTTGGGAGATTTGTACGAAATTCTTCATTACATATTTCCAACAATTATCGATTAATTGACGTAAAGAATGATCGCTTGCAAATAGATAGATGCTAATACAATTTGTTGGAGTTAAAATACTTGTTAGATATTCAATGCAAATGTCTAAGGCGTTTAATAAGCCTAAATAGTCGGCGGTTATCAAAACATCAAAAACGTTCTCGTTTGTTAGTTTTAATTCTCTTAAATATATGTATTTAATTAACAAGAGCATTATATCTTTTTGAATTCCTGGTATTTTCAGTTTTGTTATACTCTTCTTGTGTAGAATTGTCGTAAAAGCACTCCTAGAATTTTAATGGAAATTAAACTAAATTGAAAATTATTCTTTTTTGTAAGAATATACTTAAAATATTCACTACAACCACTTAGTATTACCCGATGTATCGGTATTTCCGTATTGTCATCTAAAATAATAACAGCATCGCACAATTCTTTATTCTGTTGGAATTTTGAGAATGTTTGCATTGTTTCCAAACTTATACATTTTTTCGGTTCGTTTCCTAATAATTCTTGCATTACACTGTGTCAAGATTGACGGTTTAAAAGAAAAAAAATAATACGAGAAATTTTGAAGAATACGTTTCTATACAAAAATTTCACCTACATATGTATGTAAATAGAAAAGTCAAAAATTCCATAAATTCCAAAGACTACTATTCTCCTGTAAATATCAAACAAATTAGCCTTTATTGAAAAACGACAACCCCTAATAATCCACACCCCAATTCTCCAATATTATTAAAATACTAAAATAATTAACCTACAATCGTTAGAGTTTTCCGATTATTAACATTGCCTTTTTCTTCAATTCTTCTTCAACAAACCAACTGGAGCGCTTGCGTCTTTGGAAAATACACGCCCCTGTTTTAGAGGGGGTGTGTAATGAATACTATAGACAAGTTTAACTAATCAGAAATACTTGTTGTACTTGTGTCGTTTATTATAAAAATACACTGGCCCTTGAACATCTCATCAATACAGGCGAGATTTCTGTCAAAGAGAACAACAGGTGAGTGTTGCACGTGTTTGTTCTTAACAACTTAACCAACTTAAAATTCACACACGATTAGAGTATTTCGTGCTTAGTTAATCGTTTATTACACAAAATAAAGCTTTCCAACAATAAAATCTCACTAGTCTTGTGTGAAATTTTCAAATTGATTGGATTATAAACTGTTGTTATAAGCTTGAAAAATATAGTTTCAATAAAAACACCTTTAGAACTCCTAATTGTTATAGTTTGAATCAAAATTGATCATTTTTATAACTATTTTAACGCCAACATATCGGCGAAATAAAAACCGTTTAAAAAATGATCAATACTAAATTAAAAACTATAATTTAGCTCTAATTGATAGTAAAGTGGATTTTAATTGAGTATTTTTAGACGATTTCTATGTCAATTCTAGTAATTTTCTATTAAAATTGATACTTTTTCAATCATTATGCATAAGCCAAGAAAGGTGCAATTTTGGTGGAGGCACCGGGTGAGCTCTCCTACGCGTAATTATAAACTTGACAATTAATGAATCAAAAATTGTTTAATTAATGTTCATATTCGCCAACATTGAAGCCCAATTGATGGTATTTTAGTATCATTAGGTCAACAGTAGAATAATTTAGTAAATAAAAAGGTATCTCGATGAAATCTAATAATAAATTTCATTGAATTTGGCTGTAATGTAGTACTAGAAATTCATATTCACGAAACCGTACAGATAAATTTTCTATTAAATAAACCATAAAAAAACAATTTCCACGAAGTTGACTTCAAATATTTGAAATTCTTTGAATTTTAGTTGCAGTTCGCCCGGATGTTTGCGTCAATGAAATCGTATCAATTCCTTCTAATAATCTTATCAAATAGTCTAATTAATGGTCAAAGCATAATTGATGCCGGCTTGGAGCCATTAGATGCTTCCAATACAATTGAATGTCACCGACGATTGTACACATATCGAGTAACTCAAACCGACGAGAATGGTAAACAATGTTGGGATACATTATCGGTATGGGCCTGTTGGGGACGTTGTGATTCCAATGAGGTAATAAAAAATGTTGCGTTACAAATCAATTGTATTAGAAAAGTTTTAATTACCGAGAGGCCTTGTCAAATCTATCATTAAATTTGAAACGTTGAGGGCGGAAATTTTAATCAATTTCCGATTGCCGAAAACTCTGAACAAATCCGACTCTTTATCGGTATCTCAATGTTGAATAAAGCTTAACAAAAACATTGATTATTTGAGGAATTTGGGCCAAATTTCCAGCTTGATTATTGGTGAAATTTCGGCCGAATTTAAGTCTAAATTGTTTGGAGATCTAGACTGGGATTTGTTTGTGGATTTGTTCAGAATATCGAGTAGAATAGTGAAAGGTCTGTGGAGATTTTTCATCTGACACAACGCAATAACAGATGACATTTTCCATTATATAAAACTACCCTATCTTGTTTGCTTTAACAATTTCATTAATAACATTTCCATAAACATTATTTTATTGCGAGCTTACAATTATTTAATATACCACGATATTTGTAGATTTCCTTTATATGATGTATATAAAATTATTCCGGTAATCTGTTTGAAACAACTAATCCGCGTATGTCTTGTTATAATTTACATTGCATAACATGATCCTTATATGGATATTTGTCACCGAATTTAGACTAAATTTGGAAATAATTCATCATTTCTTAGTGGTGTACAAATTGGAAATTCACCCCGCAAAAAAGACAACAAAATCGATAAATTTCTTGGACTTTTATGGGACGTTTTATAGACGTAAAGTCATTGTTGTGCAGGAGAGATATAAGACAAATAAGTTAATTTTATCAACGTTGTAATTCTATTTTATTTTTCCCTAATTATTCGTCCTTTTATAATGCAATTAGTTTGTCTTTTTGTGTTCTAATTTCGTTGGTTTTTTTTTTCCAAAATGTAGATTTCCGACTGGCGTTTCCCCTACAAGAAATCTAATCACCCTGTTTGCGTGCATTATGGTCGCAATCGTAGCATTGTAACATTACGACATTGTGAAGAAGGTGCCCTACCAACGGCCGCTCGTTACGAATATTTGGAAGCTGCCGGTTGTAAATGTCAACTATGCTCATCATCTGATACCAGTTGTGAGGGATTAAGGTACAGACCGCAACGCTCCCATCCTGGCTCTTTGGGTTTCCGGATCAATTAATGTTAGATACTTTCATATTTATTACAATCTAATTAGTAGTAGAATGGTTTTTGTCCTGTAATTTAATTGTAATAACAATAAAACGAACATGTATCTACCTATATTTAAATTCGAAGTAATGCAAATTTCAATTAATAAATCGTAACTTTTATTTGTGAGCAACTGATTATTTGTTGAAATATTAAACCTTCTCATTTTTTCTGTACACAAATCTGGTAAAACCGATATTTGATGGCAGATCCACTGGAGATTTATAACCGAAACGAACTAATGTAATATTTATAAAGATTTTTGATTAAATTGAAATTACCAAATATACGGAAAATCATTTTTAAGCGACCTAAAGGTTTTTATGTTGTTACAATCACCAAATTGTGTAAATTTACCGTCAAAAAACCCGTCAAAAATTTAATCAAATTAACTTGGCACCTGTTGTGGCGGTGATGTTAAACAATCTCATTGAAATTCTCCTTTAAACGCACAATAAAACTTGTTATTGATGGGGTTAATTCTATCAAAAAATTATTTCTTCTTGATAGCTGAAAATTTACAAGTTTTTAATCCATTTAATAGCGTTATATTGATGAAAATCGATTATTAAATTGATTTAATACCAGGTAATTTATATGGTAGGTGTCGAAGAAAATTAAGTCACCTCTTCAATATTCAATCATAAATAGCGTGAAGTTGCATAAATTATCAATAAACATACAAATTTTCTAATTTTCTTGGAAATATCGTCTATCTAGAACAAAATAGTGTTTATTTCATTTTCCTAACGAATTTCTAGTCTTTAGGGAGCTAATCTGATGGTCACACCCGATTTCCAGTGATAATTAAAACACGCTAATGCTTCCTAGAAAATTGTAAAAAACTTCCTATTATTCCAACACAACTAAACTAGAAAGTTGTCAGTTTATTGGAAAAGTTTTTAATTTTTGATGGGATTCGGGATGAATAAATTACAGTTCGAGTTTTAGAAAGAAACATTTTTATTTTATAATGGGCTAGATACTGTTTAATAGTTTTAACTTTACAATTCGTCAGTCAGTATAGTATTTACAAACAATCTAATAATGTACATTGGCTAAAGGAAAAATAGATTTAATACTAGCCTGAGCATATAGATCAATATCAATTTTGCTATTTATTTAATCTTTTTTACAATGATAACAAGCACAACTAACAGCAGATTTGAATGTTAATGTTCGGACACCATCAACGCATAAAACTCTAGCCTCAAACGGTTCCGTTTCCATTATATTACAACATTGTCCGACTGATGTAACCGGTTGATTTGGTGTTGCCTTCGGCCCAGATGGTACAGCCCAACTTTCACAAAAACCACGGCATGCATTCGTTGTCATATGGAATTCAACACAATCCGGAATACTAATTTTACGTGTATGCCCTAATTTTGAATTAATCAACGGGAATATTACAAAAAAAAAAATTGGACAAACTTACCGACTTTGTGACAACCGGGCCGTTGCCAAGAATCCTTCGCATTCACCGTTGTCACCAGAAAAGCATGCGATAAGGATAAGATTGTGAATAACAGCCAGCACGCCAACATTCTGAAATTACAGGTGAAATTCGGTGTAGAAATGGTGGAGGCGCCGGGAGATCGCAATTTCTCTTGCACTTCATTTTTAAATACGACGATAACTCACCTGAGCGTCACTCAGTTTGCTGATACCGTTGCAACCTGGTCAGTGTCGTAGCTGTGAATGATGGAATACGTTGCTCTATATGCTATTTCTATCTCGCTTTCTGTACGCCCCCACTTATTCTTGGCATATATACATATAGATATATTTTACGACAACACCCCCATAATACGACTTTAAAACACAAATTCTATTATGAGAATTGATTAATGTAAATCTTTAATTTATTCAAATGCTTATTGTTGGTTTTAATTGTTTAGAAAAAAGTAAATTGAATCTAAATGGGCTGTTTTCTTTCAACGAAAACGAACAGAACACGAACGATTAATCAAATTAAGCAGAAATATAGCTCTCTTCTAAGAAACTAACTATAAAATTATCATTTCACCTATAAATGAACTAAAAAAGATTTTCTCAATGCTTTACAAAAACTAACAGTAAGACTCAATTAAGATGTGAGAATATAATTTGAGAGAATATCTGACCGCTAAACAGAAGTGAATTCTTCAAAAAAAAAAAAAAAACTCTTAACTGGACTTGGTTACAAATTAGAAGATTTCCGGAATCTCTTACAAACTTGCTATTTGAAACCGAAACATTCCAAATCGATGTCTTCGAAAATCGGCTGCGGCTCATTCTTGATCTCAATCTTGAATCGATTCACAACCTCTTGGATAATCTTCGAGTTTTCGTTATCATAAATTTGTGAATTTTTTCCAGGTACCGTTGTAATATCAACCATTTCACTGTCGTTTGTATCAAACTCATTTGTTGACAGTAATTGGTTGAATGAATCAACAAATTCGTTCAACATTTTCTTTGAATCCTCATAAGTTTTCTTAAGTAGTTCATCAGTTTGTTCCATTGTAGTGATTGAGGACATTTTCTCAACGATTTCCTCACGAGTTAACCGACGATTTGGCAATTCAGGAACGGTTATTGTTGGTGTCAAATCACAATCAAGTTCGGTATTATGGTTATTATCAATATTCGTTGTTATAATTTGCTCATTATCGGTTGGTAACGGTGTTGGAGGCACTTTAAAAACGATTGCTTCGGTATCAAATAAATCATTCGAGCATTCGTTGTTTTCTTGTTTTGTAAAAACCAAACTTGTCTCCGATAGAATCATCGACTCTTCTACCAAATTTGTTAAATGTAAATCCGGTAATGTGCCCATATTTTGGAATATCTCACTATCAATGTCCATCTTGCCATCGTTACAATTATTTGATACTTCAATTGTGATAAACTCATCGTTAGTTAAAGGTATCTCTCCTGTTATTGTTGTATCGTTAAGTAAATTCTGATTATTGTCCGGTGTAATTGTGATAAAATTATCGTTAGTTAAAGGGATATCACTACTTGTAGTGGCTGTTTTCTTATCCACCTTTCCATTCTCATTAAGAATTGGCTCATCTTCCATTAGGATTGTAATGTTTTCTTGGCTTAGACTCTTCATAAAGTCATGACGTTTTGTTAAAATATACTTCAAAAGACCTTTAATTTTCAATACAAGCCAACGATTCTCCGGATCATAATCGTTGGTATTCAATCGATTTAAAAACTTGACCAATTCACTCTTATTTTCAATTTTTGTATTGATCTGTTTCAATAACTGTTGATAGAATGTTTCCAATTCAGATTTCGTTAAAGTTGAGTTGGTGTAACTTTCAAAAATACAAATATTGCCAGTTTGGATCTTCGAAATGAACTCGCCGCGTTTCTTCATTATAAATTCGAGTATACCGCGTACTTTCAACAATAACCAACGGTTCTTCACATGGTGCAGTTTCATATTTGTTACCTTATTGTAATAATTCTCCAAAATTTCACGCGATAGACACAAATTCTTACGTAAATACTGTTGGAGAATATTGTAAATTGTTGGCAGTTCAATATTCTCATTACGTACGTAATAACTTTTACGGGACGTATTATTGAGGATTGGTGAGGAGCATTTTTCACGATTTTCCGGATTTTCCCGATTTTCCATTTCAACGATTTTCTTCAAATTTGCGTTTTTACTCAAACAAGTCTACCAACTAACGATTGATTCTAATTATCGCCGCTAGAGCGACATCTGTCACAATCTAGTGACTTTCCAATGAGGTATATAGAGTGCGCATCCCCTATACTTGTATAGGATCAATTTGGTCAGCATATGGGGAAATGTTGACAGTTAGTTCTCACTCTCTCTAACTTATGAGTGTGTCGTTCAATAGGGACCTCCTTTTCTCAAGCTTTGGTCGACCAAAGCTTGAGAAAAGGAAGGCGATATGTTGGTGTCGTTTCTGTTGAAACGAGACCAACATATTGATATATCCAATATGTCTGCCACGATTCGTGGACACGTTTTTTGACCGGATGGGCACTCTAGATAACTCATTGTGACTTTCACCAATATAACCCCACTTTATTTTTTAGGTTATGGCTTTTTGTTTATTTTGAAATGTTCAATTTCTCTACAAAATTTCTATTTATTTTAAGTCTAATTTGTGGTGTTCTATTTGCAATTATTATAAAATTCTTCCAACAAGAACAACCAATATATAAATCATCAGTAAAGCGAATTTTCGATAATGCCAACTACGATAATTGGGTCAAATCGAAGAAATTATCAAGGAAACGTTTATTATTCGACGATATCCGTTATACGAACAAAAATTATTATTTAGAATCGACATTGTTGTACAATCAAATCGATATATTATGTGTGATATTAGTGCGTAATTGGAAGAATGTTGAAGCAGCTAAGAATACATGGGCGAAACGGTGCAATAAAATACAGACTATCAATTTAGAAATTGATAAATTCAAACGCTTATCGTTGAAACGTGATTATAGAGATTCCTCATGGGTGATTTTATGTGAAAAACTATTGAATTTGGATCATTTTAAATGGACGTTAATTGTTTACGATTATACATTTGTTATATTAGAGAATTTACGTTTATTTTTAACCGGTTTAGACCCAGATTCTAATTATTATCTGGGACATGCTGTGAAATTTTGGAGTACAATTTATAATATGGGCCAAGCTGGTTATGCGTTAAGTCGTGGCACAATAAGAACATTACAAAAGTATTACAATCTTAATAATTGTACAACGAATTTGGTGTATCGCAATCAAGAAGATTATCATTTAGGTAGATTTCTATTTAATTTGAATATAACACCGTTAGATACACGCGATTCGGATGATTTTACAACATTTCAACCATACAACTTGTACCACATGTTATCGCCTGGTGAAGATTATTACAAATTCAGTATTTATCCACAGAAATGTTGTAGTAATTTTACGATAGCATTCCAAGGAATTGAAGGTGATAAATTCTATACGTATTATTATTTATTGTATCAAGTACAAATATTCTGGGATGGACAATATGGGAACCAACCCCCAAAAACCACACTCGAAGATAATGAAGTAATATTTATTACTCTAATTAATTAATCAATTAAAATTATAAATAATTATTGTAGGCGTGGAAATTATTCCTGAAAAGTCGCAATATTTCAACGAACATATCGAACGAGCAATATTATAAAGTATGGGAGGATTTAATTGACGATCCAGCATCGTTTGCGCAACGTATGAAACGCGAAGAATTCGATTAAATTTTGTACTTAATTTTTTTTTATAAAGTATCACAATTAAAAACTGAATCGACCGCGTACTTTAAAGAAACCTAAAGCATTACGGTTGTGTATAATTGAACCGATTCCAACGTAATTCTGTAGAACAATACTCTTCTCTTCGATTTTTTGGTTACAATTCGGTAAATCTAACAAGACTTGACGCAATTTCTCTATGAACACCTCCAAATTGTACAAATTACGCACGTCTTGATCGATTAGCTCACTATGGAAGTATAGTGGGTGGTGAGTTAGCGTGCAAAACGGTAGGTCTTCACTGAACGGATTCCATTGAGACGAGAAATTCGATTTGCCTTGATTCCAAACTAGACGGACGCCTTTCATGTTGCGGTTCCTAACAAAATTAATCAATTTAGGATAAATTGCTGTACTTTTAGGCGATAAAAATGTAAAAATAAAAACAACCAAATAATTTTATAGTAAGAATTGTACCTAGGTTGGTGGTTGTTAGTTTTCAACCATTTCGAGAACAAACAAGTCTCCACAATATCAATAAATCCATCTATACGACTGCCAAAGTCCAATAATTTCATTATAAACGAATTAATAAAACAACAATTCAACTTACGGTATTAACGACACTGTAGGATACTCTAAATCACCGATTATAACCTCATCGATCTTCTCCAATGGGATTTTTTTGTAAGCTAAACGCTTCAAAGCGATAAAGTCGTATTTAACAACAACCAGAGTTTTCGTTGTTAGTAGAATTAGGCGTTCTTTATCCGAATTCCAATTGCTTATCCTAAAATTGACGATTTTAAAATCGTTGATTAGTTGGCAAAAGGGGCGACTTACAGGGTTAATAGGAACGCTTCAATTAAAGGCCCATCGGAATTCTCATCCAGAAACTCATCTTTACACTCGTTCAACGCTTCAACAATCACACTTTCACGGAATGTAAAATAATTATGTGGATCTTCATTCAAACATATTGTCGTTTGGATTGCGTTATTTACATTGCTGGTTTCCGTGTTTTTACGCGAGAATAGCGTTTCGGATACTGTAAATAATAGGAAAATTACTTAATTGGTGATTTTTAATGGTAAATTATGGTTAAAAACGACTTACTACAACTCTTTAGCGATGGACACAGAATCAAACCAGTATACAAAGACATACTTATCTGCGATTTAATAAAAATAATTCCAACAAAGACTTACCTTTATTGGGTATTGATGTTATTGGTGTTATCAGATCAACACTCCACTTTGTTTTATGATTATTATTATTGCCGTTATCGTCAATATTGTTATCGAATGATTCAGAATTCGATGTATTGTTGTTTAATTGATTGATTTGCAACATACAACTGTGGAATTCTTCAGAAGGCCCCTCATCCTCTAAACCAGTTTTCAACATTTCTATTTTATTCCGAATATCGACACAATATCAACAATATCAGCTGATTTACAACGTCAAATTTTGAATTAAGCGCCAAGTATTGCGATTTGTACAATTGCGCAATTTTACGCCCACACAAAATCGAGAATCGCTTAAATATTTATTTAAATTTAAAATTTATAAAAGGAAATAAAATTATAAAGTTTCTCCACCCAACGACATCGGATTCGGACTCGGTGTCGAACTAATCGAACTTAACGTCTCTTCTTTAACTCGCGCTTTATTCGGATCTTTCTCTTTCTTCTCCTTATCTTTATTGTGTTTATGTTCATGTTTGTGTTTGTGCTTATGTTTATGTTTCTTTTTATCTTTCTTCTTCTTCTTCAATTTGCCCGAATCGGATTTATGTTTAGAATCTTGCTCCTTTTTAAACATACCCGGTTCGAAGCCAATGGGGCCACTTTGACCCATGCCGGGCAACGAAACGGAATTATCAGAGAAATATTCTTGTTTCGGTACCGGCTTTGTATCAACTTGGACATCCATGGGTTCATCCTGTTGAATTAGAAATTTATTATAAATTTTCGATAATTATTGTAGATTTACTTTAATTTTATTGTCATTAGTTGCAACGACTTCAACATTCATACATTCAACATTCTCTTCGATAATCACTTGATTTGTATCCTTCGAATTCGGAGATTGTGTCTTCAATTCTAATCCTGGTGTTGTTGGTGGTGGTTTAATTGGAGTAAATGGTATCGGTTTCTTTACGTCTTGTTTTTGTGGATTCATAACACCCGCTAATTCCGGTATAGGTAGACATACTGGCCGTTTACTGCCATATAAAGTGAAATAGATATCGACTAAATCACATCTCAATCTTGTATCGTGCGATAACATACCACTATTAAATTAATTAATTAATTAACAACTAATTAAATGGGGATTTCTAAAAATTACTTGATATTACTCCAAATTCTTTCAACTAATTCCGGTATATCTAAACGTTCACGATGCGCTCGTTTAAACGGCGGATTATTGATCATCAATTCGGCCAATTTGTGGCGTACTCCAGGATCTGGATCGCTCTCTAAAATATCCAAAAGGTGTTGTAAATCATCCCAACGGCCGTCAGCACGGACGAAATCAACTAAACACTCCAAAGCGGCCAATCTTACATCTAACAAACAAAAATTAAAACAAAATAATAATTAAAATTGTCGATTTACCAATAAAGTGTCCATAAGTGGCGTAACTTTTAAAAACTGTCGGACGACTCGGTAGATGGCCGAATTTTTGTAATTTTCTAATCGCCTTTAAACACGCCACCGATACTGTATATTTATAACAGGGTAGAACTTTTTCTAAATTCAACAATCTTGTAATCTCTTCCAATATTAATTTCGTATCGGTACTTAAATTTTCGGCAGTAATTGGTGCACCTTGATGTACCATTGAAACAACTGGTGTTACTGTACAACCTAAAGCTTCAACTAAAGTTGCACGATAATAATTATCCGAATAACGATTCTTTGAATTATCGTTATATTTGAATAGATCTAATAGAAAACGTATAACATCCGGTGGGCATATACCGTGAGCATTACGTAAACCGGCCATAGCTAAAGGTATTGTTTTCTGTAAGAAATAATGTTGGAAATTTGTAAAACTATTCTGTCGGATAATATGCGGTGCGGCAAATGAGCCGAATAATTTACGAAAAATCGCTAACATCGCCGGTGGTCCAGCCCAATTTGCTACCATTGCATTGGCCACCTGGAAATTGTAACAAAGTAAAATAATTCAAAATTTTCTATTGGTGATTACTTTAGTGAGGCAATGAGCGGCGCGACATCTGACTTTATAAAAGCATTGTTCATTCTCGATAGTATCGGTTAAAGCTAATCGTGTAGCTGGAGTTGGGTATCTTTCTAATGCTGTTATAGCTTCCATCTGTGCTGTAACGTCACGTTCGTGTCTCAATTGATATTGCCATTGATAATCCGGTTGTTCGATAATAACCGAACGTAATAGCGTCATTTCCGGATCTAAACGTATCCAAAGAACCGGAGAATCACTAGAAATAAAATCGTAATTATTTTATTTAAATCCAATTAAAACATACTCCATTGCACTTAGGTCCATATCGACTTCTTCACCGGTACACAACGGGATTTTCTTCTTTTTATTCCGACGACTTTTCGAATGACACGTTATATCAGCTTTAACGACAGTATTCTCAATTTGTAGCATATGTTTAAAAGTACCATCGAGTTCTTGTAATGTCACCAATAATGGACCAACGTATTTACGTATACCTAATTGGGTTGTAGCATCTTGACGAATTTCAAGTTCGATTGTATTTCGTTTCCTGTTGAATATTGAAGTTAGATGGAATTTTGCATGACCACCGGTTCGTACGCATTGATCGATAAATACAGCCATATCTTTACCGGTCACAGTGAATATGGCTTTAGTAAAAACATTTGTACTAATTAACATATGCCCCCAGAGACCGCTACCGATTTTCTGTTGTGCAGCATTTGTAGCTAACGATAATTGTTTATTGAAGACTTGTAACAATAATTCTTGTCCGATACGATGCTCCAACATTCTCATAACAAGAAACGCTTTCTTATGTAACGCTGTTATATACATCGACGACATTGTGTGTAGATTTCTTATCGAGAAATAGAATTTCTCTTCGTTTTGTTTCAAATTTGTTTGTTGATTATTCGAACTACCGACCGGTAATGGCGCCGGTGGTTGACTCGGATCTAAGATAATCCCACCGAATTGTTCCTCGTATTGAACAACATCATTCAACAATTCTTGCACCCAATGCCGATACTCATTATTACCGAAACTCTTCTTACAATACAAACCGCATAAATATTGACTTATGCCTTTATTCAACCACATATCCGACCAATTTTGCATCGATATAAAACAACCAAAGAATTGTTCAGCTATAGCTTGTGCCATTATCTTCCTAGTCGTATAAACTTGATCGATTATAACAGCTGAATGTAATAAATTAACACTCAATATACTCATTGTAGAATACGAACGATAATCTTCTGGTGTTTCATCAACGAAGACTTGTTTATAACACGAATACGGATAGCGATTCGATAAAGTTTCCTCATAAAATTCGAATGCTTCGTGCATATATCGCGTTGTTACGCGTAATAACGGTAAAAGTTGTGGTAAACAAAAATGCGTCACTTCATGCATGTAGGGATCGACGAAAATCTCAAATGGACCAACAGCTAGCGATATATTCGGCGCGCAAGTCGGCACATTTAACGTATAATGATAAGTTTTCCGTCGCATATCCGGCGTATAAACAACTTCAATTAAATCCCCATTCGATACAGCTGTTAATTCATCATCAACAGTAAACTCCAATTTCCACGTACAAGTCTCGGCGAAACTATCAACACAAGGGAACCATAATCGCGATGAATTTTGGTGTCCGTAAGTGAACATATGTACACCACGTTCCGCATAACTACCCTCTTTTTGTGGAACAACAAAATGTATCCCACCTTGGGGTTGTTCTAAGGAGAATTCAATACCGACACGTAATGCTGTACCTTCGGCGATTAAATGTGACGCTTCCGGTGGTACTGTTACCACTAATTCACCTGCATTATTATCGGGGTCGACTTTCAGCGCTGCGTTTAGGTGATGAGTAGAAAACGTTTCGAGGCTACGTCTACGATCAAACAATTAAAAATCGATTTTTTCTAAGATTTAAAACTAACGTCTCTGTATCTGATTGACAAACGTCCAGGAACGGGTCGAAATATTGGAACTGTGCCTCGTAATCATCGTTCAAAATGACACGATAGATCCGACATTGTTTCGCATTTAATTTAATAACTCGCAAATTATCACGCAGAGGAACCACAGTCAATTCAACGAAGCCCTAGAATACACAAATCTATACATTCTTATGTTCAATTCATATAGAAAATCACTAACAATTATGCTTTTTCGTTCGAAACTGATACCAGTTAGACTCACAATTTGATGGGCTGTAAATAATTAATTTCAATAAGTTTTGATTATCTCTAATAAATTGAGATACTTATAATTTAAAAGGACGACAATTATCGCCGGTACGTTCACGTTTCATTGTTTTATTTAATAAATCGACATAGTTTTTCTATAATTAGAAAAATATTTACATTTGAGGTTAAGTAAAGTTTGGACTTTTAGGGAATTTTCAATGTTACTAAATTGTAACATTAACGCAATTATCGCGAATTAAAAATTAAAATGCAACTACAATAATTAAATTGTTGTGTAAATTTATAAAAATGCATTTATAATGATATAAATGGTGATAATTTTTATTATAAATATCTAAAATTTTGAAGCTTAATGATATTTTGTTGCAGTTGCAATCTTGCACTTTGACATTTGTTGTATTTAAATTGGTTTTAGGTTATAACGTTCCTGTTTTCCATTTGACTGAAAAATAACGAAATTACAGTAAAAATGCCGTATAAACTAAATTCGCAAGAAGTTCTACTTTATTTAAATAGTTTAGGCTATACGAATATAAGTGCAGAATTATTAAAGGAGTTTATGCATGGTAAAAATTTCCGTTTTCCTATATCTATTTTGTTAATCTTTAAAATATTTTAGATTTGAAAAAGCTGATTAAATACGAAGAAAAACGCCGAAAAGACGAGAGTGGGAATACGTCCGTTAGAGAATCAGTTGACGATATTTTCGAGAATTTATATCGACTTTCAACTTTAGAGTCTCGAGCTAAACAAGTTCCGGTAAAAGATCAAACTCCTCCAGTAAAGGAGAAAGCTGCTTCAGTAAGAATAGTGCCAAAACTCCGAGAGTATGGACATTGCGCATGTCATGAGCAAAAAATTAAAGGCTCTTCACCTAAAGCAAAAACCGATAAACCTAAAATTTTGATGGATAAAGATACACAGACTGAGATTAATTTAAATCCGTCAGTATCAAGTAAATCTGTGTCGACCAAGAAGAAGAAGAGGAAAACTTCTGTAAAATCGTCGACACAACGTATTTATTCGGATTATTAAACATTGAATTATCGGTGATTGTTTTTATTTTGATTTTAGTGATAAAAACGACAAGTTGTCATTGCGGTAAAAGTGATCCAGTTGCGCTTTTTCACCAATACGAAAAAGAATGGAAACGCGTTAAAATCCCCGGAGAGGACAGTAGAACTGATCTGCGATGGTCTATACGACAGAAAATGAACAGTGGTCCTAGATGTTGTAATCCTAAATAGAATTTTTTGATATTATTTGACTTTGTATATTTGGTTGCATAACTATTAGACATTGAGGTTAGTTTCACCTAACCTTACTATTTTCATACATATAAAGATGTTTTTGCGAAAATTTCCGAATTGTTTTAATTTCCTACAACAATTGCGACAATGTTCGACGTCTATATCCGTACCGGAAATTGAGCCACGTGTCCTACAATTTCCATCGAAATTTATTAAGCCACGACAAGTTTGGTTGGAAAATTTGGATACAATCGATGAAAGAAAATTGGCGATATTGGAATTACATCCGGAAGTATTTGCGGCAAATCCACGTATCGATATTATTCACGATAATGTTAGATGGCAACGGAATTATCGATACGTGAGTTTTGCACATACGAAATCACGATTTGAAGTTAGAGGCGGTGGTAGAAAACCCTGGCCGCAGAAGGGTAAATTCCCGAATTTTCTAGATTGTTACTCAAAAACTTAGAGTTGTTGTTGTAGGTTTGGGACGGGCTAGACATGGTTCGATTCGTAGTCCGTTATTTCGAGGCGGTGGTATAATTCACGGCCCCAAATCACCAACACCACACTTTTATATGTTACCGTTTTTCGCTCGAGTCAACGGTTTATGCGCCACCTTATCAGTGAAATTAGCTCAAGACGATCTGCGTGTTATTAATAATTTAGAAATTCCAACAGATGAATCGACATACATTGAGGAATTAGTCAAGAGCAGAAACTGGGGGCCTTCCGTCTTATTTGTTGACGAGTAAATCAACAATTTCGATTTTCAATCAAAGTAAACAATGAACATTCGATAAATGTATCTAGCAACGCCTTACGTTGATGTTTCATTGCTTAATTTGATCGAAAATTCGACAATTTCATTAATTTTAATTTAATTTCAGTATCGATATAATGCCACGTAATATCACAGTCGCTACAGATAATATAAAACATTTTAATTTGATGCCAGCGTACGGTTTGAACGTTTATTCAATGTTGAAACACGATACGTTAGTTATGACTCGGGCGGCTGTTGATTTAGTCGAGCGAAAATTATTGGAACATCTACATAAGAATGATGTTAAGCCAGTTACAGGCAAATACAAGCTGGATCAAGCTTAAATTATAGAAATTACCTTTTATTAATAAAATAATTAACAATCGATTGCTATTTTAATTCAAAATTTGACGTAATTTAAAAATGGCGCCATTTTCTGGGTCTAAATCTAGCCCTAGCCTAAATAAAATTTAATTATATTTGAGTTCTTTTATAAATTATATTATTATTCAATTTGCTTGTTTAATGGAAATATTAAGCTATTTAGTAATTATTTAGACTGTTATTAGGCTCGGAATTATAAAAAAATTAATGGTTGGCGAGTTGTGTAGCCTTAGTCACATCCTGAGGACATTTCGACATTTCTTTCAAATTTTTGACATTAAGCAGCTGACTGCTCATTATCGTTGTTTTTAGTTGAATAGTTTGATAATGTTTTCCATTATAATAATAGAATAAAATTATCATTTTCAAATTGATAAAGAGCAACAAAAATGTATAATTGAAGGCTATCATCGCTTTAAAATGTTATTTTTGTACTAATTTGTATGAGACACAATGATCAAGGTTAAATGATCTAAAAAGTATGGTGAGTTTTCCTCAATTTAACTAATTTGTCTTTGTTATTAGTGTGCGATTGTTTATAGTCATTGAGACTAATGTCGGCGATCGTCCCAACGAATCTAACATTAGAAAAACCCCACGAAAATTGTGATAAATTATTGAGACAATTATTGGAATGCGTACAGGATTGTCAGAGACGATACGGTGGTAAAACAGAATTGGCAACAGAGTTTGATAGTTGTGTTGTCGGTTTGTGTTTAACATTAGAGGCTGTTTTATTGCACGGATTACGTTCGAAACCGCAAGAGAATTTACACAATTCCGCATTAAAACAAGTCTCAGATATTGTGGCAAATAGTTTGCATATAAATAGTGAGAATCCTTGTAAATTTTAGATTTATTTATAGAAAATTTGCGTTATTTCAATTGTAAAATTGCAGCATTTTGGCCTTTTGTTAGGAAACATCTAACAAGGCACGAACAGGAGAGATACAACGTTTTGAAGCATATTTGGACGGATACTGGCCGCGGCCGTGCTTGGATACGATCCTCTCTCAACGAACGCTCATTAGAAAGGTATTTAAACCAATTCTAAATCTACGAATTTATCCAATTGAATTGTAGATATCTCCATATTTTATTGAGTAATCCCGATTTTTTGGTAAGTCATTATGAAGATTGGGCTCTACTTCGTGATCAAGAAAAAAGCAGTATGTTGCCGAATATGGCTGCAGGTTATTATTAAAATTACATCAAATCTATAATTGTTGTAATTTTTTTTACTGAAATTATAGGCGTAGGTTCAATTCTATTTGCAATTAGTATCGATAAGCCGGAATTAAATAGTGGGATTGCGCCGAGACCGGAGGCGTTGAAGCCGAAAATCGAACCGATAATTGAAGCTCCCGTCCCCGGTATTCTAACAAAAATTCACCAATAATACAATAAAATTTCGATTTAATTTGTAGAAAAACGACATAAAAAGAAGAAACGAGTCGCAAGACAATTTATATCATTTGAAGAGGACGATAGTGTTTTATCAACAAGTGTTCCATCCAGTTCTAGTAGTATATCGTCGGATTCAACAAGTGAGAATCAAACATTCCGTAATAAAACCGATTTGAAAGAAATCCGCGAAGAGTACAATTTTAAAATGGATACAACGACAAAAACACAGGAAATTAAACGGAAATTATCAATTGAGAATAGTGGATCACGTGAGAAATTCAATCAAGATCCACCGGAAACTCTAACACCAATTACCCATGTTGAAATCGGTGAATTAACGCCGATTTCAGTTGAGATTAATAAGAATTTCGAATCTCCGGATATCTCTGATGAGATTTTAGAGATACCAACTGATATAAGTGCTGTTCTAACAGTTGTTGAAACGCATAATAAAGAAGAATTACAAAAGAAACAAGATGAAATTGATGCTTTAATTAAAGAGAATGATTGTTTAAAGGAACAAGTTAAGAAGTACGTTAGTGCTATTCAGATGTTACGGCGAGATGATGAGGGCTTACAAAAGGCTTTAGATGGTCTACAAATCGACCAACAACCGGATTATAAAGGCGAGGCGAAATTATTCGAAAAGAAACTAGTTCAGGTCTTTTATTATTTTCAATTGAAAGGAAAATATGATAAATTTGTATTGTTTAGGTGGCTGAAATGCACGCTGAATTAATGGATTTTAATGTAACATTACAGCAGAATTTATGCCAAAAAGATCTACTTATTGAACGTTTAAAACAAGAATTAGAAGAATTACGTGGACCGATAAAAACTGATGAAATTCTAACAACAGAATCATCAGGTAGTGTTAATGTTTGGATACCATCAGCTTTCTTAACAGGAACTGGTTCAAATTCACATCATGTTTATCAAATTTTTTTAAGAGCTGGCAATGATGAATGGAATATTTATCGACGTTATGCTCAATTTTATGCTTTACATACTGATTTAAAGAAATTAGATCCAACTGTTGCTACATTTGATTTCCCACCAAAGAAAAGTATAGGAAATAAAGTAATTAATTTTAATATTATCGATAATTAGGTTAATTAATTAATTGGTGTTTAGGATTCGGCTTTAGTAGAAGATCGACGGAAGCGTTTACAATTGTATTTGCGACGTGTTCTGTCCCATTGGCCTGAATTAGCGCATTGTAATAGTAGATTTCTATTGGAACAACATCTTGCTTTTTTCAAGTAAGTTGTTTTATCAATAGGATTAATTAATTAATTTGTTTATTGTTTTATAGAGATCAGAAAGAAATTGATAAAAGGGGTAAGAATGCGTTTTCTCCAGGACGAAATCGAAATGCTAGTGATAACCATTACACTGGATTGTAATGTAAATTTCGCTAATTTAGAAATAATTATAATAATTATACTCATTTTGTTAAACTTATGAAATATTTAGTTTTTAAATTGTATAATTTGTTACAAATATTCAAATATTTTATTAAAATTTACATTAGTTAGAGTACAAAATTGAAAACAGAAAGCTTTTCTATTTTATCGAATAAAATTGAACGAGTCCTCAGTTCACTGCTACCAAAATATTTCTCATCATTTATTCATTAATAGTTTTAATTCTGACCTATTTCGATTTTCTTTTGATAATTTTATAGTTGGAAATCGCGTATGTCGCAGCTTTGGTCAGTTGTGTGATAGTGTAACTGTAGCCACAGTTTGTTGGGCTGTAGAGGGCGCCACATGCGCAAAAGTCAATGCAGTCAATTTTTTGTCATTCCCTATCAAAATGGCTGGCGGTCTTGTATAGGAGACGTCAGTAACTTAGCAAATAAAATAAAATATTCGAAAAAAACACCTAGAAAAGAAACGAAACAATAGATAATTTTAAGTAGACACAAATGTATCATTTCTAGTTTGTTTATTTGTTTTAATTTATCGTATTTTTTTTAATTTATTTAATTGTGCTGTGAATTGATAAAGTGCTTTATAATTTAACAAAAAAGCGTAATTTTTATATAAAATAAAAGTAGAATGTCGGGCGAACGCGAAATACCAGCCGAGGACAGTATTAAAGTTGTGTGTAGGTTTCGACCCTTGAATGATTCAGAGGAGAAGGCAGGATCGAAGTTTATTGTGAAATTCCCATCTGGCGGTGAAGACAATTGCATATCAATTGGTGTAAGTTTTTAGAAAAATTCATGCCTTTTTACAGCAAAAAACGATCAAAAATTGTTAAATCTATCGAAGGAAAATCCCGTTGATTATTCTAGGTGGTGTTGTATTATTAGTGGTGGTGGTGTTTACGTCATTTCAAGTTTTACGTTATCCGATTCCTATCCAATGGTGATAAATTTGCCGGCTTAGATTTGAGATAATTTCGAAATTTGGAAGTCCCTTGACATTGTTCGGTGGATTTTTGGCCAAGTTCCAGAAGCCAATAGATTCCTTTATTCGATTTTTTCTAATTATAATAAAAACAAAAACGTAACAATCGTACGTTATTGCGTTGTCCTGGTTTGACAGAATTGATTTTTCTCGAAGAAAATTCGGGGCCCTATCTAATCGATACAACCAAATTAATGTAAATATACCGCCAATTATTTAGAATATTTCACGTTTTATATTCGAAAGTATGTTTAGTTAATTTTTTATCGAATTTTTCAATAATTAGATTGGGTTCACACTTGATCGATTAACAATGTTCGTTTCTTTGTTCTTGTCTCAATCCAATTCAATACTAGGGGAATTGAAATGCATTCTAGGTTATTCATTAGGAAATTTTCCAAAATATAAAGACGAAAAGAGCTGATTGAAATCGAGCGAATTACCCAACAACTATGATTTGCAGTCATTAAAACGTAAAATTTTAATGACTGTATGGTGCTTGAACATATACGGACTTTTGTTATAATTTTATATACAATAAAGAAAGAGTAGAGTTTCACTAATTAGAAATTTTTATTGTTAATTATTTTTTTTATAAACTGATCTTCAATTTAACAACAAAAAACTCAAAGGCAACAAAATTGTTATCTTAGTCATATCTGTCAGTTGCAGTTTTTATTACCTTTTTATTGCTTTATTAATTACATTGATTGTTTTAGCTAATTAATTTGGCTAAAACAATTCGAACATTGTTGAAGTAGATCCAAAATTGACGCTATTTATCGAGAAAAAACCGAAATAAAATGACCAAAAGTTGATATCGTCGTCAATTTAAATTTTATTTGATTCTTTTATTTATATTTTATAAATAATAACCTTTTTCTTGTTTTCATTCACTGAAACATTGCGAAAATAGATCGTTTTATCACAATAAATCACCCTAGATTTGAAATAAACTTGTCCAAGACCTTGGATGCGCAATAGTTTGATAACTAGGATATGGATTATAGTAATCTACGGAATCTACCCCTTTTGGCAGATGATAATAGAGAAAAAACGAGAGTATATTCCCGATTGTTGAGTCTTATTCTATTGCCAATTTCTTATATTAGGGTGTGGATTATAATTAGGAGTTACAACAAATCCTTGTGAGGTATCCCGAAATCTTAGTTTATTCCTGTCGAAAATTTTGTTGAGAATCTCAGATTTCATAGATTTTCTTAGCTTGTATACTCCATCAAAATTTCTTCTATATTGACTAAAAATTCAAACAAAAGACACCAGTATTAGAAATATAAAAATAGACATTATTCGTCTATTTTGGTTCTTATTCATAGACTGATTCATTTAAAAATTTAGTGAACGAATTACGAATTATTCTCAAAATATTATAGACATAAAGTTTAGGGTTTCTTAGGTCATTACGAAAAAAACACAATATACGGGGTAATAAAAGAGTAATTTTATTTTTCAATTACCTGTGATCGATAAGTTCGTTTTTTTGTTAGATACTACTCTTAGATTGAAATATCCTTGTTCTATTATAGTTTTTATTGTTCTTAAATTAAAACCGTCAAGTTAAGTTTGATTTACTATATTTCTTTTATATTGTAGAAAAATAAAGCAATCATAATTTGAGGTCAAAATGTTCTTCTACAGAAAACTACTGTAGGTGTCATTGTTTCGAATCGTGTTAAATAGAAAATTATTCTAATACTAAACATAATTATATATTCATTTTCTCTTTATTATTTCGTTTATAATTCATTAAAATAAGACTGAAATTATGCCTACAAGTATTCTAAATTTATTCAATCTTGGTTTTGTTGAAACGTTTCTAATTAAGGATAATTAGATTTCTATTAAAAAGAGGCATAATTTATAAATAATAAGCGAATTATACGAGTGGCAGTTTATTGTTATTTGATTCAGTCAAGAATCTGGGACAATTCCGTATTATTATTAAGGATTTAATGATAACAATTTCCTTTCGAAATGTCAGTGGTTTCGGTAGATTATTTATTTATTTGTCTATCCTTTTATAAATCAATACGATTAGAATATAGTCCCCCTCACGAATGCTATAAGGAAGTCGAATTATTTGTTAGTCTAGTCATGATGAAATTTGACGGTTTATTAAACAAAATTATGTATCAAATATACCTTTAGAGGTAATTTCAAAATGAGTAGATTTTCATAGATTTTATCTCGTATAGTTCAATGCATTTTCTTATTGAATCGAATTTTATGCTTGGATAATCTCAAACATTTGCTTATTTTTAAATCGTCGATATCTAAAACTTGATTGAAAATTAGTCTTTATTATTTATGTAGGCTGATGGATGGCTATAATAATATTTTTGTTTTTCTATAACTAACTTTTATAAGTAAATTGTTGATAATTATTAAAGTGTAAAGTTTCGTTTAGGTTTTGTTAAAATTCAATTTCTGAATTTCACTTTAATTCCATCAAACCTTTCTATTGTAACCAACAATTCTTATAATATATTAATATTAAAATAATGACGTTATATTCTAAATATCTAGGAAATTATTTTGTGTTTATTGACCTTAAATTTAAACCAAAGAAATCCGATAATTTATATTAACAATAGAATTTTGTAGATTTATTTAAATTTTCATTAGTTTTATCAAATTTCTCTATACTATGATTAAGTGACCGAAAAATGGTCTTTCTAAGAAGCATCTTTTTTTTCAATTTATTTATCTTTTGGTATGATAGAAAAAAGTACATATGAAACCTGTTAATTATATTTGCATGGTAAATCAGAAGAAAGTTGGGAAATCATCGCAAATAATTACATAGAACTCAATTATTATTCAGTGAAAACTTATAACCATATATGGATAGATATTAATATGTAGGTATAAATATGATAAAATTTATTATTGATACTCTCATATATCAATAATTGTTTATCGGTGTTTTTTTAATACGATTTTATTAATTTTCTGTGTTCCAATTGAATGAGTTTAACATAAATTCCATTTAGGTGTTATGTGAATTTTTTGTATTTTGTAAATTATTAATTTGTTTAATTTTTTAATATAAAAACTGGTATATTTTAATTTTAAATCACGTAACATTATCGTTAAATAGAGAGTTTTTGACAGATAGATTTATTTTTGGCAATTTGCATCATGATGGAGTATCGGAAATGATATAATTTCCGCTGTCTATTGCGATTTCGATTAAAATTATTTCGATAATCTCATCATTAGTTGTAGAAGACTATCAAAAAATCATTGAATATACCATTAGAGAATAGAAAGCTTGCAATTAATAAAAATACATTAACAAATATCCCCTGGATTGATGAAATTAAGTTGATGACTAACAAACATATGGTTCTTTGGAGTTTTATAAAATGCGAATACAAAAATAATGACCTCAAGTAAAACGAATTTATTAAAACTATCGAAATATCTCTCTTTTATAATTTAATTATTTTTATCTTATGTTTAAAGTTTAAATTTCACTAGACAGTAAAATAATAATAACATTGGAATTTTACACGGAGTCAGTGAAATAAAATACATTGAATTGTATTACTCGTTTATTTTAACCTGGTTAACTTACCTGTGAAACAGTCGAGAGCTGTACAGTAGATGATTATTAAAGAAAAACTACTTGTTGTCAAGTTCATTTTTATTGATTAATTCATTCAAAATTTCTAAAGAATAAGTACTTGTAAGTAGGTACTTTACGAATACTTAATTTCTCTTGGATCTACCATGATTTACTGGTATTTCTCTTAAAAAAATTCTAATAAGCTATTTTATAAGCAATGAGAACTAAAAATATAGTTGAAATATGACCGTTTTCTTATCATTTATTGAATTAATTAAAAGAAACGATTAGTTTAGACATCGTCTAACACTTTACTTTTACTTAATTCTCTCTGTCTTTCTATTTCTAATTACCAGTTATATAGAAAAGACACTCAATATTTTATGTTAGAAATGTATTTGTTTGGAGGATTAATTTGAAAATAACATGATATTTACGTATTATTATAGAGGCTATTGATTCCAAACTGTAATTCTATTTAAGGGCAAAACTGAATTATTCAGTTGGGTGTGCCATTATAATTTGTCTGTTTATAGTATTAAACAAAACAAGGAGCTTTCAATTTTATTAAAACACCATTAATTTACAAAATAAACTAGACAGATTTTTCCTGATTAAATATTTTGAAATAATTCAATTTCTAATAATTCACTTTATGTCAATTCAATAAATTAAAGAAAACAAATGATAAAATATCACAAAATATTATAGTTATAGGGGCTTACATCATGTTTATTTATTATTATAGTTGCAACTTGCTGAATTTATAATAAATTCGTAAATACAAACAAATTTGATGGGGGTTTCTTTTTATAATAACTGGAAATTATGAGGATTTATAGAGAAATGTTATATGTTATTTAATGGACTTTCTGTGTCGATGAATTAGAAACATCAAAATTTAAATTAACAATGAAGATTGACATAAATAATCCATTCTAAAGGAAAATGTAAATAATTTAGACATTTCACCCTTTATATTTTCGTTTATTTTACCCTATTTAAATCTTAATTTGGGTAGGAGATATTTTCCGTTGATTTAACATTAAAATCCATTCGACTCATGAAAATTCTAATGGAAGAGAATTGGTTAAATTAATTCAGTTAGTGTAAAGCTAAATTTGAACTTTAGATTGATTTCACAACTAATTGAAGTTGAATTAACTTGTATTTATAAAGGAAAAAATAAAATTTCTTTGATCGTTTTTTGATTATTTTGAGAAGAAAATCGGTAGATATTTAGAATGTTTCGTTTGTTGTTCCTTCCGATTATCCTTCACACATTTAAAGTTGAGTGTTTTATGAATCAGACCAAGGTTATGTTATTGTAAAATTTCTTCAAACAATGGAAAATGTAAAATCGTGTGACAAAGGAAAGTGTATTTTATGCACAGGTAACTTTCGGTTGATTTAAGATAGTTCCTTCGACTTTTAACTGAAGTGTGAAGAACAAACGGATGTGAGAATGCACGTACTTTTTATATTTGAATAGACTATAATTACACAATTTAATATTTAAAATTATCTATTAATCAATCAATAAATAATAAAATGTACTGTAGATTATAACGCCAACATTGAAAATAATCCATCCTACAGAAAATAAGAACAATATACAGATTTTGATGAGAAAATTATTAATTTCGAGGTCAATTTTAATTAATACATTTTATAAATTTCAAAATAATGGGTGTTATTACAATATAAAAATAATAATTGCGTGTACGTTAATATATTCACAGATGGAATATTTATTAGTTGAGTATTTTACTACTTTTTCTAAATCGTTAGGTTTTTCCTCTATTTAGTACAATGAACTTTTCTTCCCCCTTACCTTAATGATAGGTCACTTATCAATAATATCAATAATTTTCCATAGGACTGTGGAAGAACAACCATATTCATATAATTTAACTTCCGGATTTTTGTTTATTTTGTTGCCAGTTTCGGTTACGTAATTTCTAAAAGATTGATGTTTAAATTTAGAAAAACTTAATGATTTTTTAATTATACCGACAACAAATAAAGGTGAAATAATGTGTGATTGTTTATTCAGAATTATCGATTTCTTGTAAATCTCTAGAGATTTGTTCAATCATTGTAATTGAATTGGGGTGTTATACCGATCTAGGTTTGTAAACAGAATTTAATTAAAACAGAAAGGAAATCTATCTTGCAAATGAAATGTATTTCCAATAATTCTCAATTTATACAGTTATTATTATTGTTGATGTTTCTATTGTTATTTTCCATAAATAAAAGCGTGAAATCAACATTAAAACATACCTTTTTCCGTCTTCTTCTATGTAGAATCAATAAAGAAGAGAATAAGCCGCGCCCTTGACCGTTTCTCTCTTTTTTTTTAATTTGCTCATTTTCGATTTGTAAAAATTTAAACGTGTGATTTTCTAAAGAAAATTTAAATTTATTGTTGTTAAAAAGATAGATAATTCGTAATAAAGGTCATTTAGTCATTGTATGCGTCATCTTTAATTAAAGCTTTCTAACTAGTTTAAATTAAAAGAGTTATATTTTATTTTAAACGTATTTTTTTATTGTTGTTGATCATACGTGTAGGTATAATTATTATCAACCTTTGGATTCATTAATAATTCTCTCATTTCTATTTGACAAATATAAATTCTCGCGTTGGTATTAAAATCGAGATTTACTATAGCAGGAAATAGCGAGATTAATTTAAAATATTTCTATGTTAGCAGTGATGACGTTGATATTTATGAAACTATAGCCCAAATTAGCTTATTGATTCCTAAATATCGCTGCTTTTTCAATTCAGTAGTTAAAATTACTATCAATTATCATTAAAATCTTACATAAATGTCTAACAGTGACGGAATTAGGTTGTGTTACGTATATAGTAAATGTGAAATGAGTATGAGTCATATTTTTTTAAAAATAAAATTACACTTTCTTTTTAAAACAAGATTGTTTATTTCCTAAATTTGTTTTCAGGGTAAAGTCTACTTGTTTGACAAAGTATTCAAACCGAATGCAACACAAGAAAAAGTTTACAATGAAGCAGCTAAAAGTATCGTATCAGATGTATTGGCAGGCTATAATGGGACAATATTTGCCTATGGTCAAACATCTTCCGGTAAAACACATACAATGGAAGGTGTCATAGGTGATCCACAAAAACAAGGCATCATTCCACGTATCGTTAATGATATTTTCAATCATATTTATGCAATGGAAGAGAATTTGGAATTTCATATTAAAGTTTCATATTTTGAAATCTATATGGACAAAATTAGAGATCTTCTCGATGGTTTGTATTCATCTTACAATATTTCTAACAGAAATATTAATTCTCAATATAGTTTCAAAGGTAAATCTTAGTGTACATGAAGACAAGAATCGTGTCCCTTATGTAAAAGGTGCAACAGAACGATTCGTTTCAAGTCCTGAAGAAGTTTTTGAATCGATTGAAGAAGGCAAATCTAATCGACATATTGCTGTAACAAGTACGCTATTTCGAATTTATTTCAATTCAAGTTTATTTCATTTAAATTGAATATTGCAGATATGAATGAGCATTCATCTAGGTCGCATTCTGTATTTCTTATAAATGTTAAGCAAGAAAATTTAGAAAATCAAAAGAAATTATCGGGAAAATTATATTTAGTAGATTTGGCAGGTTCTGAAAAGGTATCCAAAACTGGTGCTGAAGGTATTTTTGTTAATTTCCTTACGAATTATAGTTTTATTAATTAGTTTGTTGTAATATTTAGGTACTGTGTTAGATGAAGCTAAAAATATTAATAAATCATTATCAGCATTGGGTAATGTAATTAGTGCATTAGCTGATGGCAATAAAACCCATATACCTTATCGTGATTCGAAATTAACTCGTATTTTACAAGAATCATTGGGTGGTAATGCACGAACAACAATCGTTATTTGTTGTTCACCGGCTAGTTTTAATGAAGCTGAAACTAAATCAACTCTTGACTTTGGTAAAAGGTACTGTATAAATCTAATTATAATTACGATAATTTTATTATCGATTATTAATTATTCTAGAGCAAAGACCGTGAAGAATGTTGTTTGTGTCAATGAAGAACTTACAGCCGAAGAATGGAAACGTCGTTACGAGAAAGAAAAAGAAAAAGTTGCCCGTCTTAAGGGTAAAGTTGAGAAATTGGAGAGTGAATTACAACGTTGGCGTGCTGGTGAAACTGTTAAAGCTGAAGAACAAGTTAATCTTAATGATATAACAGAAGCTGTAACTCCTGTATCAGCAATGGAAGAGAGTACTGTTGAAACTAAAGGACCAGTACCAGCTACACCAGCATTAATGATTGGTTCAACATTAGATATGGAAGAACGTAGAAAATTAGAATTAGAACGTGAACGCTTATATCAACAATTAGATGAGAAAGACGAAGAAATTAATGAACAAAGTCAATATGTTGAGAAATTAAAAGAACAAATGTTAGAACAAGACGAATTAATTGCCAGTACAAGACGTGATTATGAGGCATTACAATCCGAAATGAATCGTATACAGCAAGAGAATGAAAGCGCCAAAGAGGAAGTCAAAGAAGTATTACAAGCATTGGAAGAATTGGCTGTTAATTACGACCAAAAATCACAAGAAGTTGAAGCTAAAAATAAAGAGGTTTGTAGCAATTTCTATTTTCGATATTTTTTTCTTTATTTGTATTGTTAATTGTTTAGATGGAGACATTATCAGAGGAATTAATGCAGAAACAGGCAAATTTAAATACAACAACAACAGAATTGCAACAATTACGCGATATGAGCAGTCATCAAAAGAAGAGAATTGCCGAAATGTTGAGTAATTTGTTGAAAGAATTGGGTGAAATTGGTACAACATTAGGTGGTGATGGTACAGAAATAAAAGTATCAAATGATGCTGCAAAATTAGAAGAAGAATTTACAGTTGCACGTTTATATATATCACGTATGAAAAGCGAAGTAACTAGTTTAACACAACGTTTACATGAAATTGAAAATAAAGAACAAGATAGTAATCGTAAAGTAACTGAATATGAAAAAGAATTAGGTGAATGTCGTTTATTAATATCACAACATGAAGCTAGAATGAAAAGTTTACAAGAATCAATGCGTGAAGCTGAAAATAAAAAACGTATTTTAGAAGAAAGTGTTGATGCATTGAGAGAGGAATGTGCAAAATTAAAAGCAGCTGAACAAGTTTCTAGTGCTAGTGAAAATGAAAAGAAAGAAGCAAATGAATTACGTTTAGCATTAGAACAACAAATGGACCAATTACGTGTTGCTCATCAAAAACAAGTTGCAGCACTTCGTGATGAAATTGCTGAAAAACAACAACTTATCAACGACATTAAAGAGTAAGTTATTATTGAAAACAAAACAAAAAAAAAAGAGGAGAATTATTGACTATTTTATTTGATTTTGTAGTTCAAACCAGAAATTGACATTGGCTCAACAACAACTCCAAGCTGATTATGAGAAATTGAAAGCAGAAGAAGCCGAGAAATCGCATAAATTACAGGAATTAATGTCAGTAGATTGTTTAAATTTTAAAAAGCGCTCATTCCTATCCGATAATAAGTTATCCGAAAATAATTCGAAACCTATCCCATCCCATATGATTGAGAGATTTATGCCTTATAAAGATGAATTCAAAAATAATTCAGTGCCTAAACATTCAAAAATTGAGAAAGATAATTTTAATAATTTAACAAAATTAACAACAAAAAATCAGTGTACAATGTCGATATTTCATATACATACATTCCATTTGCATTTATTTATTTCGTTAACATTATTATTAGTTACACATAGATGTCCGCAGTATTTAGTCGTTGTTTAAGAAATTAATCGCGAATTTTTGCGTGATAGTTTTTATGTGATATGGTCCTAGTATTATTTTCAAATCCTGAAATTGGTTCCTTTTGAAAATTCATCCCTGTGATCTCTATTGGGAGATTTTCTTTTTATTTTATTATTTATTTTTTTGATATAGTCACATCACGCCACTGTTTGGTTGAGTTTTATTTTCTACCAAAATATTTCACGTTTTGTTATAAATTAATAATAATAATAACAATGACAGCAACACTGCCAGCCAGTGGCAAGTGTTCTATTGTTACAAATTCAGCACAGTATTTTATTTTAAGTTATTAATTTAAAGAAAATCCAAAAAAAAAGAGAATAGAAACAAAATCGAGGCACATTATTGCAGTATTTCTAATTAAAACTCATAACAAGGCTTTAATTGTTTAGTTACATTAAAAATTGAGCTGTGATGTGTATAGTTTTGAAATTAAAGCCAGTTACGAGTTTCATTATTATATAATAATAGCAATATATCCATATCGTGCATAATTAGAGAGAGATTGGCTTATTTTTTAAATTGATTTTTCGATGAGGTTGACGAAATTTTCATTCGAATCGATAGAATCTTGTTAACCCTCAAAAGATGCGACAATATATTTTTAAATTAAGCTACTTAATAAAAAAAAAATTGTATATATTTTAAGTACAAAAATATTGTAAATACTTGAAGAGATGTTGCATATTTTGATGGCAAGTATTTTGAAATTTAACTAAATGTCCAACCTCTTTAGTCTAGGTGTTAGTTATTTTTCTTTGATTATCAATATTGAGTAGTAGATATGTCAAGTAATATTTTTGGTTGGCGTGAATATTTAAAAATTTATTTAAAATATAAATGAAACCTAACCAAACACTATCCGTGAGCGTGGTGTGGCTGAGATGATGATGAAATAACAATGGATCATAAATTCTACAGAACTACAAATGAACGACGAGAACAAGCAAGGAAAGATCTTCGTGGACTTGAAGATACTGTCGCCAAGGAATTACAGACTTTACACAATTTACGCAAATTATTCGTTCAAGATCTTCAGGTATATTCTTTTTTTTAATTAATAATTTTACAAAATAATAATTTATATAAAATAGGCACGTATGAAGAAGAATATGTCATCTGAAGATAATGAAGAGGATGGTGGATCATTAGCTCAGAAACAGAAAATCTCATTTTTGGAGAATAATCTTGATCAATTAACAAAAGTCCATAAACAATTAGTTAGAGATAATGCCGATTTACGTTGTGAATTACCAAAATTAGAGAAACGATTACGTGCCACAATGGAACGTGTCAAAGCATTAGAGAGTGCCCTTAAAGACGCTAAAGAGGGGGCTATGCGTGATCGTAAAAGGTATAATAGTTTTAAAATAGAATAGAATTTTAATTAATTAATTAATTTGTATAGATACCAATATGAAGTGGATCGAATTAAAGAGGCTGTACGACAGAAGAATCTGGCTAGACGTGGACCAGCTGCTACAATCGCTAAACCAATACGTTCTGGTCAATATCATGTACCCCTTAATAGCGGCTGTGCTATACGGACTGGACAAAATTCACCAATGTCACGGAATATTGACGATGCACAGAAACGCAAATCGCTCATAGTTAATGAGAAAGATTCGTGTAAGTTTTTGATTTTATAATAATTCTGTATTTTATATTTTCCTATTTTATAGAAATTAATGGTTAATTAAGGTGCTTCAATTAAATTAATTAAATCAAGAAGATTAATATAACAGTAATACCGATAACAATAAGGATAAAATACCAAAAATATTGCTGACACATCTATTATTCTCAAAAAAAATAAATTTTAGATGTGAGTTTGGAGCGTATTCTCTACTTTAAAATGAAATAAAATAAAACGCGACAAATTCACATGAATGTGCTTAAATTGCTTTAGTTATTATTAATGATAGAATTAAGGTGCACTTAAAACTATTTCGAAAAAACTTTAAAAACGATAAACAAAAATCAATTTTAATTGCGGTAATTTGTGCAAATTGTTTCTTAGACATGTTCGTGTTATATTCCTTAATAATAATAATTGATAATATTAATAATAATTGATGGAAATGAAATCTAGTGCAATTTACTAAGAAATAATTTAATTTACAATAAATTCCTTCTGATTTTGGGCTTTGTCGCTGCTGTATAATCCAAATTGGACACTTGTATTTTCGGGCTAAAGCTTTATGGTTGTTTTAACAGGAAAAATGTGTCTTGTATGATAATTATTAAGGAACAAAAATTTATGAAAAATCGCTGTTTGTAGTGCAGCAATTTTGTTCAACCGAAACAATTTCCAAGCGTGTGGTTCTATTTGGTTTCTTTTAATTTTAATTAGAGCGCCAGGCACTTAGACAGTAAACTAGCACACTAATTAGTTGAATTTCTAGAAGAATTTTATTAGTTAAATTTGATTTTTTAAATTTGGTTTTATTTTAATTTAAATTCTGCGCTGTACAGGTAATTTCTATCTTTAAAATAATTTTTTAAATTATTCATTTTACGAATTTGTATATGATGATGATACGTGATTTTTGTATGTTTGTTCCCGCTTGCTTAAGTAAATCTAATTCTAAAACAATCACTTTTTCGTTTTGATTTTAAGTTGATTTTGTTAAACGGTGCGATATTTTTCCTGCATTGAAAGAGCACTGACTTGACCGGCGCAAGTTCGTTAAGTTGCTTCTTTCATTCTTCCAAACTTGATTTTTGTGATACGTTCGTATTTCCTACATAACTTTTTATTTTTATTTTGTATGTATGCGATTGTGTGTGTGTGATCCGAAAACAAATGCTTAGAATTTCAAGTTGTTAAATCATTTTGAAAGAAAAACAGCACTTTTGTTAATTATTTATTTCATTTGAATGTCGAATTTAATTTTTCGTAAACAGGTCTAAAAACAAAGATCCTTTATATATTTTTCCAACTATATTTGCAAAATCCTGTAGTCATTGTAATGTTTATTTGATAGTGGATGCTTGAGTCAATAATGCAAGTTTATTTATTTAACTGATGGAAATTATATTCTAATAAACTAATACGAATTTAAAAATTAGTGTTGATTCCCACGAACTCACTAATTATTCCTTATACCAAGCGCTTGTTCCAATTCGGCCCGTTTTTGTTGTACCTTGGTATAGAAATACCGACAAACAGCCTCTTGAGCCCACGGTTGATAGAAGAAATCTGAACGACGCTCTTCTTCCGGATTTCCAACCACATCAGTCATACATTTCAAATCTCTAGTCTGCGATACAATCCATTTATAAATAAACTGTTGTGGATCTTTAGCAAAACTCAAAAAGAATTCTCGATTAGTTTTCAATTGATTGATTGTATCAACAGTTTCGTGAATTTTCGCATCTAATCCTTGAATTTCTTGTTGACTTGCTGTACTCAATAAGAAATTATTCATTTGGGCCTTTAAAGTATCATCAACTTCAACATCGATATCGTAACAGGCTGTTTGTTTACTTTCAGCACCACCCTCAACTGAAATTACATGATTTATAACAATTGGGTCCGGTGGGTGTAATAATGGGTTTAAACGTTGTGGAATTTCAGCAAATTTCATCTTTGTACAACCGAAAATTTGCTCCAAATATTTATCGCAAATTATATATTCGCGTTCGTGGGCATCTTGAAGTCTAAAAGCAATCATTTTAAAATATCAAATTTAAAAGAAAACACAAATAATACCTGTGTGTTTTAATATACTGCCATAAAGCAGAGATTATAACAGGACGAGTCTGTGTATGAACACCCAATAATCGGGCCAAACGTGGATCCAATTTGAATTGTAATGGCTGATAGTCCAATAGCAATAAAATAGTACATCGGACATTCTTATCGCCAGGTCGTTTGACTTGAAAACCGTCAGTTTCTTGAGTTGTTAAAGTGCGGTGCCATTCAACCAGATGATTATCAGGACCGTACAATTCTTTATCCAATTCGATAACTAACGATTTAAAGAATGATGAGAATTTTCGTTTAACTTTGTTTGGATCACTCTTCGAATCATCTAATAGACGACCTTCTACTCGTAATTCCCATGAAGCTACCGATCTAAATAGCTTTTTATTAGACAAAATATTCTATTGGTTTTGCATAATTACCCTTCTTGTCCTGGACCATCTGGACCTTCAGGACACGGTTCTTTAGCCGGATAGAAGGTGTTAGAGATAAAAATTCGCAGCTTTCTCTTCTGCTTCATTGGCCGTTTTAGAGCCTCTTGGATGTCCAATCGTTTACGCATTATAGTCGAGTCTAATTTGCGTTCAAACGCTAACAAATCCATGTACGCTTGACTTTCCGGCACTAAATCGCGGACTTTTTGCGGCAGAATCTTGTCAGCCAACTTCTTCTTCTTCTTGCTAGTACCATGAGCATAATCGCTACAAATACAACCGAATTAAAGCGAATTTAATTGAATTTTGTAAAATTTACCCTTTTTGTTGCATAGGTCCGCGATTATCAGTTGGCCGTTTAACACCCGGTTGAGGTTGCATCGGTGCACCACGCATCGGAGAATACGGTGCTTGTGGTGGACGTGCAATCATGCCACCGCCACTTGTTGTCATATTTGGTGGTGGTGTATTATAACCAGCTCTCTGTTAATTAAATTGTTTTAATTATAAATTGAAGATATAAAAACAAGAATACGAAGTACCGGCCATTGACGCATTGCTGGATTTTGGGGTGGTGGATAGCGCTGTTGTGGCGGTCCACCGGGGCCTTGAGGGGGCACCGGGCCCGGAAAACGCTGTGCCATATTCGTTGGGGGATTTCCAACGAATTTTCCACAACGAAAGGGAACTAGGAGGAAAAACAACAATTGACACTTCTACTGTAACGTCAAAAGTAGGTATACCAACATTGCGACGAGAAAACCCTGAAATTTTAACACCAGATAGCGCCACCTAGAACAAGCTAATGCTAATTTTACGTAAATCTATGATTTAAATTTTGAGTTTACAGTCATTTTCTAAGTCTAATACTAAAAAATAATTTCTATTGATAATTGTTAGTATTGTCAAGATATGCAAGGGGGTCCAACTGTAAGTAGCAGACTTCGTCGATAGATGGCAGTATTAAAAAGCGGGATATTTGAAATTTAAATCACTTGATTTCTGTAAAATATTTATTAAAAATTAAATATGATATATTTAATTTTTACTGCTACAATTTCTGCATTTGCACAATGTATACATACTAAAATAATACGTCATTTTAATTTTCAATATACTCTAAATTAACAACTATCAAATATCTTTGGCATTTGTAATTTGCTTTATAAAAAAAAAAAAAAGAAGAAAATTGGCAAGTTCATTAGTTTTCATTACAATCCATCACAATTTACGTAAATAGGTAATTTACGTAAATACTCAGTTCATTTCTTGCCTTATTTTTATTGCCCTATTTCTGCCTAATTTCAGACTAGTTTTCGTTTATTTGGTTTGCTTTTTTGAAAAAAATCCCTATAACAGTCAAATAATTTTGATACACTACCTCGTTACGAAATAAAATTAAAATGAAATTTACAAGAGAAAATCAAGTATCAAAAAGACCTCTCCGTCACGTTAGATTAGTTTTTTTTAAATATCCAGTTTAACGCGATAGATGCGGTACAACCGTTGATGAAAATCACAATGTTTGTATCAGATTTCGATGTTTATTTCTAGTTTTGTGCATATTGTTTCAATCGCTCAACGAATTACTATGTCTTGTTGTAACATCACTTATAGTTGAATTGTGTCGTGTTTTACGACTACCTTCATCTTCAACTTCCATCCGAGGATTTATTGACTGTGATAGAGCATTCGTTTTTTGAAAATCAATTGTTGCGTAACTTTTTTTTGATTTATGCGGACTATCTGGTGTCATTTGATGATTAGAGGTAGAAGATATTTCATTTTTACTACAATTAGTCGAATCTAAATCTAATTCAGCATAATTAACTTCATGTACTGTAATATAGAGAGCTGTTGGCGTTTGTGGTACACTTGATAATGGAGTATCAAAACTTTGTTTCAAGAATGGCCTTAAATGTTCTAAATCTTTGGTGTCTATATTTGCATAGCAATGTTTTGGTTCATCATCAGGTTCATTTAATTCTTTGGTTGTTGGATTTGTATCAACGTTCATGTATAAATGACAAGGATTCTCACTCACGTTCATATAACCTGTATTTAAAACAAATCGATTATAAAATTCGCAAAATAATCAATCAAATTACCTTCAACAGGCACGATGCCTGTTGGCGAAGTCACCGTTCCTAAATTAACATAACTCGATTGCGGTAACGTATCAATCTCATTAAAAATATTACTATTAGTGTATTGATGATCAGGCAGACTGCCTCTTTTATTGTTATGTTCCGGTTCACTTAACGGCGTTATTTGTTGTAAAGGCGGAGGTGATGAAACAACTGTCGGACTCACAGGCCCATTACTGGTAATCGAACCGGGTCGACTCAAACTCGGATGTGTACGTACACTAACCGGCGCCGGTATTGGGTTCAAATAACTTTCAGGCTGATTTGAAATCCGTCTTTGTACTGGTGGTCCAGTACTAACTACAGGTATCGGAAAATCACCAGTATTTGGACTTAACGATGCTATCGGATTATCATCATTCGAATTACGAACTATAAACATTACATTAGTATCATTAGAATAGTTGGGATTCGATTACAATTACCAACAATGTGGTGTTGTACAATATTGAATAATTGTTCAGCTTTCCGACAATGAAACGCATAAATACCTTGTCCAGTTGGACAACGTCGGCCACATTCAAAACTGAATATGCCAGCATCAAAACCGTATTTTCTCAACGATTTCAATGGCCATATTGTCGGTTGTTTACCACGTTGATACAATACTAATTCAGTTTCGGTTACTTCCAATTGACCAGAACTTATCGATTTACCTTGATCGTTAACGTTTGTTACTTGGAATATATTCGGATGCTGATCGTTTATATATCTGTTACTACTAACGCGCAGCCCATTATTTCTTACATTATACTTATATACATGAAGTATATAAAAATCAAATACATTTTTATAATAACAACATTTTAATTAAATAACAAATTGAAACAAGGTTAAATTACAAATTTGTTTTATTTTAATTATATCTATTATCTATTTCTAATTTATGCAATTTTTTTTATTAAAGCTATTACATTAAAGCTTAATTAAATGACACATTTGTTTAACAGTCATTTAGTTATCGTCGTTCTTTGAAAATTAATTTGTAATTATTTTACATTTTATAAATTTTAAAATTTATTTATTTTCTTCTATTTTAAAATATTTCTATCAAACTACGAATTTTCTTCTATGTACAATTAATTCGATCTTTGGTTTCTCAATGACACCAACATAATTCGGAAAATTTACTAAACCAACCAAGAGATCCTCAACATCTCTTTCCAACTAATTATAACAAAATAAATAATTATCAAATAATAATCAATAAACAATTAAATATTAACAATGTAAATTGTTTAATACGTTTTTAGATATAATGTAGTAATATTTTTTAAATCTTTATCGTTTATTTATTTTTTCCATTAGATAACTGTAACAACGCGGCAACATTGCATCTAGCAGATTCTGCCCCCTGATTATGAAATCTCACTCGCAACGAAGTGGCCGTCATTTCGTTAAAATATAGGTTAGGTTCGCTCGAGTCGAAGGAAAGTGGAAGCGTATAGTCGAAGTGAGCACCCCACTGAGCTATTGTTGCGAGGGTAATTGAGTGTAAAAACGATATTCCTCTTCGAAGCTACTAGGCATTAAGGGAAATTTCCCATCGTACTTCTCGAAGGAATAGCTCACGGTCTAAATGCATTGCGAGCTGAGTCTTTCGATCGTTCTATCTCCTTCTATAATATAATAAAATTTGTATGCGCTTCCTTTTTTAATTATGAATTATGGAAATAAACTTTAAGTTACTATTTCTTTTCAAAAACTATACAAAATTTGATCAAAAGTAACTTTACATTACAGAGAAAACATTTATAGAAACTGTAATTGAATAATTTTTCTATTACAAATTTTCTTAGGAAAATTTACAATTTTGAAAATTATCTGTGCTGGAATCTTTATTTCCATTAATTGTTTTAATTGAAGACAAAATAATGTTAAAACTACATAAAAATAATACAAAATTTGAAAAATACGAATAATATATGTTAAATTAATAGCTACAAATTATTCAAATTTAGCGGCGCACTCTTAAAATTTGTGCATTTCTTCGAAAATTGCTTTCAATATCTCAAATTTTGGCGAACATAGCCGACAGAAGATTTATTTAAGCTCCGCCCAGTTAGAAGGGTCTTGTGAAAAGGTCCCTTGGAGTAAACGCAACGTACAAATACACAAAATTCTAAGTACGCAAGTCTGACAACAAGAAAATAGCGCGACTTTAAAAAATTTTACGCAATAAACAATCTTGTCTATTTTGATTTACTTTTATAGTTAATATTAATTAATCATAATTAATTTATTAATGTTGATAAAATTTTATATTCATTATGGACAGAAATAAAATTTGATATTTAACAATAATCAATTGGTAGTTTATTACTTAATTTTTTTGATAAAAATAAAAATACACGGAGTGTCTAAAAAAATTCTTATTGGTTTATATTTATTATTATTATTTAAACAAAAATGATAGAATTTCCCAAATAAATATTAATTTACAAAATAAACAATAAAAAGATCCAATAGTAATCACAGATTCAAAAAAAAATTGCAAAAATTTGGAAATTACTGAACGGCACCAAAGTGAACAAATAGCATATTTAAATAATTTATTTTAGCGCTATTTATACAAATAAACAAGCATTTGCTAGAAAGTTCGCATTTGTTCGAATAATTCTATCAAATGGACATGGAAACAGAAATTGCCGAATGTCTCTGCGGGATATCATTACCCCCTGCTGGTTCGAAGGGAAATCGTTGTCGCAGCGACCTCGAAATCGTTTTCGCATCGAAATTCGTAGTGAGATTTCATAATTCCGCTGCAGCGTTTTAGCGATGACGTTGCTAAGTTAAACAACTCTTTATAATTGGTCGACTGTTTTTCTAAATTCTGTTGCTATCGATATAGAGCGCCTTGGCTTGTTGTTGTTTGTGGACGGATAAAGCAATTGATTCAAAATCGAAAATTATATGCCGCTCTTCTCAAATTTTTCAAAAATTAGATAACCTACTGCTCCTTCTAGGGAGTAAAATCCTAACTCTAGTCATTAGCTAGAAAGAGTGGGACTGACTGTCAAAATATCGACAAGTCGTCCCCATTCGGGCTTCAATTCGGTACTCTATTATAGGAAGTATGGGGGAATGTTGCTCTATAAAAATATAATGAAATATCTCATTAATTTGACACGATGAAGCCAGAGACGGCTCGTTAACTTTAGGGGCCCTGGGGTAATACTGTTTGCGAATTTATATCAATTTTATTATATTTATAACTGAAGATGTAGACAAACACAGATGTACATTTATTATTAGATATTATTGAATTACAATTTATACAATGAAAATTGTTTATTCATTAATTGAATGTTGTGGGTTGTAAGTCAATGAAACTAAATTATTGAGTTTGAATTATTATATTTGAATATTTTGTCCAGAGGAAAACCAAGAAGGCTCATTAGTCCAATTCGAGTGTAAGTGAATGTTGTCTGGCCTCCTTTAAATTAGTTAAATCAATCAATTTTTATTTCAATTAATATTAACAATTGCTTACTGGTAGAACAACTAATGGAGCGTCTACACCCAGTAGGAATTCACAGAGCGAGAGAGATAAAAGGTTCGCTAAAGGGGCTGGAGCTCCGCACCCACATGATTTCAAGGGCCCCACGGTTTCGATTTTGGACTTATATTGTAACTAATTGAAATGTACTAGTCCTTTTCAAATTTTGCGTTTGATTTATCGGCACCTCCCAAACCCATAGACCAAGGTTTCCAAAACTTCATCTGTCGTATAAACACAATTATTTATTATTATTTATCTAAAAATCAAGGTGAAAATTTCTACTCCGATTTTCTAGAAAACAGAGTCATAACCACCCTCGATATATTATAAAAATTTACTCGGTTTTTGGGGCCCCAATACGTGGTTTAAATAATGTCGAGCAATTCGATTATACCCTATAAATATTATTAAATATTAATTAATTCATCAAATAAATTCTTATTGTAATTATTGACAAAAATATGAAGTACTATCAAGGTTATTGTGTGTTGTCATGGGCAGTATGATACGTTTTTTTTTTTCAATAAGCCTCTAATGATCACTAGAATATCGAATGCCTATCAGCTACTGAATAATTGAAAAAATAAGTAAATGAAAATGATTTTATTTGAAAGTCAATAAAATGTTTCATTAACACTAAATTCGTTAGTATTAATTCAGCTTTTTATCGTGAAGCAACGATACAATTCAAACAATTGAATTCGTTATCAATTAATGTTAAAATCGGAGAAAAGTTCAAAATGGATAGTGTATGGAATGAATTAACGAAGCATGATGGTTTAATTATTGTGAAATTTCTGGGATCGAGAATTTATCAATTTTATTTGATGAAAATACTCTTGGTATTGTTTTTAATAATACAACTCTTTGGACAAGTGATTCAAATTCATTTATTTATAAACGAATTGAGTGTGTTAGAATTCATCCAATATTCAATAACGTTTTCTATAAGTTTTTATGTAATAATCCATTTCATTGAAATTCGATGAATTGAATAAATTTAATATTATATGAAATTTACAGCCGATGTTGGGTGCCACTGTACTACTAATTGATCCAAAATTGGTTGAAAATTTGTTTCAAGAAGTCAATATATGGCCGATTGACAATGCAAGTGAACCAACAAAGAGAAAAATTCAAATGGAAATGAAAATTGTTTCCATTTTCACGATTATCAATATGATTGTTGTAATGTTGGTTGGTTTTGTTGCTCTTATTTTCAATCATTATGATTACACGACATTCTTGCCAATCAAATATTTCGTTGATTATCATCCTGAATATTCCGACATGTTCGCATACATTTATAAAGGTAGTTGTACTTTTGCTGCAACTTTTCTAATAACACCACACGCTTATCAAGTCATTTACTATACACAACACTTAAAATATCAAATTTGGATGTTGATTGATTTAATGGATGATATCATGAGAGGCGAAATTTCTCATGTTCTTCCAAGTAGGTTAATAGAAGATCATGAATATCAACAACAAATCAAATTGAACTTGATTGGTTTTGTTAAAAGACATCAGGAATTATTAATGTAAATCATAATTTGCATAATTCGTCTAAAAACAAAAAGAAAACTAATTAATTTTACAGTGCAGGCCGTAAGAAGATTAAGGAGATATCGAATTACATCGCTTATTTTTCTGTTTGTGGTTTATTGGGTTTTATAAGTATTAGTTATATTATTGCTACGGTAAACACATATGTTAATTTTATAGATAAAAACAAAATTATAAAAATGACATTATATTTTTCAAAGGATTCTTTCGTCTTCTACGATTATCGCTACGTGCCTGCACTTTGTCTATCTTGCGGAGCAACAGCTGCAGCTCTTCTAATGGCAGGACAATCTATAGAAACTGTTGTAAGTAACAATGAAAATAATTTAGTACACTTTTCTGATCACTCTTCACTCTTTTAAGACTGACAATATTTATTATTTGTTGCAACAAATCGACTGGTACAATATGAATATTGAAAATCGAAAGATTTATTTACAAATATTAACATGTTCTCAAAAGAAAGTTGCAATTAAATTCTCCGAAAATTATTCAATCAATTACGCGTTAGGTTTAGCAGTTGAGTATTCATTATTGTATTTTTTTTATTTCAATTTGTTACAAGTAAAATTATTTTTCAGCTTGTTCGTGGAGCATACTCTGTTATGTCGGTTTTGGCTGGTTTCAGCAGTGATTAGAGAAAAATTATATTTAATCTTGTTTCGAACACTTTCTCATTAAGTACATTTCTAGGAATTCAAGACGAATTTTCTTCACAATTGATATAAGCACTACGTGTTGTTGTTAATCTTCTTAATCACCAATTAATTTAAGTGTTTAATCGATAAATTGGTTGGTTAAAACCGCTAGAAAATACTACTAAACTTGGCTTCAATGTGTCTTTTCTTCTACAAATGTAGTCCTTTGAACATGTCTCAAGAACGCTTCGCTTAAAACGACTAAAAATAGAAAATTTTAATAATCGTACACCCTCCTGTTATTCCTTTGAAAACTTATATCTAAAGTTATTTTCAAAACATTTCCATTTGCCCCTTATTTTGAATATAAGGGTGGATATTAAATGGAACCCTCTCAGGTGTGCGGTATTTACACAAAAACGTGTCGACCCACCCATTTCGCATCGACGATTGGACAGCTCTCATATCAGCTGAGGCTTTACCAGAATTATTTGATGCTTTTACCGCCACAAATTAAATATGTTTAAAGTGGAAATTTCCGAAATAAAAGCAATTATTCGCCCAACCATTGAGTTTCTAAATCGTCATTTTATTTTGATTCAAAGAATCTTTCATAATATTTGAGGTAAAATCACTTAATTAACTCAAATTGGACGTACAAAAAGGACTAGTCGGGCCACATTTTAGTAGTATTGAAGTTAAACTTGTAGTTACTTAAACTAGAGACTAATGAAATTGTTAATATTGTTGATTATCACTATTAAGCTATTATAGTTTCTAACACATAATTATAGTTTTATGTTTTATTGTAACCTACCTTCAAACCTATAATGAAAAAAGACAATCATAAATTTTATACAATAACGCTTCGAAAATTCAAGATTTTCACCAATTTTTTTTCTCAAGGTAACTAATTGTAAGTTAAACTGTTTTAAATGTTGACAAAGCAACAACAGACAAAATCAACAAATATTGCTGAATTTTAAGAGACTAACTTCGAAAAACGCCGAGAAGGATAACTTTTAATTTTAAAATTGTCTATTTGTGATGAGGTCAAAACGACTCTATCAGTTGCCACAGCAAAGAAATGGTATCATCATCAATTTTTTAAAATTGGAATCTCAGTTTTTGATTTTATTTTCTGGTAGTTTTTTCCTACCTCCAGTCATGTTAAAATTGTAGGGGTTTACGTAAAATTTTTTAGAAAAATGGTTAAAGTTTGCAAGACTTTTAGTCATCATAATTGCCATATATTTCTTGTCTCTTATTCAGACTTTTCAGATAAATGAGTATTTTACTCTTTTAAGTAGACATTTTTTTGTTTATTAATAATCAATAAACCAAGAATTATTAGATATTAAATGATAATAATTCTAATTAAATTTAAAATTATTAGATAATTCGTAACTTGTCAACATATGTAAAATATCCCAACAAATTTTATTAATAATAATGACAGTGAGGGTAAGTTGATGAATGATTTAGTTGTTGAAAAACTAAGAAAGTCTAACAGTAATCGATTGTCGTACAAAATACATTTTCGATAAATCCTTGAATTAATTGTGTTTTAGAACATACTGTTATTCAATTGAAATATAGATTAATTTTATTTATAAATTGAATAAAGCTCCGCCCAGTTCGAAGGGTCTTGTGAGAAGGTCCCATGGAGTAAACGCAACGTACAAATACACAAAATTCTAAGTACGCAAGTCTGACAATAAGCAAACAGCGCGATTTTAAACATTTTTACGCAATAAACAATCTTGTCTATTTTGATTTACTTTTATAGTTAATATTAATTAATCATAATTAATTTATTAATGTTGATAACATTTTATATTCATTATGGACAGAAATAAAATTTGATACTTAACAATAATCAATTGGTAATTTATTACTTAATTTTTCTAATAAAAATAAAAAGAGTGTGTAATAAAAGGAGTGTCTAAAAAATTCTTATTATTAGTTTATATTTATTATTATCATTATTCAAACAAAATGCGGGCGACATCTGAAACATATTTAATTACACAACTATATAGGATAATTTTTTATAATGACTTACCATAATTAATTAACTTCAAATGAATAACTAATTATTTAATAATTTAAAGAAATAAAAAAATGTAACACAAAAAAGTTAAAAAAAAAAGAATCAATAATGAAACAATAAAAAGATCCAATAGTAATCACAGATGCAAAAAGAATTACAAAAATTTGGAAATACAGAACGACCCCAAAGTGAACAAACAGTATGTTTAAATAATTTATTTCAACGTTATTTATACAAATAAACAAGCATTTGCTCGAAAGTTCGCATTTGTTCGAATAATTCAATCAAATGGACATGGAAACGAAAATTGCCGAATGTCTCTGCGGGATATCATTACCCCCTGCTAGTTCGAAGGGAAATCGTTGTCGCACCGACCTCGAAATCGTTTTCGCATCGAAATTCGTAGGGAGATTTCATAATTCCACTGCTGTTATCATTGGAAATAATAGATTATGTGTCAAATATGTACAATGAGGTGTATAGAGTGCGCATCCCCTATACTTTTAAAGACCAATTTGGTCCTCATATGGGGAAATTTTGACAGTTGGTCCTTACTCTGTCTGACTTGAGAGTGTGTCGTTCAATAGGGACCTCCTTTTCTCACGCCTTGATCGATCATCGCTTGAGAAAAGGAAGGCGATATGTTGGTGTCGTTTCAACATTGTAGTTCAATAGAGAAATCAATAGATGTCACCTTTATCGTTGCAAAAGACCGAAAACTTTCAACAGTTCTTGTGGTTGCTTATTGAAAATTAATCTAAGCTGAAAATCACCTGAAATTTAATAAAGACCCATTTTTAAAGTCTATAATGCAAAATCATCTTTTTAAATCTCCATGATTTTTCTGTAAATTTACAATTGTTGAATAGAAAAGTAATAAATATGCTTCTTTCCACACCACCTGTGAGGTAAAGCACACGGTGCGTTTTTTTTAGTGGTATCCCCTGTAGGCCTAATCCACTATAGTATTGAATATATCCATGCTACATAATAATTATTTGAAAAAGAGTAAAAATTGATTACTTACGAAGCTATTGTCACAGTCATATCATTGCACAGGAAGTGATGTGGTCAGTGCATCATTGTCACAATAATAACCTCAAACAATCAGCAAAGATATATGCGGTAGACATCCTCACGATATGCAAATTACCTATTGCAATCTCTCGCTCCGAAAACCGCACAATCCGTGAAAATATATGAGCATTATTAGAGCAACTAGCAAAAAACCACACCACAAACTGCACAGTCATATGACGGAGTCAATGCTTGGATAATCGCGACAACTGAACCTAGTAGTAGCAGTGGATCTATCCAATACTATCAATACCAATACCTATAAACTAATAGACAAACACAAAATACCACAACATTAACCCAGCTAATTCTATGTTAGTACGATTTCATGCAATAGGAATGGCCATTCCCCGGGGAAGGATAATGGGAAATTTCAAGGGATTGAAGCTGATGACCTTCGAAGTCAATCTGAAACTCTGAAACATAAGAAACAAATTTTTGTTATAAATACAATGCATACAAAATACAATGCATAAATGTTCTGAAAAAAATGTTTAATACATTCAAAAAATTACCTGAAAAAATATTAGATATTTACCATTTTGTTGAAGAACCAAATGTAGACCAGTATCCAAAAGAGGGAGACGATGAAGATTCCTTTTATAACCAGGGAAATCGTTGTTCATAAGGCCTACGAAATCCAGCAGTAATGATGGGGGGTTGTATGTTGATGTACCTAACAAGTACCTAACAGGGGCCTAACAGGTGCCTAACAAGTGCCCTAACAAGTTCCTAATGCGCGTTCCCTATACCTACAATCGCGTATTGTTCATTTACCGAACCGAACCGAACCGAACCGATGTTATTTTATATCCCGTTTTCATCTTAGGATATCTCGACTTGGAACGATCGCGATGTAAATCAAAAAAGTACTTACCCCTCTGCTACAACGCCTCCTGTCCCTCGCTGTTCGGACCTACTGTAATAAAACAGAAAAAAAACCGTTAGTAATTGAAAAATAATTTAACTTGAAAAAATATTTTAATGATGATTAAATTTATAAACCAAGAATCCATTACATAAATATGGGATTAAATTATTAACGAAATAGAACAGAAAACTCATTTTTGATTAGAGTTTTTTTTGTTCAATTTCATTATTAATTACGATTGTTCAAATATTTCAACTTACCCTTTCGTTGACTTCTTATCGCCCAAATCCAAGGGATGACTTACTGCTCACTCCTTGGTCCAGGTTGGCACCAACAGAAGCACTAACACCAACACTTTATTTTAAACACGTACGTAAATTTATTTTTAAATTTTCAAAACGGTAACACCAACACTTTGTTTTAGAAATCGCGTTAATTTATTATTAAATTTTGTAAACGACAACACTTCAACGTTTAACAAAATACGAGACACTTTGTTTTAAAAAATACGTGAATTATTGAATTTTAGAAACGGTAGCACTTCAACAGGGGCATCAAAATACGCGTCACTCTGTTTTAAAAATCGCGAGAATTTATTATTAAATTAAACAAAACCGATTTCACGACCGATTTTCGAAACGATGTTAACATTTCGACGACGAAAATTCGAATGAACAAAAGACAGGCACTGACAAGATTCGAAAATAACGTTAAGTAATCATTCCTTTGTTGTATTCTTATCAAAAATTGGAAAAAAGTTGTTTGGCTGTACGTACAAGAGTACGTAACTTGTAATCGTGCCGTTTTTAACCCGCAAAAAACAAGATAACTTGAAAGTGTTAGTTTACGTAACGCTAAAATTATAAAATTCTAGAATATTGTAAATTTTGTAAATGATAAATTTAAATATAATATTCAAATATTTTGTATTTACGGTGATTTCTACCAAATTTCTAGGTCTAAATAGTTTGAAAATTGGATAAGATTGTTTAAATATTTTTCCTTGATACTTTAATTATACAGGATGATCTAGAATGACTGAACGTACCGCTTTCTTCATGCCGCTGTCAAACAAATTTTTGCCGCTTTTGATTTATTCTGACACATATTAAGGTCAGTGGCGTACTGTAAACCTATGCTGTAAACCATCTAAACATAACCTGCGATTTTCAAATAAGTATTTAGAATTTACTAGTTCTAGGAATATTGTTTTCTATCTGTAAATAACTGAAAAACGAATAATACAAAAAAACTATAAGGAAACAAGTGGAAATTAATTTTGGTAAAATGACTACGAATTATGCTGACGTCTCCTTCAGTCATTCTGGATCACCCTATATAAAAAATAATCGCAAAAATAATAGTATTGTAAAATGATTAACTAAGAATTAAGTCCCAAAGTAGATTAATAGGGTCTAAATTAGCATCATATTCTATAAAATAATGCTAATTTAGAAATATACGAACATACCGCGTGTTTCAATTAAATGTTCCTATCTCTAAGGAAACACGTATTGTTTGATGAACGATTTGAAAAATACAAGAGGTTCCTTGGAGATCATTTTATCAAAATTTTAACCCCGTAGCTCATTTGGAAGTTGTCAAAAAACGTTAGTTTTAGACAAGGCTGCGATTCTTGAAACCGACATTTTGTGCCAATACTATACACTTAATTTTATACAACCAGCAATACTTTTAAATTAGTTTAGATGCAAACCACCAGTTTATCAATTGTGATCAACTACTTCAATTTGTTTGCGTCTCCACTATCCAAGATGTCTGCCAGCATACGTGGACACGTTTTTGACCGGATGCGCATTCTAGATAACTCATTGCTCCAAAAATCATTAATTTATTTTCAAGAATATGTGTGAAAATGAGCAATTATTGCATATATTAGAAATGGTACTAACCCAAATTGTATTGCAAAATCTTTCAGCCGTTCAGCTGCTGGGAAAATCATTGAACAATGAAAATAATTGACGACCACCTGAGAGCCTATCTTACCCAACAATGGACGATTTAGGATGTATCAGTGTACTTAGTGATAATTTTATTGAATAATTATCTTTAATAAATCCAAAACTAAGCAATTAGCTATTAAATCTCCATAATAAATTCAATTTTATGTATAATTTCAATAAAAATAAATTGTGAGGTTAAGAAGAAAATAAGCAAATACTTTGACAAATTGAAATTCAAGTAAAAATGCGATGTTGCCATATTCACTGATTTTTCAGTAGGACATTTCTCTAGTTATTTCTTTTACTGAATTTTAAGGAAATTCGACTGTTTTTCTTGTATTTTGGAGTACTAAAGTGGGAAAAAGAGCATATTTCATTGAAACAATAACATTTATTTTGATTTTACACAAGCTATGATAATTTTAATAAATTTAACGTACCTAATTCTTGACTTACAGAATAACATTTTAGGATTTATTTAATAGAGGTGGAAATTATACTTATTTTAAATAATAATTAAAGAATCAAAACTTAAGACAAAATATACTTCAGAGGATGATTTCATTACGAATCATGTGCTATGGGAATAATATTCCAATTTATCCGCCATTTAACTACTGTTTTCAATTCTAACCAGTTTTCTCAATTAATTTATCCTTTGATAATTTTTATATCTCGCATTTTAAACATTTTAAGTCATCCCCAATTTAATCGCCGTTTTCAATTCCTATTATCTCGATTTTTTCGTAGTGCCTCATTAAATTTACCCTTTCATAATTTTCTTATCTTGCATTCTATACTGTTTTGTTGTTAATTATAAAGGTCAAGTCATTTGCTAAAAATAAGGATTGTTGTTCGAATAAAATTATTATTAGAATTACTTAAAAATATAGCAATGTTAAATTTGTTTAATAGGAAGGAATAAATAATTCTTTCAATTTTCAACAAATTCCATTTAAAAAAATATATAAATTTTAGTATTTTTGAAAGGAATTTAATCTTATTTGGTACAGATTGAAACAAGAAAGCATAAAAGTGCTAATTTAAAATCAATATTCAGTTAAAATTGTTAAAATAATCCTCGAAATTATAAAACAGATAATAAATTCTAAATTAAATAAAAATCTACGGATTTTTGGCATTTAGAGCCGGCAACATCTCAAAAATAAATTATGTTTGGTGAAATTCTCGTCGTATTATATCTATCTCCTTTCAATATATTTGATTCGTATTTTCTATCTTTGTTGTTATGATTTTGACAGTTTACAATTCCGGTAACCTTAAATTTTTCCGCTTCTAAAATTTTATTTTCAAGAAATTCGCAACTGCTGGATGGCAATTTACTAAAAATGGAAAAATTGGGGACTTTCATCAAAGGAAAATATATGGGAATGTGTCCTAATGAAGAACTGAAAATGTAAAATTTGAGGTTATATTTAGGTGCTTCCAATAATATTAATGAAAATGAGAAATTATTGCTATATTAGAAATGCTACCATGTACTGAACATAATTGTCGACCAAAAGATGATCCAAATCGAACTTGTAAATCTTTTGACCATTCAACTGCTAGGAAGTCGTTGAACAATGAAAATAACTTAGGACCATCTGAAATTCTGCCGAAATCAAGAAGCTAGTTATTATTCGAGTAATGTACAACACCTCTTAATAACAACTGAATATTAATTTTTATAGTAGTTGATGTACAATTATCATGGCACATGAAATATGAATTTATTACAGATAGATTACGTGCAGTCAGACTGAATATGATCATTCAGAATTTATCGTTAGGCGATTCGATAAGTTTACTCCAACCAATTGTTAGATTTTAAAGAGGAAATCAATAATTTCGATCCTGTACTCAACAGTAGTGCTTAAAGCTGCTAAGCTGCTAAGATTGCTACAATCAACTATTAAATAATTGTATTGATATTCTTGAAATTAGTAAACATAACGAGAAATTAATTAAAGATAGTCCAGAATTTGAAATTTCATATTTAATCTTCAATATTGGTAATGAAGAAGCTCTACTGAGAACCACAAATTTTCCACAATTCTACGAAAATAACATTATAATATTTTTATTATCAATAATAATTTGATATTTAGTAATTCTATATTGGAATTCGCATTCAAATTATCGCTTGTTTATATTTGTAACAATTTTGTAAAAATTAGTAGAATTATCCCAAAATTGCCGACATTAGTAGCTGTTGCTTCATTACATTTACCTGAAATAAGCAGGTAACCCTTTTTTTAAATATTTATAACATTGAATTAATTTATTTTAATTTAGGAAAGCTTTACTGATAATGTATCAAGCTTATCATAGTCAAAATTTAGATGTTCCATTAGAACACTTACAAAATATTCTGATTTATAGTTCACAGGAACAAATTGTCAAAGAATTGGATAATACGGAATTAATGTTGATGGTAATTGTGTTTATTTTAATAAGAAATGTGTAATTGATAAGAAAACAGCTCGTCCAATACACGAGCGTGTAGTAAAAGACAAATTAAGCGAAGAAATTGTACAGAATTTATTGTTAGATTGAATTTTTTACAAAATAAACTTTTTTTTGCAAAAGAAAGAACTTTCAATACAAATTCTTGGAAACAATTTGATAAGAGCAAATTTCTACAAATTTTACCTAAATTTGTTGGAAATGAAACTTTAATTGGCTTTTTCTTTCAATATTCAGGTTCAGGATGCTTTAAATATTCTTTTAAAGTTACTTTTGTATCTAACAAGTGGAAATTAATCTTTTTTTTTTCCTTGAATATTTATTTTGATTTTACACAAATTACGATAAGTTTAATAAATTTTGGATCAAAAATAGTAAATACAGTATTATAGAAGACCAATTAGTTTGATGATTATCATCTACTGGATTGCCGATATTAATAAAAAGAAAAGGAAAATATGATAAATCAATATCTTTACGTAAGTATTAACAGAAATATAGACACGTAAGTCTATGAAAAATACGATTACAAATATACACAATAAGTCAAATTATGGTACAATAATTAATTATTGAATTTAAGGACAAGGTTTCATGGATATTAATTTGGAGACTGGTGCAAAATTATTGATTTATATTCATTGATAATTTTGAATGATTTTTATAATTTCATTTTCTACATGTTTCTTCAGAATATTAAGAAACTAAATAATTTTATAGAATATAGAAAATAATTAGAATTTAACCAAAATTAATAAAATAAAGAACTCAAAATCAAAATCCCCTATAATTAATTATAAAAATAATTAGGATAATTAATTATATGGGATTTTGAATTTGAGTTTTTTATTTTATTAATTTTGGTTAAATATTATCCCATATTTGAGATGGATTCATGGTTTAAAAATCTAATTAGAATTACTGTAGAATTTTTGATGGAAATTATAGTAGAATAGTTTAGATTCCAAATAATAAATACAATTTTATAGAGAAGTAATTTATTTGATAATGATGATGATTAACAGAAATAAGGACACGTATAGCCAAACTTCACGTAATGATTGTAATCAATTTATAATTAATTATCCAAGTTAAAGGCAAGACTTGTGATCTTTTTATTCAGTTAGTGAATAGTTCTTAAGCGAGAAAGATGCGAGATAGAATTCGTAAATTGGGGCGTTTGTGGAAGAATTTAAAAGAACGTGATGGTTTAATTATTGTGAAATTAATATCATCGTCAATCTATCAATTTCGTTTTGTTAAATTTTTATTAATTTTGTACTTAATAGTGCAACTTTCATCGCAAATAGTTCAAATTTATTTATTTGCTTACGAATTAAATGCACAACAATTTATCCAATATGCACCTGCATTTTTTACAATCTGTTTCGTAAGTATTTATTTAAATTTTAAAAAATTGAGAATTTCGATCGAATAAGAATTTTTTGTAATTTTTAGGCGATAATGGCTACAATTATTCAATTGTTTAATCCTAGAATTGTTGAAGATTTATTCGATGAGATGATTATAAAGCCAATTGATGAAGCCAGTGAAACAACTAAATTGAGAATCAAGAAAGAAATGAGAATTGTTTCAGTTTTTACAGTTTGTAATACAATTGGTGCAGTTTGTGCAGCATTTACAGTCTATTTTTGTAATGCACACGATTATAATATGTTTTTAATGGTTAAATATTTCACAGATTATTGGCCAGAATATCAAAATATTCTAACAAACATTTATAAGTTATCCATTGCTTTTGTTGCACCTTTCATATCTATAGCACATTGTTATCAAGTAATTTATTACACACAACATGCAAAATATCAAATATTAATGTTAATGGATCAAATTGATGGAATCACCGAATCGGAAAATAGTGATTTACTTTATCCAAAAGTAGTCGATGATGATGAATACCAACAACAAGTCAAAGCTAAATTGATCAGTTTTGTTAAAAAAAGTTTGGAACTATATATGTAATTATTGTATTTTGTAGGTTTATTATTATTTAATTCTAAATTGGATTAAATTTTGTAGACCAGGTTATAAAAAAATTCGTCAAATATCAAATTATATAATTATTTTTTCATTTTTTGGATTATTAACTCTCGTTAGTGGTGTCTATATAATCATTTCAAATCAAACATTAATTTTGGAATACGATTATTATGTACCAATAGGCACATTACTAGCAATATCAACAAGTTCATCAGAACTTATAGCCGGCCAATCTATAGAAACTGTGGTAATTGTTGCAAGATCAAATCATAAATATTAAAATTGTACCTATAGAATACCATTATAATTTTTTTCAGACTGAAGACTTGTACGAAACACTCAAGCAAATCAAATGGTACAAGATGAATGTAGCAAATCGAAAAATTTATTCCATTATATTGTGCATTGCCCAGAAGGGCGTTAAGATTAGATTTTCTGAAAACTATTCAATCAATTATGCACTAGGATTAGCAGTTAAGTTGACTTACAATTAGTAACATTCATCAACAAGATGATAAAATTATTTATCAAACATTTTCAGGTAGCACGAGGAACTTATTCAGTATTGTCAGTTTTGGCTACATTCAACCCACCTTCATCTACTTAAATATGATTAAGCATTAAACTATTCTCGTTCTACAAATTAATTCAACACAAATAAATGTACCTATATATTTGATGTGAGCAAAACTGTTTCTTAATTAAACTATTAATTCCTTTGTTAATTCGTTTAAATTTTCCGTTCCAAGTACTTAAATCAAGGATTACGATCAGATTTTCAGAAAATTATTCAGTCAATTATGCTCCAGAATTAGCAATCATATTTATGTAAATAATTTAATTTATTGACAGATGTATTAGGGATAAAAATAAGTTTATTAATTTTATAATCTAATCATGTTATTTTTAAGTAGGTGTTGTGTGACTTAAATACCTAAGCTAAAAAAGTAATTTCTGCTTAGCAGTGTGACGAACTCCTGTAATCCAGCCTCTTGGAGGTCGAATTCAGTGGATGGTTTAAGGTGGGGAGTCCTGTTGTACGGCGATTTTTTACCAAATTTTTCGAAAATTCAACAATTTCCCACATTATCTTTTCTGAATTGAGAGGAAATATTGAAAAAAATGGTTTTCCATAAAATTTTTGATTCTCTATAGTTTAATAAAAATATAATAGATGGCAGCATGATAACTTAACAAGTAAAGTCACTATATATATATATAAAGTACCGCAATTCAATGTTCAAATGTGTTAGAGAGAGAAGTACATTTTCTAGACACAACATGGCTGCCTGACAGAAGGTGACCTCTTAACAGAAAACAATAGATGACAACCAATAAATGACACTGGTCATCAAAATTTTTAGCGCGCCAAATTTAAATTTCAAGTATTTAATGTTGCCTACCCCACACCAATATAACTATCAGGAGCCTGCTTGTTTCTTTCTGTTTGAAGTTGGCATCAAATTTCAGACACAAAATGGATGCCAATTGCGGTACTTTATACATATAGTGACTTTCCAGTAACAACGTTTACAGCGCCATCTGAATCTTTTTGTACAAAAAACTGATGACTAGTTTGGGTTAGGAAGTGAGGTATCTCTATTATCAATGGCAACTAGTTCAATTCGTTTGCGTCTCCACTATCCAACATGTCTGCCGCCATACGTGGACATGTTTTTTGACAGGATGATCACTCTACCATAGTTACTCTATTACCTCATTGAATATGTATGTCATCAAGTGATAAGAAAAACGCGACTGATTGTGGAATTTAAACATGTTTCATTAATTGTAAAAAGAAAGATAACATTCCATAAAAATATAATCATGTAAGAACTAGTAATATTTGTATTTCAATTGCATTTAAATGATTATTTTCTCTACAGTCCAAATTGTACCATTTATATTCAAATTACAATGGTAATTTTGACGAAATTTGTTGCATTTATTGATCATTATCCAGTTGTACGGGGCATGTTGTCTTACGCTGTAATCTGGCCATCATCCTCGATTATCCAACAGACAATAAGTGGACGAACTGTTGATGATTACGATTGGAAACAAGCATTGCGATTCTCAATTTTTGGTACATTTTACGTGGCTCCGACATTGTATTGTTGGATAAGGATATCGTCGAGATTGTGGCCAGCTCAGAATCTCAAAACTGCATTAATTAAGGTAATAAATGGTGTCTGAGATTCGATCTGTTGTATACGAATAAAATGATATCGTCAACCTTCAGACCACCTCTATTCAGATGCGATAATAGTGCCAATTGAATGCATTAAACCAGAAGATGGGTGCGAATTTTTGTTGTAATATTTACAATTGTTAATTGAATACAATAAAAATTCCACACTCACTTTTAGACTGATTAGTGATTTTATGACTGATGAAATGTCCGAAATTACCAAATAATTAAGACAATATAAATTATAGGCTAGTATTGAACAGTTTACCTATGGTCCATTTGCCAATGTTTCCTTCTTTATGGGTATGAGTCTGTTGGAGGGTAAAAATATTGATGGTGGTATTGAACAAGTTGAAGCGAAATTCTGGCCGACCTATAAAGTAGTATTTGTTGGTAAATTTGTAATTGTTTATTGAAAATATTACAATTTTAGGCTGCTTTAGCTGTATGGCCGGCTTTTCAAACATTCAATTTCTGTTTTATACCGGAGAAACATCGAGTTCCTTCTGTTAGTGTTTTCAGTATGGTTTGGTGTTGTTTTCTAGCTTATATGCACCAATTAAATATGAAAACACAAACGAAACCATCGTGATATCCGTTGAATTTTAGTCCAATTGTTTAGAGAAATTGTTTATTTTTGTAAATCATGTAAACGTATAATTAGCTTTGAAAAAACAAGTTGGTTCTATTGATGTTGACAAAGTTTCAATATAAGCTTTTATTTTTATTAGAAAATCAACGTGTTTTTTTTGAAATTGATTTGATGCTTTTAGCTATAAATGTGCCTTCAAATTGAGAAAAGGTACGTTTACTGTAAAGGTACGCTTTTAAAAGACTAAATAAATTTCCTAATAAACCGAAAACTGACGCAGTTTATTGCTCGTTAGGAATGAAAATTATCTCGTTTATGTCACAGTGATAACAATTTTAGTTGTAGATCAATTAAAATGGTAAAAAATGAGCTGATAGCGTTATTTCTATCTAATTTTGGTTTAATTAACTTCATTTTTAGTAAGAATTGGACTAGAATTCGATAAACAAGTAAGAATTGAGTGTATATTAAATTTGGATTATATTTAAATTTGTTTTTTTCTAGTTTCTATATTGTAATGTCAATTTTAAGGAAATTCATCATTTTTACTGATCGTTATCCAGTTGTACGAGGCATGTTATCGTATGCTATAATATGGCCAACATCTTCGATTATCCAACAAACAATAGCTGGACGAACTTTTAAAGATTACGATTGGAAAAAAGCCCTACGATTTTCAATGTTTGGTACATTTTATGTTGCACCAACGATGTATTATTGGATACGACTGTCGTCTAGAATATTTCCAGGGCAAAATTTTAAAACAGCACTCATTAAAGTAAAGTAGTTTACAACTGAAAAGTTTAAATATTTAAATTATTTTAAAGGCTTGTGTGGAACAAGTGACATACGCTCCAATAGGACACTCGTCGTTTTTTTTCGGGATGAGTTTATTGGAAGGTAAAAGTATTGATGATAGTATTGGGGAAGTAAAAGCGAAATTTTGGCCAACTTATAAAGTATTGTCGAATAAACGTAATTTTTATCACTAGTAAAATTGGTTCTCTTTTAGGTTGCTGTGGTAGTCTGGCCGGTTTTTCAGTCGTTTAATTATTGTTTTATACCTGAAAAACATCGACTTCCTTCTGTTAGTCTTTTCAGTTTGGTGTGGTGCTCTTTTCTAGCCTACATGCACCAATTGAATGTCGAAAAGGAAAAATTGGCATCTTGAAATTTGTTGAATTATCAGCTTAGTAAATGAATTATTTATTTTTATCTCTAGTCTAGGTATGTGAGTATAATTTTAAGGTGTTTTAGTACAAATTAAAGGAAAATTAGTCTTCAGCATAAATACATTCCGTTTTAATTAAATATTTTAAGGACGCTACACAAAAGGTCTTGCTAATTAAAGAATTTAGACTAAATATCATCTAGTAAAATTGTGCATGATAAGACAGCTTAAAAAGCCACAGTCTTTCAGTTTTTCTAAATTTTTTAATACTGATTATGAAAGATTTTCAAGTATAGGTAAAAATTTTATTCATGTAATATGTTCTACATCAAAATTATTTAATTGCAACCGTTCACAATATGGAGAATTTTCGCATATTCTTTCTGTATCTCTGATTCTGAAGACACTGAAACTAGAGCCGTAGTGGAGTCCTGAAAATTATCCCAATAAACGTAAGGTAAGTCGTTTTTTTCTCTCAATGTTCCATTTCAGTTAACACTAATTGAGAATCATTAACCGAAACGGAACACTTTATATCTATTACTAATACCTTAAATAGCAAGTCTTTTTTACCATCGAAACTACCAAATAGTTTAAAAATTGTTGGATTGCTGTTATACAAACTACTGATGGCAGTTAGAGCATTCTGGATCTCGACAATATCATCGTCGGTTTTCGAATTACTTGTAACAACCTAAATAATGTGGAAATTTAATCGAAAATTCGTTTGATTAATCAGGAAATTTACCATATGTGGTGGAGCATGGGCGAGATAACAACGTTCGTATTGATCAACAGGTGCTCGGCCACCGTCCGGACACAATAATTCGAAATCTTGAGATTTCAAATTAACAGCCCATGATTCTTTATTATTACCCTCTATAAATTGGAATTAGTTTTTTTTTTTTAATTGGAGATGATTAGAAATTACCTGTATTTCCAGGTACTGTTACATGTTTAACAAATGCAACATCACCACCGCCTTCGACTAGACATCGAAACGCTCCAGTATATCCGCTATAACTCTCACTAGAATCCGCATTACATTTCTTCGAGTTATCGTTATTGTTTTTATCACCACCGCAAAGACTGCAGAGTTTATCAATAGTCTCTTGGTTCAATTGATAACGTGAATGTATAGCGCCAGGTAGACAGCTTTCTTTAAAGAACTTCGCTAAGGCTTGTGGATATGGACAATCGTTTTTATCGATAAGTTTCTTTTTGATTAACACAGCTAACGGTGCATTATAACCGGCAGTTCTATCGATTCCAGTATGGCAAGATTTAGCACCTCGTAGGTCTTCAAATGAGTTGAATTTTGAGGTTTTTTTAACAACAGCAACAGCATAATAAGAGCCACCAGTTGGGCTATATTGTTCGGCAATAATCGGTTTTAAATTGTATTCATTTTGGGCCTTATCAACAAGTCCACCATCTAGAGTTATGATATCAGCACCATTATCTCGTATAGTTTTCATGCAGGCGAAAGCGTCTCTTTCTTCAACACAACCGAATCGTGGCCGTACATTTCTAGAGAAAGCCCACCGGCTCATTGTTTGGCACTTTTGAGCCTCTATCGGTGATATCGTACAGATACGTATCGATTTAAATGGTGGCCCATAATCACGTCCGATAACATCGGTGTAATTCGCTTTATCTAAATAGTCACGTGGTGGTATAACTTTATTCGGTTTCGGTAGTGTTTTATTATCCAAATCTAACACTTTCTCGATCCATGGTGCTTGAATTTTACTACCGACTTTATTGAGATTCTCGATTTTACGACGTAATTCATCTACAGTTTTAATAACATCAGCATTGGCCATATAGCCGGGCCATGGTCGGGCAGCCCAACGACACGGTGGACCGGTTACCGGTAGACGAGTACCATCCGGACATAAATAGGCGAAATTTTCGGGATTTTCGCTGCTCGATTGTGCTGGAATTTCGCCGACTGGTAACTGGAAGAATTGAATTAAAATAGAGAAAATTCGGAGATTGGGCAAGTTACCCCAAAGAATTTGCGGACGAAGATGACTTTAGTCCAGGCTATTTGGCCACCGTTATGGGCTAAACATCGCAATGCCCCTTCATAGCCCGAGAAATTATCGGGGTAGTCGCAAATATCGGGATGTTCGCATAGGGCGCACAAATTCGAATATTTTTTCTCTAAAAATCAACAAGTTAAATAATTTCTAATTTTGATGTAATTCAATTACTCCATTGCAAATTGATTTTCGGATCCTGCGACCATTTACCAACAATACAAGCTTTATTGAATAATTCCGAGAAGGCTTTCAATTCATTTTCGCGTGGCGATAAATTCGGTTCAGCTAAATTGCCAATAATGCCCTTCTGTTGCAATTTCGTTAATGGAATCTTATAGCCAACATTACGGCCAACGCCAGTATGGCACGAATTCAAGCCTTTAAGGTTTTCAATTTTATCGATTTTCAAGTCTTTGTGGATAACAGCAACGGCTTCGTATCGGAATTCGGCTGGAAACAAAAGCGAGTAATAAAAATCAAGTTGATACGCTTGGAAATGGGCCCAAATTTATTGGCGCCCTCAAAGAAATCTTATTGATTTATTGTCATACTATATTTGGATACGAATATGAATTCGATGGGGAATTTATATGGAATCAGAAATTCTCATCACGTTTCTTAGATTGATCGAATACAGGGGACAGGTTGTTAAACATTAAAATGTATGAGTTGTTGACCTTGGTAGATAAACGCTAATTAAGCGTCTAGAAACGGTAAATAAACATAAAAATTTCAAATAAAAGTTTACCATTGGGTTCATCTTTGGTGCGTATCTCTTCAAATATGCGAAAATCACCATCAGCGTTTGCTGCAACGTACATATCCTCCGGTTCAACAGCACCGAAATCGGCAATGTGTTGTTTAATTTTCTCGATACATTCCAAACTAAATAACGAATAAATATTAATTGGACGAATTGATTAGAAATGGGCTAATTTACCGATCTCTTGCTGGAATGCAGACGATCCGGCGGTGCTTTTTGTTTCTTGTCTGCTCATCTCCTGGCACAATTCCAGCAATTCCTCCGGAACGCACATCTTGTCTGATATTTTTTAATTGTTGGAAAATCAAAATTTCAATTATCGAAAACGACTTACATTCATTTTGTGCACTTCTACGGGATCTTAAAACACTGGAATTAACAGTAACTAAACTAGTTACTGATAATAATAAACAAATAAACAATTTCATTGGTTTTTCTTCTTGTGTTTGTTAAATATAGAATGCAAGTCTACTTCTTTAGTCTTCACTTTCAACAAACGTATACAGTTGAGGACCTGTTTTTATATTGTTCCCCTCCAGAGAAGAAATCCTGCGGATAGGTTTTCGTTCAGGTTAAAATAGGGGTCATATGTATATTGGTAATTCCCAGATTAATTTGTTTACAATTTATTAATAGGCGCGTTTCTTATTTCGTTTATTTTATATTTTATTGTTAACAATAATAGTAACAATGGATAATTAGCGAATACTTTTCTTATTAATAGTCGCATTTTTTATTTGCCTATTTTGTTTTATTACTCATAATAATAGCAACAATTGTCTGGAAAATTAACGAATATTTTTGTGTGAAAAACTTGATTTATCATTCAATTAATAGGGGCAATTACTTGAAATTATCTTATGAATACTTTTGACTAGCTTGTAGATTTTGTTTTTTCCAAATTCGCAGTATTTTAAAATTGTATTTTCTTTCGAATCGAGTTACTTCGAATATTATTGTGTTTGAAGAAGGAGAAAGTTTTCGACGAAATTGACCAATTATTTTTCCGTTTACACGATTTGACCGATTAAACTGAAAATTTTGAGTCTCGAATTGCTCCATTTTGAACATTTATGACAAATTAACGAATTGGATTGTTGGTTTTGGTTTCTCTTTTAGCAAGTTTGGTGAGAATTGTTTCAACTTTCGTGCAGTTAATTGTGTAAAATTTTCGAATTTTCGAGAGTGTTTTAATTAGAAGAGAGATGCTCCTGAAGTTGACTAATAAATCAAATCGTTGATTGTTTTTTGATGAAAACCGGTCTAAGAACAGTTATCACCGAGTGCTTTTCTGCAATTTTTCAACTTGTAACTGTATTCGCAATTCAACCGTTTTGAATGTTGTTTCACAGCTGCATTCAGACTAAAAGTCGAGTTTCTCGCCTTTCTAAAAAGCCAGAAATTAAATTTGGCAGAAAAACTGATCAGTTAGAAGAAAGTTGCTACAAAAACTGCACTATAATTTGAGAATTTCGCAAAAATCTAGTGATTTACTTCAAAAATATCGTAAAATTTGCGCCAAATATCTCAAATTTATCAAAAGTTTGCGCGAAATTCACTAATATTCCAATTATTTTGCAATACAATAACAATTTTCGCATAATACACAGATATTGTTGAATTTTATAGCTTCCTCATTTATCTTTTGTGTATTCAATTATTTTTACGTCGATCTTAGGAGCAAAGTCGTATGACTCGAATAAGAAACATTGAATCAGTCCATAATTCCTACGGTCATGTAAAATTTTTATTAAAACAATATTTACATATAACAATCATTTTAAATAGATTCAAAATAGTTTTATGATTAACAATAGGTAGAAAAAGAAACTTAAAATTAAAACAAATATTTATTAAATCTAACTGTCACTATCTTTAATTTCTATATTAATTATATCATCAATTTGTGTATTTTCATTATTCTCTTCATTTTCACTCTTTTTATTATTAAATTCGTGTACTTTCGGTACTTCAATATTGTCCGGTGGTACTGTTGTTATAGTACCATCTTCATCATCAACATCAATACCAATAGTAGCACCCAATTTACTCGAGGCTTGCTTGAATGTATTACTCAATTTCACTTGTACAACATTTATACACATCGACATTAAAGCTAAACCAAAAACAAGATAAACAATAGAAACAATCATACATAGAACATTATCCGGTACCATATCACCAAAACCAACCGTTGTCATCGATATAAACACAAAATAGAACGAATCGAAGAAGTCCCAATCCTCCCATAGCCAATAAATTAGACCGCCCAATAGAATATAGACGATTAATATAAAAATAGCTACCGATATCGGTAAATTGAATTCATCATCAATTTCGAAATTCGATATAGCCGGCGTTGGAGTTTCATCGGTAATTGCAGCACTATTCATATGCTGTTGTTGTTCTGGCGGCACATTTTCCGGATCGGCGAACATTGATGGCCGGCGAAATGTTGCAATTTCGTACATCATTTGAGCACCTTTGAAGATCTCCTAAAATCGAATATCGAATCGGAATTGAATTTAAATTTGTGTCGGTTATATCGAACCTTAACATGGGCGGTTTTGCGTACGGAACGACAACTTCCCGTGTAGTATAAACGTCGTACAAACGACCACAGGAATTTAATGCATCTTGTAAATAATTTACCAAAATCAGTCAGCGCCAGTAGGAACAAAGGGATGCCAATAATAGCATAGACGATCGTTAGAATCTTCCCGGTTCTAGTTTCGGGATAAATATGTCCGTAACCTTTAACATAAACAAACAATTAAAATCGCATCGAAGTCACTCGAGTATTTACCAATTGTTGTGATAACTGTTAAACAATAAACGACAGAATTGAGGAAGCTCCACGATCGTTGACCGCTGTATGTTTTCATGCCGGCTTCATGGGCTACATGTAGTTCCTCTTCGAAATTTCGCAGTTTATTTCGAGCCAAAGATTTCCAATCGTCTTCGCGTAAATTGTGACTTTTCAGCCATAATAAATCGATAAAATCGCGTTTAACGCGCTTAACGCCGCATTTATAGAAATTCTCAAAACTACCCTCAATGAATTTGAAAACAAACCCCCCCAAACCGCAGAATATCAACAATAGGAACAATTTAATCATGCAACGATTCCGAAGAATTCTAATCCGGCGGCATTCATCTTTCATATCGATTTTATAATGACGATAACTTGTAATTAATTCGCGTAATTTATAAGTTGATAGAACACCAAATAATTGAGCTAGTTGGAAATCGGGTTGGATCATAATTTTCGTTGCTACAATATTTGAAGTTTCCGGATCGAGGATTTCGATAATTTTCGACGAATTCCTAACATGATTCGATTTTCTTCGTTTGCGTAGAAATTCTCGAGCTTCACTACGTAACGGTTTCGGACTCGGCGGTTTCGGTTCTGGTACAATCAAACTACTCTCCGACAATTTCCTGGATGGTGGTGAATCATCGAGCAGTTGAGCTTTCCTGAAGCTTTCAATCAGTTCTTCTTCAGTGAACGCAAACGGTACCGACTGGCTCCGTTTAGCGCTCTCTTTACTGGCGGTTTTGCGCAATTTTTCGCGGCCGCGGTTAGCGACCGCTGTTAGACTCTTTTTCGTTTTGTTGAACAAATTCTCAACTTCGGCCTGTACGAGGCTTTCGCGACGTTTCAGTTCTTCCAACATTTGTTTTGGAATACTCTCGCTTTTCTTCAACGAACTGTCAATTGTCGGAGTTGTGGGTGTTTCGATTTCGGGTTGTGGTACCGATTTGGATCTTGTTTGTTTCTTCTTCAAACTTCTAGTCCGCTTCGGCCGTTCCGGTGCCAAATTATCGTCATCTGTATTGACTGTTTTCTCATCGATTTGTCGTACCGGTGTTTGTTCACGTGTCTTATTTAGATGGCCACTGCGTTTCTTTGTGAAATTGCGCCGTTTCTTTGCCACTGTTGCACTTAACACTTGTTCATCAGTGATCATCGCCTCAAATCGTGCTAAATTCTTATCAATTTCAGGTGTTTTATCGGTATTTTCTCCATTTTGTTCAACCGTAGATGTTTGTGTTGTATCCATAATTACGAGACTGGATATTTTTAGATGCAATCCTGGTGTATTCTAGGATTTCATTTTTTCTCTCTCTTTTCGCATATTTTTTGGCTTGTAAAGAGATGGCGCTTAGTCTAAATCATCTAAATTTAAATGACATAATTTCGTAGATTTCCCATACGTAAATTTGTATTTTTCCAACATTAATTTTTTGTTTTTAGATATTCCAACATTCGATGTGTCTAAATTAAAGCGCCCCCGTTTGTTTATTTATAATTTAACTAACGCCAAATGTTGATTTTGAAAAGTGATAACGATACTGTGACATCATTGGTATGACGGTAGAATTTACAAAATTTCGACGTCGTTAAAATTTCGTGAATAAAACCCCGTGCCAAGTTGGAGGAAATCATAAACTAAAACAGACCCATTCGCCGGTAGAATTATTTACGAATTTATATCAAAGACTTCCTCAATATTTTTACCAAGATGAATTGCAAATTCGATTGAGAATATCGGGCGATTTTTGAAGAAGACGCTATAAATTCGGGTAACACTTAAAATTGTCCAAGAATCTAATCAGTACAGTTGCCAAAAATGCAATGTTGAAATATTTCAGCCCAATTTTTAAAATAATTCAGATGGATGCGTGCACGAGTCCCCAACAAAGTCAAAACATACCCGATGGTCAACAAAAAAAAACTCCTACACTATTGTCTCGTTTTGTTCAGAGATTTTTCAGGCCACAGTTCAAACGCCCAAGTTTATTTTTACAGCATTCTGAAATATTATATGACAGTTCGCTAAATCATCATTTATTTATTTAATTTCGTTAAAATTCTTTCGAGTAAATAAATCGAGTTTATATTGAGGTAAATTGGGAGTAATATTTTTTTTTAAATTTGAATTGTGAATCATCGATTGAAAGGGTGAGATTGTGCCAAAAGTCGGGGATAAGGCGAAAGTTTTCAATTCTGTGTAATAAATTGCGATTTTATTTCAAATTCGTGTATTTCGGAAAAAATTCTTAAAATACCGCTAATTTATCACGACATAAGCCAAATTGTCGATCGTGCCAAAACAAATATGCCTTATCGTTGTCGAAGATAGCGATAAACACTTACCGATACTTGTGTAGATCGTACCACAGAAGACGATAGCGTTACCAAAAGACCAACGTTTCTCTTTTGGATTACTGACAATTAATTTGTGCGTATTGTACCATTCGATGAAGACACTTTCATAATTTCTGAGTTTCCGTACAGATGAACCTTCCCATTCGTCGTAGGATGTCTGTTCTGGCATTGTAATCGATAAATTCCGTAATTCCCAAACTAATTTATGGCGAAGTTGATGCAAATCGTGCAGAACTCGCGTCTCATTTTGCCCTAATAACGATTATAATCAATTAAAGTTGTAGAATTTCAACAATAAATACCTTCTATAACTTCAAAAAGTAAAGCACCCCCGATTGTGTACAAAACTAGAACAATAGTCAAAAACATATGCGTGAACCATTTACGACTCCATGACCACAATTTATTGTAACACCACAACGAGCATTTCTCGCCGAGATCCAAGCCAGATTTTGTAAAATCTTTAATTCCATTGAATTGATCGAAAACAAATACGGAATGTTTCCGGCTATGGACAGGGGTGCGTAGCGTTCTTGTTGTTGTTGCAGTTGTCGGTTGTATTATCGTTGCTGTTGGCGGTGGAATTATCAATTTCGGACGTGTTTTCTTAAAATCGACTTGTTTCTTTAACCCGGCAGCCCGACTAGAGCCCGTTTGGGATTTAATCGAATTCGTATCGCTTTCCATTTTATTCGATTCACAAATTATCACAGTTTTTATTTGTATTTAGAATTAAACTAGTTGCACTTTTACATCGTCTTGTTGATTCTGAAAGAGGTTTTTATTGAGTTTTCGACTGGTGCCAGACTGTTATGAGAAAATTGTCTAGAAATTTGTACCGGAACGTCCCGACGTTCTCCCTCTCTTTGAACGGTTTTGTTGAGAAACGACGCCAACGACAGGTCGAATATTGCCATCCTGGGGTTATCAATATTGTTGTTTTGTTCCAAACTGCTTCCTTAGAATCGGCTAAAAATATATTTTTTTATAATTGTATTATTTTTACGCTTTTTTCACTGGAAAATAACTCCACAACTTGTCAAGTTTTATGGTTTATTTTTGGTTTCTTCGCGGTCACAAGGGATGAATCATTAAAATTTGATAGTCATCACTGGATATGAACTATAACCGTCAACGTTTTTTTAAATGAAAATTGTGGAAATTTCTGAAATCTAACCATTATAAATTGTGATTTATTAGGAGGTTCAGTTTTGTGAAATTACATCTTCAATCATCGCTTTTATTATTATTGCTGAAATTTTTCTCGCCAATCAAGATTAATGAATTCGAACTGAAACGTAATAATAATGACGTTCGAGTTAAATTTAACTCGAATCTTTATAATTATAAACCAGAGATGAATCTTACTTTATAAATTTAGATCGCTACATTTTCATAATTTTATATCAAACGGTTCAAAGATTCGATTTGTATCTTTTTTGAAAAAAATTTAATTTGTATCTAAATCAAAAGATGACGTTCTATAGCGCTTCAGGATCGTTCATACCTCCTGAAAAAGAGCTTTCGTTACAGTTTCAGTGGAATTTCAAGATAAAGTCTACAAGATGTCGCTAATAGTTGCTGAATGATCAATAATTACGCTTTTCACCACTTTCGATTCTATTCTCCGATTTTTTCTCCTCCGGTCTGGTTTCCTCTTTGTTTTTTTTTAATTTCCCAACTTCCATCAATTTCTTTCCGTACGGACTCTATTTCCGTTGTTTGCAAAATTACAAAAATTGGATTGATGACCTGAAGAAATTCCATTCGAGTAGCAACGAACCGACTTGTTCGTCTTTTAGTTCATTTAATTTCATAGCGGATTAAGACTGAAACTTTCATTGAACTTTCGTTAAAATCGGTTAGTGTTTATTTCGTTGAAAATCCGGAATCATTGACTAGAATGGAATTGTAAGCGTATTAATAAGTTTTGGGTTGAATCAGTGGAAAAATTCCAACGTAATACCCCGATTTATTACAGGCTAATATTTATGAATTGCTCGAATTTCCTGAAACTTTAGAGTAGAGCGCAATGGACGGCAATTTGAAAATAATTTGGCAGTCGTGCAGAAGTTACGATATCGACCCCTTTAGAAATTTATTAAATTCAAAGTAATATCCACAGTTTTCAACTATTATCGAGGAGATTAGGGCGAGAATCGATTATTTTAACCCGTAGTCAAATCAAATAGAATTTAAAGCTTTGAAATCGGTAGTTACTGCAAAATTAACGATTTAAAATCAGAATTTGTAATAAAATTTCAGGATTCTCAGCTGAAATTGCGCTGAAATCTAGAAGATGTCCTCAGAAATAATGACCGACAGTTATTCTATTCATTACTGTTCTAACATTCAATTTTGTTCAATTACTAACCGAATGTTGGTTATAACTTTTCCAATTCTAATTTTTTTCTGTAAATTTCCTACGTAGAAAAACAAACTCAATGAAGGATTAGTTGGAGATTGTGTGTCTGTAATCAACAACAATGAACGTTTTCATTATCTGTGGGGATTATTGGACGAATTCTCCGTCTTTTAGTCGATTTAAGGGGTTAATAGAATTTTCGTTACTATCATTGTAATCAAGGCGATTTGAATAACGATAAAGACTGAAATAGAAAAATCGTGTCATCAGATTGAAGGGAATTCGATTTTCATCAATCAGTCTCTAATGAAAAACTAGATAGACTTCTCGATAAGGAAATCGAACGATTTTGGCGAAATTTCAAACACTTATTATAATTTTAATGATCGTTGGAGAATTCGTATCGTACAGACAATTATAGGGAAATAGTTGTACGTCTCTTCTAGTTCACTAAATATTAATATTTTCCCTTGTTTTAATATTCGATCGTTATGCTTTATTAAAATTGAGAGTCTAGTTCATTAGAGAAAATGATGGAATGTTTATAATTGCTAGGAATATTCCAATAAATCAACTTGTTTTAATGATTTTTCTATTTGTTTGAAAAAATAGTGTGGAATCAACAATTTATCGGAAAATATTGATATTTTCTATAAATGTTTACTCATCCTCTCCGTATAGATGTTATAATTGTAACTTTATTGGAGAAATTAGAAATTAAACAACAAAATAGAGAAAAACAGTTTCTTTGGTCCTCCAGAAACTTTTCAGGTATTATTAAAATTCAAGTATTGAATGTTGAAGTGATGTAGTTTAACAACGAAAACAATTTCGAACAATTTTGTTCTTCTATTATCAAATAAATTGTCATAAAGATAGACACATTTTATTCTATGGATAAAACAATTCTCCCTACCTTTGTAACTTTGTTGTATATCTTTCCATTGTTAAGATTTATTTTGTTTATTCTTCGCTATAGTGGCTTAAATATTGTGGTTTTAACTAGTCTGTTGACATTTTAAAGTCTTTGAATGGAATCGTAGATGAGAAGCGGAAGTTTCCCAATTTATAGGAAAATTGATTAGAAATTATGCAATTTTAGGGAGCTAAAAGGAGTTAAAAATTACGAAAATTCGTTTTATTTACAATATATGAGAACATCACATTAAATAAAAACAATTCATTGACATATTACCTAATTAAAAAATTGCGATTATATCAGATTTTTAAAGGCTGCAATTGAGATTACAGTGGTGTTTAATTTACAATTTCTAGACGTTTCTTATCCAGTTTATCCTCCAAATATTTCCTGAAAGTTTCCGTAAATGTTGAAAATAATTCGATTAATTTTAATGAACAACTTACCAATTCTTATCATTAATAATCGTAATTATTGGCGGCTGTTCAATGCCGTTAAATCCGGTTGAAATACTGAGCGTATAAGCTCCCATATTTTCAAAACATAGCCAATCACCAATATGCAATTCGGGCAATAGACAGTCTTCATCAACACGATCCATACAATCACAAGTCGGCCCCCATATCGTACTCGGATACAATTTTAGATTTTTGTGGGATTTTAGCGGTTTTCCTGGTAGTTTTTCATTGAATAATATAGCAATAAAGCTACAATAAACACCATCATCGATGAAATAATGATAGCGCCTTTGATAATTGTCTAAATTCTCGACTTTAATTGTATGAACATTGGCTGTTAATGTGAACGCAGAACTAACGAAGTACCGTCCCGGTTCTGATATTATATCAATATTTGAATTAGGGAAATAATTGTCTAACGCATCATTGATAATCTCAGCTGTTTGGTCTAGTGATGTACCGATTTCGCCCAGATAACCACCGCCTATATCCAAGATATTGAAACAATATCCGCATTGTTTGGCAATTTCGAAGACTTCACCACACTTTTTGATTGCTTCTCCGTAAATTGACGGATTCTGGCTCGACGAGCCTATATGGAAAGCCACACCGATTACATTCAAATCTAACGTTTTTGCTAATTCCAATAATCTTTGTACGTCTTTATCCGGATCACAACCGAATTTTACTCCTAAAGGATACAATGCCAAAGGATCGTCGTAACGTATTCTTAATACTAATCGAGCATCTGGTGCAATCTGTTTGATTTTATACAATTCCGAATCACAATCGAATGTCATTTTCAATACCCGATTGTCAACAGCATATTTTAAATGCAATGGGAATTTTGTTGGATTTGCGTATATAATGCGGTCTGGTTCGATATCGAACGATAAAATTTGTTCGATTTCTTGTTTTGAAGCACAATCGAAGCCGGCACCAAGAGCGGCCAGGATCTCAATAACCGGATCGAAAGGGTTACACTTGACGGCTGTTGAATATTCAACAAAATCAGAATAATATTCTTACTTTAAATTATAGGAAAACTCACCATAATAAGGCTTGACTCTCGGTATTTTTTCAATCCAATCCATATATTTGCTGACAATATCGTTAAGATTGCAAATGTAGAAAGCTTGTTTCGGTTCGTTATTGGCGCGTTTATTAATTATAGCCGATGTTGGTAAGTTGGTTTTGAAGATTGTTGAATTGCGACCAATCATTTTTACTATTTAGTAAAAAAAATCAAAGAATTGCCCGTCACAAATGAACAAAGGAAACTGTTTGAAGTTGAAATCAAAACCGGTGTATTTATCAACGATAACGCATCATTTATTTATTTAGAAGTGGTTAAAAACTCAGATTTATTATTGTAGTAAAATTAGATTAGTATATTTGTTTAAAGTATCCACGAAAAAAAAACACTTGTAAATAGGAGATTACCCGTCTATTTAAGTACTTATTTTAAATACAATACCGGAATATCTGCAAAATCATTCATTAAACTTTGTCTCTAAAAATTAGATCACGCCCTAATCGGTTAAACGTACCCTAAAAGCTTAGCGACAACTTTTTTCATCGCCACTAAACTTTCAGGTTGATCTTTCGTTCCTGATTGGAAAGTTTGGGTTATTTTCTTTACGTCGAATCTTACGTTAATTTTCTACTTTTGACAACAAATTATGTTCGATTTTACCAAAATTCGGATCAATTTAGGGCTTGTCGTATAAATGCGCCAGTTTGGTGGAAATAATGCAAAAATGTGGCACTTCTCAACAGTCCATTACCCAAACAAAACGACTAACAAGTAAACCTTACGAAGTCGAAACTCCCGATTTTGATAATTTTTGGTATATAAGTACTTCATTATATTCTTCTAAGGGATGCGTGTTTTGTCATTCGTGCCCATACGCAAGTTTAAGGGAGAAAATGGGGGCTGAAGTTACCCCTGCAAAATCAGTTTTTTGGTAATATCTCTTGAACGGTTTAATATTTTTTGATAATTCAAAAACTGAAAGATGGACATTTGTGGGGGCTACAACGTGGTAGAAACCAATTGTCAATATCTTGTTGGGGGTGGAAATGACAGGCACTTATGTGCCGTTTTTTACGGTTTTTTGCAATTTTACACCCCATGGTAAAACATACCAATACGAAATTTTTTATAGTAGTAGAAAATTACAAAATAAAAGTTACCTGTTCGAGGATTTTTCATTATTTTTAATTGTTACCCCATAAATAATTCTTAAGTGTTGTAACTTTAGGGGTGAATGTTGGCTATGTATATTATTTTTTAAAATCGCATTTATGTGGATTTTAAAGGCATTTGAAGAACCTTTCAAATGATATATGAATGACTACCCCAAACTACCCCTTAATGAATTATGCCAATATAAATTTATGAGAAAATATTTTATTACTATTAGTGATTCTACTAATAGTAATTATTTTATTTTATTTATCTTATCTATATAATTATCCAATTTTTTATTTTAATTACTATTTTTACCAATTGCAACCTCTTCTGAATTATGATACATCATGGCAACAAAATTTTGTAAATTGACGAAAGAACGATTTGAAGAGTGTTTTACCAATGTGTTCATCTCAAACACCAACACAAAATCTGTTTGGGCAGAAAACAGAAGGCTTGAATGAAATAGTCCCAGTATCCAGATGTGTCGAAATTATAGGTATATGAATTTACCAAAGGGGTCTACTAGACTTATTCAACCTCTAGACGTTTATGGCTTTCTCCAATGGAAGAAATTTGTTAGACAGTTCTCAGTTCTCGAACATTGTATTGTTGTCACGATATAATTGTAATATTCACTTGAGGGATAACATAATTAAACTACAATCATTAGTCCATAATCAGTTTACTTCCCCTAAACATACAGAATTATTCAAATATGCGAATTATTCAAATATGAGTGAATTTCTAAATGAAAGACCAGATTTTTCTACAGATTTTTCATTCAATGCTTATTATACAAGCCGTACATGTGACGTTTGTGAATATAAGCTGCGGATGGTGCAAGCAAAACCTTTACATTGAACATTTCTTCCAAATCTATTATTACTGTAACAGCTACTGACCATAAGCAAGTTGTTACGTATATGGAAATATATAAAATGTAGGGAATTTCTAGAATAATTGTAAATAAAATAGTGGAATATTTTTCGATAAATTTATATTATCATAATTCAGAAGGGGTTGCAATTGGTAAAAATAGTAATTAAAATAAAAAATTGGATAATTATATAGATAAGATAAATAAAATAAAATAATTACTATTAGTAGAATCACTAATAGTAATAAAATATTTTCTCATAAATTTATATTGGCATAATTCATTAAGGGGTAGTTTGGGGTAGTCATTCATATATCATTTGAAAGGTTCTTCAAATGCCTTTAAAATCCACATAAATGCGATTTTAAAAAATAATATACATAGCCAACATTCACCCCTAAAGTTACAACACTTAAGAATTATTTATGGGGTAACAATTAAAAATAATGAAAAATCCTCGAACAGGTAACTTTTATTTTGTAATTTTCTACTACTATAAAAAATTTCGTATTGGTATGTTTTACCATGGGGTGTAAAATTGCAAAAAACCGTAAAAAACGGCACATAAGTGCCTGTCATTTCCACCCCCAACAAGATATTGACAATTGGTTTCTACCACGTTGTAGCCCCCACAAATGTCCATCTTTCAGTTTTTGAATTATCAAAAAATATTAAACCGTTCAAGAGATATTACCAAAAAACTGATTTTGCAGGGGTAACTTCAGCCCCCATTTTCTCCCTTAAACTTGCGTATGGGCACGAATGACAAAACACGCATCCCTTAGAAGAATATAATGAAGTACTTATATACCAAAAATTATCAAAATCGGGAGTTTCGACTTCGTAAGGTTTACTTGTAAGTAGTCAGGGTTGAAATAATTTTATGCTTTCTAGTTCTATTTATTTAAAGGAACAAATTTGGGGCGAAAATCGTGCTATAATCTGGGCCTAAACTAGGCTTAAGTTGGAGTTTCGTAGAATTTAAGTGATGCCAGGTACACGTCATGGTTTCCAATTTTTCCAGAAGATAGAAAAATTGCGTGTTGTTTAGATAAATTTGGTTATCAGGGATTATATCAGATATTTATTTGGAAATTTTCTTTATACTTATATGTAAAATATTTTTAAACAACTTTGTTCGATTATAACTGAATTTTTCCATGATTTACACCAGAATTATGACGAAATTATAACAAGCAAATCATTTAGATTAGAGTATAACTGATAAATAATCCACTTAATTTTTTCTAGATTTATTTGAAACGTTTCAACATTTTATTTTAAACCAGTTGATTTTCGTTCAAATTGCAAGATGATCTAACATCGTAACGATTTTACGTATAATCAACTAGTTTAATTCAGTTACAGGAGTTACTACCGAACTTACTTAACGCTAATTTACTATAGTAAGAAAGTTGATAATTGCTCTAATATTAAGTTTGTGTGTAGAATTCCCTAAAAACAAAGTTTTAATTCGAATTAATCTCAATATTAATTGATTCTAACGGCAATAATTTGATTTTTCGTGTAAATCCTCTAGAGGAACATACGTTAATTAAGACGTTAAATCGGTCAATCAAGCAAAGTATTCTACCGATCCAACTTGATTTGCTTTGTTGAAAATTTACACACTATTGATTTTGGTTAAACACGGCAGGCAGAAAGATACACAAAACTGTACAGATTCCAATAGGATTGATGGTTGACTTTGGCGAAAACTTGGAAGTTTTCGGATGTTTCGTGTTAATAAACCTGATAAAAACTGGTTTTTAATTTTAGGTTTTCTGTTAAATTTCTCAACTATTTTAGCGGCAGTTCAGTGCGTAGTAGCGGCCAACAAAGAGGAAAATTCTCATGACAATATTCAATATCCATCGCTGGAATGTTTGAAATCCACTACAGGCCTTGTTGTTGGATTCCATTCAATTTGATTTGACTGACTTGAAACCAACGAAATTATCGAATCGATATCTGCAAGTGAATAGTGAAAATAAATGAAGTGTAACGCATTCAACTTCAACAAATTACTTTTCGATTTTCATCAAGAATTGAATGGTCTTGCCTTACAGATTCTTTATACAAGATTGATAGTTCTCCGGTTAATTACTTTAGTACGATTGTTCAATGAAAACAACAATGGTTAAATTACAATTGGCGAAAAAAGATAAAATTTTCTTTGTTTTTCCGTTTTTCACTTGGTAGATTTTTTCACGCATACACACTGAAATTTTGTTTAGGTTTTAATTATAACGGACATTTTCATCGTAACAAAACACAGCCCTCATATCGAAGGAAAATTCGCTTTTATTTAATGTTTAAAGAATGGAAACAGGTGTGCGTTTGTTGTTGAAATTTAATTGAATTTTAACGTTTCATCTTTAAGGGATGCAAGCTACTATATAGCTCAGTATTTTAACAGACGGCTATTTTAAAAGTAATTTCACAACGCTTTTTATCCCGCTCGATTTCGTTGTGTTCTTGTATTTCTTATTTTCTTCTCTTTAACTTTGGAATTTATTAAAATAAAGCAACAAATTTGCTATTAATATTCGAGTTTTTTTACGTTAATCATCTCGTTTATCATTCGTTCATTAACAAGTTAGTTAAATGTAAATTGTTCTGATTTATTGTGTGGTTTTTTCCCACTGTTGAGAACATTAACGCTGTTTTTGCATTAATTAAAATCGGAAATAAAAGATTCTATCGACATTCATTAAATTTTATTGCAATCAAATTCAACTATTGTAACTTTCGTTTTCTTGAATATCGAGGATTATAAGAGATCGAATCTAATGATAATCGAATGAACTGCAAAAACTGCACAATTATCAATTGTAGCTTCAAAGAAACTTGCAGAATCATCCCCTATTCTGCAATAAACAATAAAACCTGCCACATACAGATGATTTATCTGTTTTACTATACAACTACGGGTTAATGATGGATACAATCAACAGCTCGATATTTAGAATCAACACAACATACACGAATAAATCTCATTGTATTTTTTAAGCTTAAAAGGCACAAACTTACACCACCCCGGATGCTGTTAATGCTTCTAAAGAAGACAAAGAGCTAAATCTTGGCTTGAATTTCACTCTATAATATCTTAAGCTCGTGTTAAAGTTCACTATTCGACTATAATTGAAAACTGGTCTCATTACAACACAATTTTGGCACTTGTTGAAGAATACAGGAAACTGGAGGGTTGTTTAACTGAAATTATTCCGTTGAAGACAATCGGAATTTGGGAAATTTCCAAGATTATCCCTAAACGAATCCATTACTATTCGAGTTTAGAAAATACATCTGGAAATGGGGGATTTGATAGATGAAATCTTCAATAATAAACAAGTATGAACGCTCAACTTGTACGGCGCTTTCAGTAGGCTCGTCTATTGTTTTATTGTTTAAACTAGAATCGATACGGCAATGTTACGAATAAATAAATCAAAACAACAACGTTTTGTCATCAACATCATTTCTCGATTGCTTTTTTTCCGTTCGTATTGTTGTTTGGTTGAAATTTTAATTGAAAAAGATGTCGTAAAGCTGCTACCCTATCAAGTTTTCACCTCGTATCATTAATGATAATGGCCTGACATCTTTTGTTAAATAAAACAAAGGCATTTCAATGGGGTTTAAAGGTACGAGAGCGAGAGAGAATTTCGGGCTTGGTGCTATTTCCCAGCAAGTTCTATTAGAATACATTTATTACACTATCATTATAAGATATTTTATTATACAAGAAGTACAATAAAAGCTCGATAATTGTGGTTGAATGAACTATAGATAGATACATTGTGAATTTCTGTTATAAATTATTTATTGATTTTAGGGTGGCGGTCTCTGAGAAAATTCTCAACATTATTGTGCGAATTTATGAGGGGAATCAGTGGGTGCTGTTTTAAAAGAAGAAAGTTGTGGGGAGAAGTTTACGGCGAAAACAGATTGAATTAACTTCCCGTTAAATAAACCATAATCTATTACAGGTGTAAAAGAATTAGATTAAATTGAAATTGATTGACCGTTCAAATTTACATTTTAAACATCTTTCATAGATATGGAAATTTCATTAAAAATTCAACGTTTTGTAAATATTCAAACCAAAACCATAGCTTCATTACGAATTATTATAATCTAACTGTCATTTAGTTAAAATGACGTTAATAATAATTATTTATTTAATTTTCCGTACGTTCATTCGGCTTTATAATAATTGAAATTTGACCAAATTAATTTCAGCCGAACAAATCAGAATTTATCTGGTACCTAGGGCGAGATTTTCCACCTCTTTTCACAAGCAAACAACAAAATTTCGGATATAAAAAGTTAGATGGGGCGGAAAAAAATCACAACACGTGTCCAACAAAAACGTTTAATATTGAGCGTGCGGAAAACACCACTGACGCACTCAATAGAATTGTACGAATAAAGTTCAAGGTAGGTTAATCTTCTAAAGTACGTGCAAAGCTAGTGCAAATTTATTTGAGTTTTACGGCAGTTATATTCGTTAGACAAAGTAAATTTGTTCTTATCAGATAACGTAGTTACATTGTATGACTTCCTCATCAATTATAAATAAAGTTAATAAACGTCTACACTGTGATTTAGCGACTGATTTGCTGTATTATATGAGGGGAATTTTCTGGGTATTATCTGCTATTTCATTTATTAGTCTCATTGTCCATCCGTAGATTTATGAACAAATGCTATCGATCCCTTTGAAATGCGTTTGAATTGAAATAAATGTTGAGACCATTATTGCAGTAATGGAACAGCGTTTTTGTTATTCTTTTTTTGCTACTTTCCAGTTTGTGGTTAATTCAAAAACGAATACCATCATGATAAATACGAGTCAGTTCCGTTGGGAACATTACAAATAGGTAAGCAAGCATTGGCTATATTCCCATACTGCGACCATGATTTTTGAATTTGAATTCGGTGAAATTTATGCTATCTTGTTCGATTTTTAACCCAAACATAAGTTACCCGACAAATTCTTGAATTGTGCGAAATTTTAGAGTCAAGTTACAACTTTCAATCAATCGTAGTCTATCCAGTGGAAGAACTATCAAAAATTATTATAATTTCCTCTTTTATCGATAGGAAATAGGAAATGGAAAAGTTCGATCAGGGATACTTATTGATAATTTCCAGTTTGTTCAATTTTTTTGACTTGTAGTCCATAAATTTTATGAGTACGATCGAGAATAATGGAATTTTGACAAATATTATTGAACGGATTTAATTAAAATTTTAATATTATATTTTATATCCAAATATCCATTTACTGACATACAATTTTCATCAACATAATCAACTTTCAATCATCGATTATTGGACAGAATTATAAATTAAATAATATCAATAAAAGGCATGTGTAAATTCTAAATATGTTGTGAATGTTCAATATTCACCTCTTGTGGCATTCCTAAATAGAAGACAGAATCAACAAGAATTCTGATTTGAAGCGTAAATATTTGAATTGGCAATACAAATATTACCGAATGAAGACTGTATAGGAAAAGAAGAATCTATTTCCGGGCTCTATTCAGCTACGTTTTTTGCTTTTATATTGCTGTGTTACAATTAGTGCCCCCGTATTATTCTTGAAAAAGAATAATAAGAAACTAATTTTTGTAAAGGAGATGAAAGTCCCATAGGATAATAGATTCGTTTCATCGTAACGCAATCATCATAACGAATCAAGCACAGATAGAAAAATTTCTAGTAAAGATAGGAAACTTCGAGTAATCAAGACTTTATTACAGAGTTGACTGGCAATTATCAACGGTATTCTTCAGCAATTCCGTCTCGCTGTCTATCAGGCTAGACAATAATTATTCAACTTGTAGAACTGAGATTTGCTTGAATTTCTGCCTTGTACTTATTCTACTCCTTTTAATTTCATTGTAACTACTAGTCTAGTGTATGTAAAAGAGGCAATTAAAGAAAAAACTCCATTAATATTAATAACCAACAATAAACTCATCTATCAAACGAGCCGGATCTGTTGTTTTCGGCTATTTCAACCAACACCCAGTATGAGAAAGATTAATTGAAGAGGTGGGCGATATTGGGTAGATTCCAGACCACCAATCGGGGCAAAAAAATGTAATTTCTCGTATAATAAACTGGAATAAAAACCAAAATTGATCAGTTATTAATTAACTGTTCGTTTCGTTCATCGTCAATTATTTGAAATGTTTAATTGTAGCTTAACTTTTTTGGTTTGAATTTTGTACGGTTATAAAGCGGAGTAGTTCGATTTAAGCATTATCTAAAATCATCAATCAAACGGCGACGTGTATGGATGTCTTATCTCTAGAGTTGTGAAGAACCCACCCTTTAGAATCGTTGATAACAACTACAGTTCTACAGACTTGAAAATTCCATGGAAATCCTCCTTTTATAAGCTTGTATTTACAAAAAAAAAAACAAATGTTGATAATAATTAAAAGTTTTAACGAAATTTGAGTTGAATTTTCTAACATTATCATCATCATCAAGCTAAAATTTCATTGTAAAGATTTCCGTTAACTTACTCCCGAGATTTTCGTCAATTTACTTGGCAAGTTTCAAATTTAATTATTCAATCTTCACATTATTCACCGATCTCATGTGTCGTCGTTTTTTATTGCGTCTTTGTTGACTATTCAAATTTCAATTAATAATGAAGCGAATATGTCGACTGTACAGACAAAATCGGGATTTGAGGGCGGTAGTGGTAAAAATTGAGATTTATTAGCCAATTGCCACCATTTGGCCAAGATTTATGGGGTGGTCATAAAAAATTTACGTTTCATATCGATGGTATTGCAACTGAACTTTAATTGATAATAATCTGACCTTTTAGGGGTTTGAAAATAGAATATACGAGTCGGTTTTTAATACTTTTTAGTTGTTAGATGCAATGTAAGCTTGTTGTTTGCGAGGCGTGCTCCTTTCACGGTTTGTTTCTTTATTGGAGCAAGAAGTCGGACTATTTACTAACAGAAATATAATGTTGCACAAAAATATAAAAGATATTTGAGGAATAAGGCGAAATTACAAGAAATTCTAACTTAAAAATTTCAATTTTTTGCTATCTTTATTCGTAGTGCAGTTTGCACCGTAAAACTAGAGATTAGTTAATCTTCAAATTAAAAGAATCTTCAGATTATTTTTGAGATGTTTGCACCATTGCAAAAAGTCATAGGATTGATAAATCTGCGCTTACTTCACTTTATTTAGAATCAAGTGTTTTATTTTGAGACATTTTAATATTTTGAATATTTCAAGTAAAATAATTTTAGCCGAAACTAATCAAATCAGAAAACGAAACTTGAAGATCCACCCTTTGATATTTTTTCTTTTTCATCAAATTTTGAGATTAGATGTAATGCGAGGGATATGTTAGGAAACTGAATTAGATTCTAGTTGAAAATTCTGCAAAAAACATTAATTGAGAAGATTCTGAACCAATATTATTTTTACTTACAATGTCTTTTACAACGAATGTTAGTGATGTCTGGTTTTATGTTAAATTTTTAAGAATTTTACCAGTTTATTATAAGTAAATTTAACGAATTTAGATGTGGCGATTACATCAGGTTGAGATTTCATTCAAGTGGATCATTTTTTATTTCTAGATGAGTTTATCGATAATTTTTGCACAATTTTTTTCAATTTTCCTCTTGATTTCAAGTTTATTTAATCTTATTTTATACGATTCTAGCTATTGATTATTTGAACTTAAATGAAGTCAAAAAGTCAAGAGAGAAATTGTTAGCTGCAATCCAAAAACTATCGATAAACTCATCTAAAGTTAAAAAATGATTGAATAGAATTCCAACTTGATGAAGTTTCAACATCTAAATTCGTTGAATTTACTTATAAGAGTAAGAAATTGATGATAATATTAGAATATATTTTATAATTAATAACGAAACTTGTAGAATGTGCTGATGATGGCTATATAAGCCAAAACCGGTCCATTTGTACCTAAGTTTATAAAGAAATTCCTTGGAAACGAACAAACCGATTTTGATATTGGTAGAAAAATCACTTGAAATAATCCAACAATTTTTCAAGCACAGCGACAGCAGTAAGAAGGCTAGAAATGTAGGGATTTTTATTACCAATCCAATTCAGAATTGTCTATTTGGCCAATAGAAATTAAACATCTTAAATTGCGCGTTGGTAACAAAACTCCCCAGATTTCTAACCTCATTCGATGTATGCTGTGCCAAAATTTGTATATTTTCACAAGTAGATAATTCTTTTCTATTTTATTAAAATGAGTTGTTTTATTTAAAGAAATGATGTTTCTATTTTCAAGAATATTTTATAAAAGCTGGAGAAGTAAAATTAATATTTTGATATATCGAAAAAACTCGAACGGATACGAAAATCAACTTAATTTGAGGTCTGTTTTAATTTTTTGGACAATTTTTGAGTACCTCCCGTAGTCTTATCTCTTCTATTTACTTTTCGATTATTTCCTTGTTGTCTCAACAATATCGATTTCAAATTTACTTTAATTACAATGGAGTGCACTATTTCTGTTCTTCACCAAATCTTTTCAAACATTAACAAGCAATTAGTGTGTCTGCTATTAGTAGCCAGACAGTCATCCAAATATGGTCCAACTAATATCGGTTTTTAATCAAATCAGAAAACTTGTCGAAATTCCGTCAGGTATACACGGAATTTATACACAACTGTAGCTATAATTGTGGTTGAATGCTTGTTTGTTGAAAATTCATTGTATAATAAATTGGAATACAAGCCAGAAAAGCTCATACTATAGCAGAATTTAGCTGGCCTAAAGGTATTGAAATAGCTTTGAGTGGAACAATGACTGGAAATATTAAACAAGGATCTAATATGGGAATTTTTTATTTGGAAATCACCGACAAAATTTTATCGACTATACACAATCTTATTGTAATTAGAACAGAATCTAAAAGTGTAATTAATTTCGAAAAGATAAAACTATAAGCGTGACTATTTAACATGCAACTATAATGCTTATCGTGCGACACAATCAGAATTCGTACAAAAAGTCGAAACGAATTTTACTGTTATAGTATAGTTGGGTTCTTGTTAGCTTCACCCCCAATAAAGTCTTTGAAGTTTTTTAATTAAACAACTATAACTCCCCAGTGTAAATTAGTTTAGAAAATTGAAATTAAACTTGGATGTATCGCTGGGCACACGTCAATTCTTTGATCCTGAAACTGGATGCATTATTAATAACAAGTCGAAAAAGTTTGGTTTCGTAGTTTCAAAGGATTAACGATAGTAGCTCGCCTTGTATTATTATTTTTTGTTTGATTATCTCCGAATCTCTATCTATGAAAGTTCCCTTTTCAACCGAGATGCCTTTATTCAAATAGAATGATCCTATATTTAATTAAGTTATACAAAATAATCCTGTCTGTGATGGTTTGAATATTATTTACATTCACACTTGTTGGGTTTTGGTTAATTGTGTAGATTTGTTGTTTTATTGATTCAATCCACATATATTTCGGACTTTCTAACAAACACACAAGCTAACTGAAATTATCACGCAAGCACGCCACATTGTCAAAGCTCTATTCATTTAGTTTTTTCCTTTGTTTTGCCACTCTACATTCGGTCAAATCCCTATTTTTAGTAACAATAAAATTTGATTTTCTTACCGACATGCATATTTTTATTGCCACTAACCATCATGGTAATAAACCGAGATAATTAAAATAATTAATCCGCGTATTTTAATCAAACGTAGCCTCGATATTTATCTAACGAATTACTTTTATTTGATCACCCCTTTAAATAAATATGAGTCCATAAAGTTTGATTAGTTTATAGATTGAGAAATGATAAGATTGTAGACATTTTCGATGTGTGATATATTTCGTAAATGAGGCGAAATAACGCTTTATTTGCACAAATCCGATTCACCCCTGCTTCTAAACTCAGATTTTATTGATCAATAAAGGTCTAAAGACACTGGGAATCTGTAATTTTGAATCTCATTCGATTATCGCATATTTTAGAATCGAGACTCGTCAGTGTTTAGGACTAGTTGAAATTAAGCAAAAGATATGGGCGCGTTTATTTTGCCAAATAAATTTCTGGAAGTTTGGCCTGTGCTGCGTAAAAACACCGGCGACAATAGAGGAAAAGCGGCGCTTTTACGCTTGTTTGATTGAAACCGTCGACCAACTTTCCACTTAATTCTTCAAATAAATCGAAAACTTCCACAAATCCTAGTTAAAAGTTCGCTTGTACAAAATATTTTTCTGTTTTGTTCGTCCTTAATTTGGTGTTTTTCTTCCCTTATTCTAGTGGACTAATCGAAAATAAACTCGAGTGATTTCTACAACCAGCAACAAGTTCCAGCAGAAATCTCTTCAAGTATATTTGGAGTGTTAACGTTAATATTGATGTTTGTATAAATGGATGTAATTTCGTTAACGAAATTGTAATTCCAGTCGTGCAGAGGACAAAGTTGATTACTTTTATTCCGGACAATTCAAAGGTAAATAATTAGATTGGCAAATAATCCTTTGTATGCTTACTTGTTCCCCTTGTAATTTCAATCTAACCAAATCTAGACCATTCGTTTCTGTGCTTTACGCTAGAATTATTGACAACAATTGCTGTATTTGGGAGAAAACTGGTCGCAATTTGTTTTGATTTTTTTGCATTCTTCATATACGATTGTGGGGCACTAAACGGCAAAAAGCGCTTATTTTGGTTATGTTGGTTCAGCAGTTTGTAGTATTTGTATCGGGAAATATACATTGGTTAAAATCAATATGCTCCCACTGGGCATAAACAAGCCTCGGAACAACCTGTTTCTGTGGCTTGCCAATGTATAGAGTTAGAATAGCTATAGATATGAATACATTCAGGAAGATTGATTGCAAATTTGAACTGGTATAGCGAACAATAAATTGTACATCCTACTAATACCTCTCCATATATTGTTATTAACAAAATCCCCCATTTATTATTGTTAAAGACAATAAAAAATTTGATGTAATAATAATGGATAATGTGGTAATTTTAACGACTTAATAATTTTCAAGAGTTGCTTATAAAACTTGAATAATAGCACAAAAAAAGTTCTACTTTAATTTCACCATACAACTGGAGATTTTTATTATTAAACCAGCCTCGAGTAGATTAAGTTTTTAGTAAGTTTCGAATCAATAAATCGCTTGAACTTTCCTCTTATATTTCCAGCAATCAACTATTGCAAATTCCCGTTAGATTTCAATTCTCTGATGATCTTTTATTCGAACTTCTTCCACCTCTATATTAGAAAAATGGGAATTCTCGATAAATTATTGTTAAACAAACTCCTATCCGCATATGAAGCCTTAATTTAGGTCACTGTACTGTTGAAATTTAAAAATTAACAATAAGCCCGTGCGTGTAAGTAAAAATCGCCCGGTAGAGTGTATCTATTTAATAATAAAAGAAGGCAAGATGTTTCTTTTAAAAGCCTGCATTAACATAATATAATCAATGATGAGAGTGGAAGTTCCCGATGAATTTCCAAGTTGATAACGGGTAGGTTTCGAGGCCTTTCAAAGTTATCACTTTGTGTAGATGAAAATTTGAATATTTCCCATAACGGAGAAATAAGATGAGAGAAATTGTATAACAACATAAACAAGATAGACGCTTTTTTTATAACCTGCTGCTTTTATTAAAATTTCTACCCGTTAAACAATTAAAAAAATTTAATTGCAGAAGCACCATAAAGTGGCCGGAGGAATTCAAGTTGGCTCCCCAAGGAATCGTTCAACTTTAGACCGCACTTAATTAATTCCAATAAAACTAAATATTAAACTTTATAAACTCTTAGTGGATATTTTTTTTATTTTATTCGGTTACAGTATTGTTAAATATTGAATTAAAGCTCAAGAGAGTTTACAGTTTATTCCATCTGATGGATTAGTTATCCAGCTAGTACGAAAAATTGAACAAAATTTGGCGATTCTTTTAATTTCTTTAATCTTTCAGTTTGATACGAATTGGTGTAATTATTTTCAGTTCATCAGTGCTCAGTTTCCTGCCAATTCTTTCAGAGGGCATAAGGTTAAATATTTGTATCTTCTTAGGGAGCGACATTAATACTTTTAATTTAAGATATCGTAATAATTTGGCATCAAACAGGAAAAGCCTTAAAGGAAAACTTAATGGAAATTATTATTTTTTTAATTACAAATTGTAAACATATTCTTCAATTTGTCTTTGAATTTCACCGGTAAGAACGCAAAAATTAAAAACGTTCAATTCCAGACATCCAGGGGTTTTTCTCCTATAAATTACCTTGGGTCTTATATTTGCTATTTTTTAACATGTTCTCATTAGCTTTTTCGCCGGTGGTTTTTTATGATCTACAAGAAGACATCTCCAAATTTTTTCCACTGTGACAACCATAAATTAAAATTACCCCTAATATTTTACCAGCAAATGAATTAATTTCTAAAAATAAGCTAAAACGGCCACATATTAAGCCGATTAGTTCAATTAGAATTAGAGAAATCGCAATTTCCGGTCATCGATATCGTCAATTGCACTCTAAAGGGTAGAAAGTACAAGTAAACCCTTGGAAACTTACTGTTTGATTCTTCTCACTAGATAGTCCTCACGTTTAACTAAAACTTTGTCGAGAATCTTTAGAGTGGCACCTGATCATTTTGAAAGATTTCTCCTCCATATTCGCGCTTCAATCGGAAGGAAAAATGTTTGGATCATTTTTCTTTATTCGCCCATCCATTCGCACTTACATCTGGTCATGAAAAGATCGTCTGTAAGGCTTCAATAAATCAGTTTTTCTCGTTTGAAAGCGATGACTTTGAATAATTTTGTGAGCAATTGCAGTGTAAAAATCTCAAATGCAGTTTGATAAGCCGCATGAAAGTTCGAGTAAATTTATAGAACCATTTCTCATTGTTCACAAATGATTTGAGTCCAATGATAAAGAGCAACTTTTAAACAAATTCGTCTGTTTCGCATTGTAAAGAAGGAAATTTAAATTGTTTTCAAGTGTCATTAGGTGAAAATATGAGCGGCTCTTGAAATGTTTGTAATTTAATTTTGTATCCCTGAAAGCTTTTATGACATTTCTATACATTTAACTTTCTATATTTCCCATTTTTCGTCAAATATCTACGAATATCAAGTAAAAATTTGCGATATATCGCAGTTTAAATTCCCGTCTTGTCAGCGTGTATTTTAGTTTTCTTTAGAAAAAAACTCTTGAATTTTTCATTGGATCTTTTTATAAGAAGACGAATTTTGTCAAATGTTTAATTTCGCTTTTAAGACATTCAAGTCAATCAGACTTTCAATCAACGGATACCTGAAACTAAAGAGAAAAATCGTTGTTGTACCCATTTTTTAACCGTCTATTCGGCCCGAATCTTACCTGAATCAATACAGACTCGTTGTTAGTTTATTCTCTGTATTCTTCTTTTAAAGCCACTGGAATTATTACAAAATTTATTCGTATGCCTTTGAATTAATCCGACGATACTGTGCCTCTGTCGATAACGGCGTTAACTTCAATAAAGGGGAAAAATTAACGGCTATTTTAGTTTTAACCCGGCTGAAATGCACGGCGCTGATTAACGGATTGAATTGGATTGGATGAATGGGGGTTTAGAGGATTGAAACAAATATCTCAATATTATGATTTTTTTGTTATTATTTTGCACTTTTTATAAATGTTTCGAATTTTATAATTTTGATTCAGGTTTATTTTACATTTCTAAAGATATATCGACGTTATTGTGCCGGAAATCATCACATACATTCAACATATTTTATAATTTTAAATATAAAACGATTTTACCTACCCTGTTGTAACATCCAATCTCTTTCGTTACATACAATTAGATGAAATAGTTTTGATTTTATTTTTACAATGTCTTAGAAAATATTCAGAACGAATTCCAACGACATTTTGCAAGGCAATTACAAGAATTTGTCTGAATTTCGTTGGATTTGTTCTGATATTTTTGATCATTATTTATTTTAAATAACAAATAAACGGCGAGTGTATTGTTACAGTGTGTAATATGTGCAATTTTATTTATAATACTTTGATTATTGCTATACATTCAGAATTTCATCCCTTAATAGCGCGAATATAATAAGATTGTTGCATTAAAGGATGAAAGTGTAGGGGAAAAACTCAAATTACACTCGATGACTATTGAATTAAATTGTTTATTTATAATTATAAGAATCTATCTTATCATCTAAATCAACAGCCTTTTTTGAAAATTTTCAATATAATAATCTTTTTTTTAACGCAATTTAAGTATAAAAAAGCATAAAAATTGACTAGAAGAGGAACAGATAAAGCCTTATAGTATCCGTTTATTTTCAATACTTATAATTATTTATAATTCTCAATTATTCCTTAAAAATATGCGATTGTCTCTTACAATTATTAAAACCACAAGTTTAAATCTAAAAATCTCATTAGCTCACATTTTGACTAGGATCGCAACCATTTGGAAACAATTTACAATAAAAACAACCCACATCTGTTGGGGTACAAGATTTGGTCAAATCACAACGACGACTCTGTCATTTTTGATTGAATAAAACTGGTTATTGTTTCGTATAACGAAAGGTCACAAATTAGATTTCATCTTGGTCATGAACAATTTGTAATTTCAGATTTGTACGAAATCGAATCAAAACGATCAAAATCGAATAACCGTGAGGATGAAATTGTATTGTTGAAATATTCAACCATGCCCGTATCTATTAAGGGTTAATTTCAACACTTTATATTTGCTGTAAACATTAAATTGAAATTGATTACGTTAACATATAGCTTTTAAATGATCAATAAATGTTGGTTGTAGTTTCGTAAAATACGGCTGAATGCAGAAATAGCCGCTTATAACTGTTTGTGTTATCGACTAGTGCCATTAATCATTTGTCAGGGAGGCGTTCTCATTGTTGTCGGGTCAGAAAAGGGTCAAGAAACGAAAATTTTGATATTATCGACACACGGTATAGATGCAATTTCTGCTGATTTATCGATGTTGCCGGAATTCCAACTCGTATACATTGTTCGAAGTCTTTCCGTTTTATTACTGTTACAATTAGAAAAATTAATGCAAATTGTGGTTGTAAAAATAGAGGTTTAAATTCCGATTTTGACGATATTTCCAAGTTTGTTTTTCGTCATAAACAACGATTGATTTTTTATTTTTGATCCAAATACAATTAGAATGGAAGCTGACTGTTTTCAATACAACAATTTCGTTTCAAATTTATGTATTGTTGTTGCAATCGAATATCTTCATTAACAATAGATAATGTTAATCTTATTTGATTTGATTTGAAAATTATTAGTCATTTAAAAAGTAATCGGAGAAGTTCAAGGGGAGTCTCAACAAAAGCCTATTTTCTAACGACGAATAACAAAACGAACGAATAACAAAAGCACAGACACATTCAGCAATAAAACCCAACTTTAAACCTAAAATTAAATTCGTCTTCATTCCATTTTTTTGTCGTTAATTCAATTGCCTCTCCATTTATATGTAAAAATAAAAACCACGCCTGTTAGAGCTTCATAAATTCCAATTTTGTAAAAATTTAGTCATGGGTGTAAACAAATAATGGCGTTCTAGACGTTATAACGCCAACATTTCGATAGACTACAAGAGAAATAGAAGTTTAAATAGTCTTGTTTCGGTATTTTTATGTTATTCCATGTTCATTCTTGTGCAACGAACCGATAATGTGTTCGAAATATCTGTTGGAAATACAAAGACAAAGTGTGTTCGGATTTCCAACAACAAAACATGATTAAAACATCGCGAAAGGAAATTACAATGTGAATATTGTATTCCTATCGTGAAGTTGAAAGAATTGTTAACCAATCTGGAGGCGGGAGCGAAAATTACTAAATTATTTAGAGATACGAATTTTTTTTAATATCCGGCTCTTTTAATCGAAAAGTCTGTGCGAATTCTAAGATAGAATTGATTGCAATTTTTAAAAATTGTTATGCATTCTAAATTAGTTGTTTACAATCAAAATGACAAAGTCGTGAAATTTTTAGGAGATTACAGCAATTCGAATAGATTGAAAATTAATGAGGAATTTTTAATATTTTGTCAATTATGGTGGATGCGCCGGCCGAGTTTTCTATTAAAACAACCAGTTTCGATTTTTATTGTATTCGAATTGTTGGAATTGTGTGTATATTTAGAGTAGATTACTAGACAATATTATTGGAAGTAGTTTAGTTTTGTTCCCCGATGTAATAACAAACTAGAGAACAGAGGAAGATGGAGAAACATTTCAGACTTACAATTTTATTACAAAGTTTCACAGGATATATAAAACGAATCACTTGAAGTTTTAAATCCTGCTATCTTCTCTATTGTAGATAAATTAAAAATCTGCCCTTTATTCAATAGAATTTCGATCATTAATATCCATTATAGCTTTCATCAGTTGTCAATCATAGAAACGATTCATGGGCGGCATTGATTTCCGGTATTTTCACTTCATCACCTTCTGCTTCGATATATTCAACGCCCTCCTCATAATCCATATGGCATCTATACAGACAATTTCAATAATAAATCAGTTATTCAAATGTTCAGCTGAGATATTTACCTTGCTGAAATGTGATGATCGGGATCGCCATATTGACTCTGGTAAAATTCTTCTCTCATCATATGGTTGAGGCTGCCGCAACGAAAATATAAAATTGCTTGAAACGGTTTACGGAAATCACGATTCAATGTTGCATAAATAATTGGATTTAATAGACTGTTAGCATAGCCTAACCATAAAAATAGGCTGCCTAATGTTTTTAATGTATGCGAATTATCTAAAAATGGTCGTGCTAAGGCTAACACGAAAAATGGTAACCAACATATTGTAAATGCGCTCATTATAATGCCTAATGTTGTACTAGCTTTGCGTTCTTTGGCCAATTGGAAACGTAATTTCTTCTGATTCGAATTCGAACTTGGCGATGTTTTGATAGATGTTAATAGATTAGATTTCGGTGGTTTATTTGCTTGTTTCATTGTCGATTTTCCGGTCAACATCGGGCATTGTGATTCGTTACTGTGGCGTGTTTTGAAACAACGACCGAGACTCGCCTTGTCCAAACTGCACTGTAACAGAATAAACTCAAATTACCAACATATTAACTGTAGATAATTAGCAGAAAATTTAGATTCTAACAAACAGTCAAGTATCGACAGGGCGGAAGATGTTTACAAAACAGGCAAAGCTAATTGCTTCCAGCTATTCTGATACAGTCGGCAATCAGTAAAATTTACTAATTTCCAAATTCCACTTCTAAAGTGACTTCATTTTAATGAGCTTGGAAATTTGTAAACACCGAATCTAGCGAATTGTAAAGACATTGCTATAAATTGACTCGGTTGTCAGAAATGTGAAATATTCGAAAAGATAAAACCTGTTCTCTAACCAATTTTGTCACACCGCAATTCCGCTTTAATTCCTCTCGGTGATCTTTTTCGTTCTAGTAAAAGAAATGCTGATAATGCAGCTGCCGCTGGCGTTTCCTTTGTAAAGGAAAAAAAATTACGCTCGAAAACGTACGTTCAATCAAACTGGATATTCATGTACGTTAATTTCGTTCAAATGATGAAAATTCGGAAATAACGAAAGCAATGTTTATTCGTGTTTCAATAGTGACCAAACATTGATTTGATTTTAGACCACTCAATTATCCGTGTGTGTAATTTGGTCGGTGTGTCAATTAATGATTAGGTAAACAACAGAAAACAAATCTAACTTGTTTTAGTTTGTAATAACAGTATGCCATTTGGGAATTTTCACTCAAACCTTGTATTTTGATATCTTATCGATTTACCATTAACCCAATTTTGTAAAATGAATTACAAATGAAATATAACAAGTTTAATTAGAGTGAGTTAACGAGGACGTGCCGAAGAATCCCCGTTTTCTTTATCCTGATTTTTGATCCTCTATCTCGACTTGATTGAATTGTCCCATTAACTGAAATAATCGATACTAATTGTAAGTTCTTTGAGTAAATATTAATAATAAATTGGATTACGTGGTGGTAGAGGAGAGATGAATTAATTCCCAAATACTTCCCTGTCGGGTTTTAAAACGTTTCTACCTTCTTGCATCAATTCTAAATCAACCGGAATAATTTAAGGATGTGGCGCTTTCTTGCTGGCTGATGCGAAATTTAATTATTTTTCATTAAACCCGGATAATAATTGTTGTTTAGATAAATTCAATAGTAAATTTAATGTTGTAGAACCTGTTGCATCAACAGGATATAGAAATGTATATTCATGTCTGTTCTTTTCGTAATCCTGAAATGGCTACTATAAATTTCAAATTTACAGTACAAGTAGTGTAATAAACGATTTTTGTACAGGTTCGTGGTTCGCTTATTTAAAGCTCGATAATATATTTTCGGTAATTTTCGATTGTCGTAAGCTCGTTATTTTCTTCTTTCTTCGAATTCAAAGCCCCTATTGTATATAAAAGATTCTGGTTTATCATCACAAAAGCTCAGGTTGAATGTATATTGCACATAAGACTTTATCTTGAATTCTGTTTCAAGACAGCCGATATAAAGCCTATTTAGTTGCTTTTATAATGGTCGTTATGGTATTACTGTAACCATCATCTTGCTACTTATTTATTGACACGATCTAATGGAGGTTGAATTATAATAAGTAACTTTCCAGACAATAATAATTGACGATGATCATTAAAGAGAATCGATAATAAATGTTAAGCTACCGTCAAGTATTTCACATCGATCAAACTCTGTCGACATAATTCAATTAAGCCACTAGTGACAGTGAATATTCTCAACATACATTTCTTTATCAAGACGTTTTACCGTTTTTTCGTTGGCTTTTACATTGACATTTTCGGCTGTAATTCAATTGGTCTGTAGACCTCAAAGATCCAGTTCAATTACTTGACGTTTTACGGATTTTTTATAGAGATCGAGAACTGTAATCTGCACGCATACCAAATAAAAGAAAACCGGGATGTCTTTTGTACGCTCAGCAAATCGGGATCAAGTTTTCAATCTTGCTTCGTGGACGATGAGGGATTCTTTTCGGCGAATTTATCGCTCCACAGATGCCGATGCAAATTAAGAAATTTGGTTTTTCATCATTGATGGCTCTCTGAATAGAATACTTATCATGAAGGCTTGCAAATTGGGCTTTATTGCTAATTTACATGCACCAGTGAGGAAATTCAATCAAATTTTGCATACGTTGATGCAATTCGGTGTCAATTCTCTAAAATCGACACAAATCAGATTAAATCTGCAATAGTTCAAGAATAATATTGAAATTACGGAAGAACTAGAATTAAAAACGAAAAAAGCGTAATGTAAGCTGACAAGTTTTGAAGATATCCGATGACAAAGCTTTTGAAGAGTTAGCTTGAAATGTCACAACTAGATGGGGAATAATTTTTCACCGTATTTACCAACACGAGAATGTTTGTTGTATTTTCAATTATTGTGGTGTGGCTTTATTTCTCGTACCTGGCGATTTAAAACTAATTTTCACAAAGCCCCAGCCGGGATAGACGTTCAAAGTGGGCTTTTTTGCTATTTTTAACCGAAAAAATCCCACTTGTACCCGGAGACAAATGGAAAAATTAATCAGCTTTGTGTTTCGCGTGTTGTTTTAAAGCTCAAGCCTTACAATTACAAATTGTTAGCCAAATTCGTGGGGTTAGATTTATTTTTTGACGCCGAAAAGCTTGGATATTGCGCTTGCAGTTGGGTTTATTGTCTAAAATTGCCAATGGTGTGAAAATTTGCTGCCAGCGTTGATATGGGATAATAACTTTTTGATAGTTGGTTATAAATTGTATAGAAAAGCAACAAGTTGGCTCATGCGTTTATTAATATTTATTGCATCTTCCCCGATATTGTCTATTCTAATTTAATACTTTTATCAGTGGCTAACTTGAACGCTTTTTTAAAATAAATTCCGAATAAACGCGCCTTGTTTCTAGTTTCCATATTGAAGCAATTTGAGTCCGTTGATAATTCAATGTGTGCATATCAAACCGACTTTTCAACAGACATTAATTCCCAACAAACAGGATAATTTGCGGAAACACGCAAATTTATTCCTAACCGTTCTTGTTGCTAATAATAAATTCTAATTTGAATATTCTATTTATAAGAATCTTCATTTATATTTAGGAATTGCGGCATACATTTCTAGATTAATTACAATTGGATTTAACGAAATTGCAATTGATATAACGGAAAATGTCCACCAGCAAAGTTGGCACGACGGAAACTATCATAAAGTTGTTTTAGTTTATATTAATTCCATATATTTGCGCCTCCGATGTGAGGATTTATTACTAAACGAGCCAGAGATGAATACAAATTTGAGTATCACAGTTCTAACTGACGATATTAAATACCACGAGACAATTAAATGGAACCGTCTGGTGATATTGACGAAAATTCTCTAATTTTTGACAAGTTGGAATATTTCTTCCTCGATTTATTTTCATTATTTTAGATCTTTTCAGCTCTAATTTATTAGCGCAATAAATTAACGAGGAGATTGGATCTTGAATTTTATACTCAACAGATTTATAATGTTGTTAATGAAGTTTATAAGCAGAAATCGGATAAAGCCATTTACATAAAATTTACAGTTGTCCAGTTTTGTAGACAAATAAATTCGTTTATTTTGTTGATTATCGGAAATCAGCGAACAGAACTAGAATCTATGATGGTGCTCTAAATTTATATCAATGTGTTTGGCTGAAATAAAAGTTAATGTCGTTGATAACAAGAAAGTATCCCCAATAAAGATTTCAATAAATCCCCACTGATATCGCAGACAAAGGGATGCTTTTTAATTATTTAAAAGACCTCAAATAGAGTGCATTGTTTGAAATTCGATAATCCAATTATTGGTACGATCCTGGATAATTAACAGTTGTCACAAACGAATACATCACAACATAACAGAAATTGTTTGTTTATCGAGTAAAGATGATTGTTTTTGTCTTCCTGTTTTGTTTTGTTTTGTTGTTGGCCTACATTTTGTCCCAAGAATGTTTCTATAACAATGTTATTTTTATCTTATTAAGGAAACTTTATACATAATTCTGTTTGACAAACAATCGGCCATAAATAATGAAGCCCCCGTCTTGAAATCTACTTGGAAACAAAAATGATAGAAGAGAAGATGCTAAATCGATTTGAAAATGTTTAAATATTCATACGGAAAACGAATTCATTATTGTGTTTGAAAAACGATCATTCAACACTTAATTTTACATCTAACAAACTGTTTTCTTTAAGAACGATTCTATATTGAGCAAAAAAATGAAAGCCATCTGTTTCAGGCGTAGACGAAGACTACTGAGGGCTGTAATGGTGATCAATGTAAAGCTAATTTTTCTGTCTGCCCCTTATAAGCCGATATTTTTTGTAGTGTTTAACAGCAATCCAAGGAACTTTGTCTGAGGTAAAACTTCTGCGTGTTTGCTGCTGTTTAACTATCGAAAACAATTATAATTTGAACAATTTAAGGGTAGTTTTTCTAGTATGAATCTAGATTTTTTGATATTTAAATCGCTTATATTTCTTTCGAGGGGAATTTTAGAGTTTTGAGTCCAGATTTTGAATATTCACGAGGATTTTTTGATCATTTTTTGTGTAGTTAAATGATGAAAATTCCGATAGTGTTCAATTGATTTGCTGTTAAGCTAGGGGTCCAATTTTTGCTAAAATGTTCTCTCATGAGTTCCCTACAAATTCTCTTCAAATATCTCAATAAGACTTTAGCTTTAAGTCGGCCCTGAATGAATTCTTAGTTTCACAAACTGGGTCGTATGGAAATAATTGTCGATTTTGTTAAGGGATAGGAGTATGAAGTTGAGGTGTTAAATTTAAATCTCTTACCATGGTGTTGGTGCTCGCCGAGCTGGATCTATGATTGATTCTAGCCGGATTGGCTGGCGATGGTGATTGGCTTGAGATTTTGTTTTCCGGCGGTCCACCACCATTCTTGACACTTATCTCGAGATAACAATGCGATTCAAGATGACTCTGTGCCCGTTTCTCTTCCATAACAATTTTCCTAGCGGCTCGAAATATTTTATAATAAACGACAATCATCACAGTTAACGGTATATAAAAACTACATAATGTTGCATATAATTGATAACCGAAATCTTGTGATACTAAACAAACTTCATTATTAATATAACCATTCTCCTCAATTTCGGAATGTTCATTACCAATTATTAATAGTGGTGGTAATGAGATACAAGCAGCAAAACACCAAACTAGTATCACCCAAATGATCATACGTTTCGGTGTACGTTTAACACCATATTCTAACGGTTTCGTTATAGCATAATAACGATCAACACTAATCATACATAAATTTAATATTGATGCTGTACAACTTAACACATCAAAACTAACCCACAAATTACAAACGATTTCACCAAATATCCATCGGCCATTGACTTCATAAAACATCGCCATCGGCATTACCAATATAGCAACACACAAATCACTCACTGCTAAACTAACTAAAAGGTAGTTGCATGGACGACGCAATTTCCTGACTAGACAAACGGCCACACATACCAAAATATTGCCGACAATTGTGCCAATTATAATTATGACCAATATGAATGTTATCACAATTGTTTGAGCTTGTGTATAACTGCCATCCTGTTGTTGGTGGATTGTATCATTTGTGGCTAGTATTGTCGTCGTGTCTGTTTGATTATTATTGTTACTGCTGAAATCTTGAGTTATATTGGCCGCCATACGACTAATTACAAACCAAAAAAGAGCCGTATCTTTGTTACTCTATTCCACGAAATCCATTATCAATCGATCGAATTGAATCTGTAAAAGAAACGACAAGAATCAACACGGTAATCAATCAGTATGAATATGCTTAATTTTCTCGATAACTAGATGCTATCCTTTACCTTTGATACGACTATTTTCGATATTCCTATCACGTATCTGGTTATATTGACGGTGGTGTATAAGAATTGGGTATTAAAAACATAATCGCAAACTCCCGAGTGTATCGTACGGGAACCCGATTTCGTTTCTCTATAAACCTCAAATAGAAATCCGTTTTTAAAAACCTCTACGTCAATAATTATTGAACGAAAAGCAAATATTTTTGTTGGGATCAGCGCAAATTAGAAAATAGCAGTTAGAATATCAAAAAATTCGTAAAACAAGGGAAACGTTAACGAATTCCCTTTGATAATTCTTTCAATATTTGAAAGCGAAGCCTCTACTTTAATTAAGTGGCTCGAAAATAACGAAGAATTCAACATTTTCATAATAGTATTTATTATAAATTTTGTTTGAGTATTTTATTAAGCTCCAATTTAAACCTTTTTAACAACAAGAAGTCTTAAAAGTTGGGTAATATTCGAAAATTTACGTCAAAACTGATCAATATTAAATTTACTTTTATATACGTAATTTCCCCCAATAGGAGTGTTTATAAATGATTATTGTAAAAATTAGAATGAATGTTTTTTTGAAATTCGCAAGGAATCCGGTAATTTTAATTGTCCTATTTGTGGCTTTATTGGTTGGTATAGAGTAAATTTTTAATTAAATTTTCCATCACCAGCTCTCCCACAAAAATTTCCATTAAATTTGGGAAAAAAGGAAAACAACAAGCGTTATTAGTACGGTTGAATTAATAAATTCTACACCGGATTCGTTACCGCTTTTATATTCAATACAATTTTAGAATATCGTCTCCTGCATTATCTCTTCGCCCAATAAACAAGCCCATTATTCTAAATCTATTTGTTTAAACTACACTACTTGGAATAAAAACTAGCAATTTTTCCAGAAAGATCGGTTAAATTGTTAAAAATTTGAACAAATAGCTATTTTTCACGATGATTACAATTTCCCTGATACTTTCCCATATTTATCCCTTTTAAAGTACCGTATGAATCGATAGACTAAACCAAATTAATAGCGATTATTGAAAATTTTCAGTCATTATTCATTCTCGTATTACAAGCCGATATAGCTTATTTTCAATGACTATCCGTATTTGTTAGCCCGTTTTGTATGAAACATAATAATTACCCCTTTGGAGTCGACAAAAATTTTATATAATGGCTCTAAATTCGGCTCGTTATCTTCCACTTTCAATAGATTTATGCCGATTAAAACTCAACAATTATGTAATAAATCGTTTAGATAAGAATGCTGACAGTATGAGAAAAGTGAGTGGTTAGAACGAGAATTTCAACAACAGGTAAGTTTATTTAATTTTAAACGAAATTCTCGAATCTATCCTGTAATTTTAGCACTTACATTCTGAATATTGAATAAAAAGAGTTAGAATAAATGCTGGAATTGACAGAATAAAGCAAAATAGCCAACCAACTTCAATGCTTTATTCAGAAAGAGCTTCAAAGTACGACTATACGATAGGCTTGTTTTCTCGTTCAATTAATTCTACGATTCCTCCATAAAATATTGCATTGCTCTTATAATTTTCCACAATTTTTGCCCCGTTTTATTTCTTTAACTCAACTCTACTATCGAATCTAACCAGTTTGTATAGGCTCATTTGAAATTCCGACTAAAACTTGTGGAATTCACATCAAAACAACCCTTTTAAGAGTCAAGTGATTGTGACATTCTTAATTAGCAAATTAGCTCCTGTTTTTAACTTGTCAGGACTACTAATTTTGGTGATAAAAACCAAAATACTTCAAATATTCCCCAAATAAACAATTCTAGACAAATATTGTGCTAGTAAACAGAAAAATTCCACAATATTAATTTTTTTATAGTTGTATTATCTAAAATAAACAATTTCGGCTTTAAATCTCTCATACTTTCGTATAAAATAATTGCAATATTCGCTATTATTACAAATTGTTTTACAACAAATTCATAATAAAGCCCGATATTGTTTTGTCTTTATTGTTAATATTGTACTATCAATTCGAAGTTGGTTCAATCTTTCGATCTTGTCGATAGTCGGTTAAGCGTTCTGAAACTGTTAATTAACGCTTTACTAAACTTGTTATTGTCGTATTTATATGAAATCTATACCGTTAGAGTGCTTGTTTAATATTATTAGATTATAAACGTTGAAAATAAAAAATTGAAAGCTCTCTAAAGCCGCAGACTAAGGACTTACAAACAGAAACTATCCATGTTTGCGTTGTGAATATGTGACGGTGCATTTAATAAATTCACGTAAAATAGTCCGAGTTGTTAATAAATGCTTAGTTATTTAGTAAATATCCGAGATATTCCACAAGATAGGCGGATTTAATTTCATTTATGATGAACGATGATAGAACTGTATAGAAGTATCATCTTTACTAGTTTATATTTGTATAAAATTCGTGTAATATTCGATGATTGATTGGAATTGAAAGATTCGTTACGTTGTCTAGCTTTGAGGGATTTTAATAAGATGAAGCAAATTATATGAGAATTGATTAGAAGTTTAATTAAACTCCAACATTGAAAATGCGATGATTAAAATTAATTCAACCGCATAGAATTTATATGAGCCACAATCAGGCGTTAATATTGTTATAATTAACATCCCAATCTTAACAATTTCATTTACATATAAACACATATATGTACAGTTGATTGTGTTAATTAATTCCAATTTAATTCAAATTATTGACGGAAATTAAATTTGTCGACTTTATTAAACTAAGCTGGAGATCATACACTCAATTCCATTGTTGATTAAACTCGGTTTTAAATTTATACGTCTTTGATCGTTGTGCTGCTACCGGTATGCAAATTTCCATTTCTTCACTTTATTGAAAAGATGGAATAAGTAACTGGGAAATTTAACAGAAGTGTTTCCCTATTTTAGAGACCGTTTCATAGAAGTTCGAATGCCCTTTTGCTCGACTTTATTGCTGCCGGTAATCTCGATCGGTGCAATATCATCTCAATTGTTATGGGCTAATCGAAAAGTCAACAGTGGGGCTGCTGGATATCGTTCAAAATTGACAAAGAGACGAAATTTTGGGGTAGAAATACGTAGAAGTATAACGATTGAGTTTGCGCTATTTATAGCAAAATTACATTGATTGAAAACGTCCAGAATTTGTCTACAAAAATCCGCGACTTTTTTGAAAGACCAAATAAAGTCAAGAATTTTCAAAGTTGCTTCCTTTAGAGCTACGGTAAGATTGAAGTAAGAGTTCCATTATCGGTGGGTAAATTAAAAATTCAAAGTAACACATTCAAAATTAAGGGTGGTCCGAGAGCGCCAGTTGGTTAAAATCGTCCGATATCAATTAATCTGAAAGCGACGACAGCTTTAATACAACAGCTATCAATTTTAGTCGTGCCATTTTGGCAAATCGCCTATAATTAGATGGACATTCCCAATAATTAAGCTATTTCTGCATCGTCTTTTTTACGGGAAAATTTCGGTAACGATTCATCAAACTAATTGCACTCAAATGACGCCAATTCTATTAATAAAATTCGTGGAAAATCCGCGAGATTAACCAGAAAATATCAATCGATACTTGTAATATTTCCCAACTTTTAAAAGCCTCATTGTACTCGATATTGAAGTAAACTTTACCGCGCCGATGAAACCAAAAAAGGAAGGCTTTCCTAATGGTTTTTGTGTACTTAAATCGCTTTCAAAATAAGCCACAACCCTCCTATTATTTAATTTTAAATATTAATTGCAATTTGTGTTTATAAAGGACGTTGCATTGATGTTCGATTCTGATTGCGGTTGAATTACTTGAGTAAACTATGAGGTGTTCACCGAATAGTTCATTGAAATTACCCCAATCCGACTAACCACGAAATCTCTAACTCTCGTATTGTTTAATACAACTTGTAATAATATTCAAAGACGACCGCACTTGATAATTTGGACAAACTGAAATCTCCGAATATTTTTGGAAATCTACGTTTGCATGTTGTAGATGTGCTTAAAATGGATTAAATCTACCATTAAATTATCATCAAAACTGTATGAATTTTCTGTTCGGCTTTATGTAAAGTCATTTCCATATGAATTCCATCGGATTTGGGGTGAATAACTCTCAAATTATACGTTGTAAAAGTGGAGCATTAGGTTGGAGATTGGGGAAATTTTGAAAATTGGCAGGTATTTCGTTGATTATATCAAAATTTTTACTGTATAGATTGATTTTGTTACAATATGGAATTTTAACAATTATTCGCATTATACTCCAATTTCAGTAGGTCTATTTAAAGCATAAGTGCTCTGTAACGTTATATTTGGAAATGTATTGAGGGATCATACGTTTTCAGGATAAAGGTGTTATGGTTTGGCTTATAAGGACTATAATCCTCTTACCATACCCAATTAAAACACAAAGATAATGTGTGTACGCCTTGTATTTTCATGGAATCTTAATGCAAAAGTCTACAAGCGAGCCTTGAACATTACCAGAATCTAATATCTTATAAATACAGGGTATTTCACTGACGACTATATAGTTTATATGGCAACCCCCATTATTTGCCAAGGGATTTGAAAAATATTTTGAGGATTTTTAGGAGGGTCCCTAGAGATCATTTTACCAAAATTTGAAGCGCGTAGCTCTTTGGAAAATTGGTGAAAAGCCGCGTTAATCGGAAAATTTCGCGATCTCCGCCAATCGGAAACTTATCCCAAACAAACCAGCATCATGAAAAGATTCGAGCAAAACAGTTTTTTTCATTTTTCTTCACGAAATTCCGGAAAAACAGAAAAATTTGTTTCCCCAGATCGATTATGAATGAAAAGTTCATTGACGACTAATCAGCTGTTTACAACTTGTAAATCGAAGAGAAAACACTGTTTATGATAATTCTGTGTTCGGTATCTTTGTTCTCCCCTTTATTGCAACTAATACGTAAACAAAAAAAGTCACGTACATTCCAGTTGTTGTTATGATATCAAAGTCAAGGATTTTTTCTTAGAAAAAACACACCGAGTTATCGTAAACAATGTCTCCCCTTCGATTTAAAAGTAGCTCATTCATTCATTCATACTCAATCTCGGGAAACAAATTTTTCTGTTTTTCCGGAATTTCGCGAAGAAAAATGAAAAAAAACTGTTTTGCTCGAATCTTTTCATGATGCTGGTTTGTTTGGGAGGAGTTTCCGATTGGCGGAGATCGCGAAATTTTCCGATTAAAGCGGCTTTTCACCAATTTCCCAAAGAGCTACGAGCTTTAAATTTTGGTAAAATGATCTCTAGGGACCCTCCTAAAAATCCTCAAAATATTTTTCAAATCCCTTGGCAAATAATGGGGGTTGCCATATAAACTATATAGTCGTCAGTGAAATACCCTGTATACACACATAGAAAGCTTAATTTATATTGTTGTAGCACTGTAGATGGATTTGAAGCAATAAATCAATTTATAAACTCGCAAGTTTGATGGAAATTCACACAAACGTGCACACGTCTAGATGTTGTCTGAGCAATTTATAACCGAAATCGTATAAAATGTTAACACGTCTTACCTAGATGCTGTCATGCAGCAATCCATATCAACGATTCTTTTTGTCGTAAGTCTGAAACATCATCAAAATACGTGCCCGGCTGGATTTCCACTACGATAAATATCCGTCTCATTTTAATCAAACTAATGTATGTACACCCGATGGGATTAAAAATCGCTCAGATAGCGACTGTTCTTCAATTAACCGATCCGTCCAACCATCTCGTTTGTGTCTTTGTGGTTTCTTTTTCTATTTTAAAACCGGATAATAGGAATTGTGTTCCGGATAGGAACGATTAATTAGATAGAGTCGCATAAGTCATTTATCATGTCAGAAGAAAATGTCCCGCTTGATATGCGGCCCATTAGTTTCTATTTCATGTTCAAGTACTAGCAGGTGGAAACGGATCCGGCCTTCTATGGACATAATCCGGATATTTAGGTTGCGATTTTTTTTCGTTTGTTTGGTTTGTGAAGAGAAAACATAAGATCACGTCCCATCATTAATCAAAAAAGAAAGAAGGAAAAAGCCTCGACGACTTGTCAGTTGACAAGGGTTCGATATATTTGCGACGATCTGGAGTTGTGTTAAGGATATTTCAGTAACGGTCTCGATTTTAGAGCGATATTAATTAGAACAGATGGTGATATAAGTTGAAAGTAATTTATATTGAAACAGGCTTAGTCCCTAATACGACCCTGACTATCCATTTCTGTTATACTAAACAGACTGACGTTGTTAACTCAACTGGAAAATATATTCATGTCGCATGCCGATCTAAGCGATCCCTAAGGAATACCTACAACATACCAGCTAACATATTTTTTACGGTTCGACTCTCGCCTCTCCAACATAAATCAATTCCGTTTCACTCAAATAAACCGATTCAAATTTTAAACAAAAAATCGAGAAACTTCCCACCTGAACGAATTTCAGGTGCAGCTGAAAAATCAACAAACTCTCAGCAGGTAGCCTTCATGTTTCTATTGATCCTATTTCTGTAAAAAATATATTCCGTTTGTCTGTCACTCTAAAGACATGTTCGTGACTTTTAATGACGGCCTAATGTGTGGGTGTTGCATATTTCAAGCGAAATTGCCGCTTAAAATAGACGTTGGTGTAAGTTCATTTATAAAATAATTTGAAATTCGCTGACTTTTTGGCAGGTTGTTGGCTAAAATTCATAATCAAATACCGAAATCAAGCTTCAGCTTTATCAGAACACGCCTGTACAGTAAAATTTCAGCAATAAAAGCAGCCCACCTTTGGTAATTCATCCCGCTATAGTCGACTTAATGACACATTAAAGATTCTATCGTGTTCGGTCTGAAACGGATATTATTCATTTTTTTGCGAAAATTTATTTCCAACAATCTCGCCTGAAGTTTTCTCGGAGAAAAGTGTTAAAATTTTCCTGTATATTCGATAAATCTGGTAACATTTTCAAACTACCATAAACTTAAATCGATTTGTTGGATGAGTTTGCTGATGTTGTGAACCGTTATTTTGTTTACCTGTGCATTTCGCTAAATTCCATTCAAACAAACACGGATTCAAGATGAAATTCTAACTGTTTATTCATGTGTGCTGAATCGAAATTTCGATAATAGGCAAAACAGTATCGTAAGCAAAACGATTCATCTTCTCATGCATATTCTAATCTAATACAAGAAAGAATTCAATGTAATTTGCCAAACTTATACGATGTTTAACTTGGTAGCAGAACATGTCAAAAACAGGAAATAAAATCGTGATTCATGACGGCAAAAAATGGAAAACTGGCCTATAAGCCAAATTATTCCACGATAGTATTCGACTGAAATTACTAACCTTCAGAGTCAAATCAAAAGTATCGAAATATCCGCAAATAAAACAACATTCTAATTGAAAATCACTAAAACAGAAAAAGGGTTACTTACTTGTACAAATAATTCACCAATTACTCGAAAAAGTGCAACAATACACGAGTATTCAACCAAATTTGTAATTGTAAGGTTAGATATCAACAATATCTGGGAGATTTGTTAGCAACCCATTTTTGATAGGCCAAATCGGACGTTATGAATTATGTTGGTAACAAATCTCCCCAGATTTCTAACCTTGCAATTCCAAATTTGGTTAATGTCAGTCTGCTTTGTGTGTTGAGAGGGTGTGGTTGTTTCTTTTTTGAAATTTTTTTGAATCATTGAAGTAAGTACAGTTCCTTTTTCTAATTTAATTACATTAGACTAAAGTAAATGATTTTGTTCAAAATTTTTGAAAAATCACACAAAATTGAAGTTTGAGGCTATATTTTCAGTAAATATTTGCTTCTACCCCAGAAAAAAGAGTTAGCAGTATCTACCGTTTAATATACAAAACTACTAGTGGATCTAAAAATTGTAAATCATCCCATTTTTAGGGTCACTAGGCAAGTTCTTGTATCGAATTCTATCACAAAACAATTTGACATAAACCAAATTCTTATTTTTCTTTCTGCGTGATAAAAATTAAAGAATCTAACATCTATTGCGAGCTATCAATTCGAATTATAAATACCAACTATCAACGGAATTATAAATAGGAGCTTAGTTCTAATTAGATTAGTTAAATTTTGTAATTATATTCACACCAAGGACACGTGTCGGTTTATAATTATGATTGATTATTGTTCAATTAGACTAATATTGGTTGATTTAACTATAAATTTTGAATCAATATTTGCAATTTTATTCGGTGTTAAAAACCACTTACTGTGCATTTTAACGAATGTTGTTTGCATTTGTGGTGAATTTATTACGATTATTTTTTTACAGTTTATTGAAACAAATCGGAATGCGATTGATTTTCGAATTAGTTGCAAGCGAAGATAAATTGCAGTTTCAATACTGTCCAGCACATTTGTGAATTGAAATTTTCCCCGACAATCGCTAGAATTTTCCAAATAATTTGCCCAATTTATTATGTTTAATCAGATATAGAGCGGTTATTCTTGTGAAATTAAGGCACGCGATATATCTCCTTTAATTGCTTGCCGTTCCTTCTTAATTATCTATCATTCTTTCAGGCCAAAGTCTATATTGTTGGTTGCAATGGTGGTGGATATCACGACAAGACAACAAAATTGAACACCACCAATTTTCTTTTCTTTTGTATTTTTCAAGTGGCTCTATATCTGTTCGTTCAACTCGCCAATAAATTGTACAATTCTATTGAAATTATAGATTAATAACTCAATTTTTCACGTAATTAATCCAATTAAATTCGAATAAACAAAACGATAATTGATTGAAAAATCTAAATTGATTTGTTTATTATCGGTTCGATTACCGTTTTAATGGAAATATAATTTTTTATCGTACTCTAGTTTTTGATTAATTAAACTTTACCACCAAATGGTATACTTATTCAATAGGGAAATTAATGCAGTTTTATTCAATCTAACAAATCTAACGAATTATTATTAATAAAGATAAATATTAGACACGAGGATTGCAATTCTAACTGCTGCTGCTACGACAACATTTGTAGATTAAAAATGTATCCATCCCTAGATGATTGAAACAATGAAGAGAAAATGTAAAAGTTTACTATATTCTATTCCCACGATGTTGGCGTTGTTGAATTATTTCCACTTTCACAGGCGATTCGTTCGGACAAACAAATAGAACAAACCGGGAAATTGTCGTAGAATATTCTAATTCGGAATTGATCGTTTCTGTAATGATGAACGGAATTGATTATCGCAATAAGGGTTGAAAGTATATAGACCCACTTCTTCTAGATTCAACGGAATTATTGTTTATTTAGGCAGAATTGGAAATTACAATCTAACCGTTGGGCTACAATAAACTAAAACGCGGATCAATTATTTACAGATATTTATAGCGGAGCTAGTGAAAATATGGGCGATGAGGGTTAGTAGATCTTCTCTAATACAAACAGATGTTGTTCATCTGTACAAATTGTCGGTTTTGATCGATTTTCTGACACGTTTGTGGTAATTTTATAAAACTAATTCTATGTCTAACGTCAGTGTTTCTTTTTTTAAATTTTCAATTTTGAAAATAACACAACCGGAGGCGTCAGTTTTCAATTTCGCATATTTCGCGATATATACAATAATTGAATGATGATTAAAATTGTCTAAAGCCGGGTTCACATCTATCGAACGACAACGAACGCACTCAAATTATGAAATTTGCGCGTTCGTGCTCGTTCGTTGGGTATGGACCGGGCTTAATAATAATCGACGGTTTTGTTTGATTTTATGAAATTTGCTCATTGAACTGCAAACAAAACGGCGGCCAGTGCTCAGTGCAATATGGACAATAGTTTATTTATTGATAAATTTTTCTGGAAAAGGGGAATTTTGGGTTTATAAGTCTCACCACTTGTTCGATACTGTTCCAATTAGAATACAAGGCAATTCAATTAATATGGAATATTGGAATTAATGTCAGTTATCGATACATTTATCAAATTAACATAACGCAACAATCATCTACTGGAGTCTCATTAAATGTAATATACACTTTGCTTCAATTTGAGTCTGAGCCTACGGCAATTTATTGTAATCTACAATAGTGTAGCCAAATTGACGGGAAGTAATTGTGAATAAAAACGTGAATCAGTCTTACAATTTATTTACACGTGTCATAAATATCGTCGTAGGTACATTAATTATTTTAATGATACAAGTATAATTAAAATACTCTCTACTTCTTTGATGTTGTTATTTTGATTCAATAATGAACGCGTGTTAAATTTATTGATGTGTGTAAATATTGTAGAAAGGCTGGTTCTCTTGTTACATTTTCTATCAACATCTTTATTCTTTAACACCCCAGTTGGTTCAATTTCATTCTAGGAGCTTGTATATTATAATGGAACATTCCTATGGTTGTTTATTTTATTTTCAAAAGGAAATACTTGAGGAAAATGAGAAAATCGAACCGTAATCTTCAATACCGCCTGTAGTCTGAAGGTGAAAGGTCAATCTGGAATGATCGGCATAAAAGTTGGATGTTGCCAAAGGGGTGGGAGTAGAAGGTATCTAAAAGGGTGCATCCATATTGAAAGAAATCTATGTAAAATATTTAATATTTTATCGGTGGTAGCTATAGATTATAAGAAAATATACAAAGAATCAGCTTTTCAATTGAGAAAAGATTTATTGGACCAATTTTCTGATTGTTTCAACATTTTGTCGTCAAAAAAGGTATATTTTCAGTTGATGTTCAACATAAATCCTGAAATTTTCCGATTGTTGTATTGAATCATTAATTTTTTAGCGAACTTGCCATTTAAATTCTAAAAATTACCAGAATTCTTGATTTTCCGGTGAATTTGCACTGAAGTCAAGAAATTTGGACAATTCAGATCCTCTCACTGCTTAAAAGAATAAAAAATAAATTTCCGAATTTAACTCTGCCTTCTAATAATTTTTTCGGATATAAGAGCAATTTTGAATAAATATTTCGGTTGTATCTTCCAAAAATATCAATTTTTAGTTAAATTTTTGATTGAATTTGTAATTTTGTTTCCGAACCATGAAGAAGGGACATTTTCAATACTTTTAATAGAACTTTAAAGTTAATTAGATGATCAACCAAAGACGAAGTTTCGTAAATAGCAAAATAATTTTACTCAAAATTTTTAATTATGGCTCTAAGGAAAAAAGGAATAACTTTGATAATATTGATGATTATAAAAGCAAAAGAATTTTTCTATAGAGGCTTATAAATTGTAATCATCTGGGGTCTAAACTGTAAATACACCCTCGAGTAAACAAATTCAGGTTTTCGATTTCTGTTATTCGCCCATCATAAGCAAACACATTTTCAAACTTTTAACACAAAAAAAACCTTTGACTTTGTGGAATATGAAAATAAACATTTCCGTAAACACCGCATAGATTGTTTCTCTTCATCCTCTATAATGACAACAATATTTTAAAAGTTTACGTTGAGGGTTTAGGCATAAATTATTTAAATGTGACAGTAAACGAAATGTTGCGGGGATGTTGAAATTATTGCTGTTTTTCTTCCATTTCCATTGTCTTGTTTTATTTATTTCGTTGGTTTAGACCACCGAAAGTTTTCAACCATTTGAAAGAAAATATTAACAAAGAATAGCAACAAAACGTTTATTAACTTCCCCGACCGGAGGGTAGGGAAGTTATTTTTTATTGTTGTTTTAAAAATGTCGCCCCAATTTTTCTTTCTCTAGCCATGATTTCAACACCAGCGTAAAAGTTGCTGAGTAAAAGGACACCATTATTTATATAAATTTGACTTTCATCATAAAAATAATAGTAGCGCCTCTTTTATCTTCAGAAATTTTACAATCCTATTTTGAATTTTTGTAATCTTGCAAAGTTTTAAAATGAAATATGCCTTATAGTTGGGATTAAATGATGGAATTTTATCACCAAGATAAGAATTATGGTTTAAATAAAACGAACGAGAGTTCTACGGTTAGAAATATAATAATAAAAGACTAAGCATCAGGAACTAATGAGATTATTTCGTGTTTGTAATCTTCAATTTAGAAAATTCATTGCAACTTATTGGCAAGATAACAGTAACAGATTTATGAATTAATCGCGATTTTTTTCAATTAATCTCAACAAATTCCATCATACTTAAATTTCTACTATTTCGATTGTTTTTTTTTGATAATCTACAGATAATAGAGAAGTTATTCCGCCTCTAATTCATTTTTAATGATCGTAAAGTCCATGCTGGCTAATGCAAATTTTTCTTGAAACATTAACAAACATTTGTTTTTATTCCAACTTCCAGCTACATTACCAACGAAGCGATAAATTGAAATTTTAATATAATTGTTAATAATTTCTAAAATGCACCAGTGTCATGAATAATTGAATTGTAGTGTTTAATTTGAACGATTCTTGTATTGATTGTACAGTAATGACAAGAACTTTTATGTCAGTCCAAACTGAAATGCATATGAATGCATTAGAAAAACTCATTATTGTGTTGTGCAAGCAACTAGTAACATTGTTGCATTATTACGTGTTGAATATCAGTTTTAATGACTTCTCTACAATGCGAGTAAATCGATAAATTAATGCGACTCGGTGATGTTTACGAGAGAAAAATAAACGAGAAGACTGCTCGATAATTGCACCATCAACATTAAAATAGCTGCAATTTTAATGTGATTAGAATCCAACTCGTTAGCAGTTGTAAATGAGCATTTATATTATTTTGTTTTAATTGGAGCTCAATTTTTGTAGATGTTTCGGTAATCTAATAGCTTGTTATTGCTAATTGTGACTGGAATGTTTCAGAATAGTAGCAAAATTAATATTAAATAAGGCCGAGGGAATGGGAGGTAATTTTCGTTTCGTCTTTGTACAATATTGAAGTTCTACCGTCTCGTATTTCAGTCTCAATTTAGTGTCTTCTTGTATAGTAGGCCAGTTCAATGTTTGTGAGGTTTCACATGATAACAGTTTCCGTTAGCGAGTTCTACCTGTAATTAACTAGGCCAGTGACTTGTACTGTGTTTACATTTTAGTTCTCTTGTTGTCATTTTCGTTCGACGAAATCAAACTTCCTCTCATACTTCCTGCATCTAGTTCTAAACATTAAGTAAGTCAATATCGAACAATACTTGTTTATAATGTTGTAGATAATACATAATGCGACTGATGTTAGTTCAACTGGTAAATCTAAATTCAATAGATATTTCATGTCTGTAGGGATTTCGTTTCGGGTGCTATAGACACCGATAATAGATATGCATACAATAATATGTTTATTTTGTAATATTCCAACATTAAGGTAACATGAAACATCACCATTAATGTATAGTGATGCGAAAATAAGCAATCAACCCCTAATAATGGAACAAATCAAGTGAACTGATGTTCAATTAGCCGAAAAATTGGAAATTTCAAATATAAAAAGTTTCCAATACACCACACAAAACAACAATTCTAGCTGCCAAATAGCCTAAAGTAACGAAATAAAAGCCCAAAATTGGCACTAATCGACAGTTTCAACTATAGCTTAGAGAAGAACAAAATTTATTTGAATGATAAATGAGTCGATCTAGAAACATGACAATCAAAATGCAAGATCCGTAGGCAAATAGACTGGACAGATTTCAACCGAAATTCCCTTTGATATGCAAATTAGGTGGAATAAATTTGTCTAGTTTGTCGACCGTGTATAAAAGAATCTTGACTTTCATAACACAACCTGAAATAAGCTTTTTTATTGCCGTTATTCTCAATGATCTCCAACTTTATCGTAACATCCTTATCAAAGGGTGTTTTATCTATAATCAGTAGAAATTTGGTGATAGAGAGATTTAATTAGATTAATTGAAATGGTAATTTAATTAAAAAATACGCCAGTACAAAAAGTTTATTGGGAGAAGAATCGGCGCCTCCACCATTTTTCACGTTTCAGTTTAAAGGCGCAGTTTTTTGTATTATTAACGATATTCAAATCAAATCCAATAAAGAATTGTCTGTTAAATTTCAACGAAAGCTCCAAAATTTATTTCGATTCTACACTTTCAGCTTGCATTTTAATTAAAACATGCACCGAATTGCATTGTTTGGTAAATGTGATTGCGAAGGTAATTACTGTTCATTACGACTACCATTTATTCATCTAATAAATAATGTTCAATGGAATTTCGTTGGAAATTCGTAATGTAATTTTATTTAGCGTATAATCCTTTGTATTGTATATACAATTATTGACTTTGTGCCTTGAAAACGTTTGCTCTTTATGCTAGCAATTATTTGACAAATAACATACGGAAGCTGTCCTTTGTGTTAAAACAAATTGCAAGGTCCCTTGTTTAATTGACTGAGAAGATCGTTTTGAATACTTGCAGGCTATTCTAATAGAAAAGACGTCTTGTTGTTCTAGTGTAGAGAACAAATTTCCTAATTTGTCACGTTAAAATATCGTTTTGTCGTTTTTTTCTAATTTAATTATAATGTTGATAATAATATCCTTGACGTTGTTGAATTTAGCTAAATTGAGGTAAATATAAACAATATGTTATATTATTGCAATTTTCCCCAAAGTGCCTCGTTTTATTGCATATTTTATTACATCAATCAGCCGTATTGTGTGCGGTTATCGTTTTTAATAACCGAAACAATACTTATTTTATGTGCGGACTGGATTCAATTCAGTCTCTTCATTATAGAAGTTGTTTTCGATATAAATTAAATCGTCGAGGTAACTGATTATCTGCTTTAAATTGAGCATCGGCTTTCACACAATATAGACGTGACTTTAAATTTATGTCCGTCGTTGATTATGTTGTAGAAAAAGGAGATTACTTAAAATTAGTGTTTGGTAGACATGTTTATTCATATTCATTAGTCGATTTATGATAACAAAAAGTTATATCTACAATCTAAACCCGTTTAATATCTTCAGTTATTTTCTAAAAAGTTTCGTAAAGTTTCCAGTAGTACTTAAGCTTTTAGAAAAGCACCCTTAAAACTTGACTGAATTTAATAATCTCAAACATTGTGAAAACAATCCTAATTAGTCGTGGAATCTAGTTTGGATTGTTTGATCTGATTTTGTCAACATCAATTAGAAAAGTGCCTGAAAAACGAGCTCCAGTATTATATTACAATATCGTTGCCCTTTTTTTTTGTTTCCATTAAAAGTTCGAGTGGTAGATTGGAAAGTGGTGCTTGAATTTAAGGTGGTGAAGAAAAAAAATGCAAAACATGTAACCCTTAGATGGCAATCAATAATGTTCGAAATCTTACTCATCATAAGGCTGTATTTTATGAAAATATCGAAAATGACACTATCATCGATCATCAAGCGTTGAAAATGTATCAATTCCATCCGACTGATTGGATAGAATAACGTTGAATTATTTTAGCTAACGAAATTGTTATAATCAGATACATGAGCGTGTTATTTTAAACAAAATTTTATAAAAGGATAAAACAATATTTCAATAACAGTGGTCTCGACATTTATAAAAGTCAACATTTATTCGTATTATTGTATGTTTTTATAACGTTCTTCTGCCTCTTCGAAAACTTTCGCCAATATAAAAATAATTCAAACTCATTCTCCGATTGTTTCCTTTTACAATCTCGATTGTTTTTTTTTTGGTAATTGTTGGAAATTAGAAACTCCGTTCTCGTTAAATTCCTTCTTTATTGAAAGACGAATTTTAATCAAAATATCATCAACGAAAACAGAGACGCCGATATTGACCATTCCTTCACCACAACTCTTCAAAATATAATAGAAATATTGCCACCGTTATTGATTTAGAACTCCTGCTTTTCGAAATTTAACAAAATATCCCAACATTGATTCGTCGTTTCATATTCTCTATTGTCTATGTTTCTATGTTTTCGTCCTTTAAATATCAACTTTATTACGTTTGCTTGCGACAAATTGACGGTACAGCTGTTACCGTAGAAGATCGATAGATTTCGGAGGGTAGATGGAAATTTCGTTGTCATTTATTTCAATTTTTGTTTTATTTTATTTCGCCCTATACAATACAACATGCCTGCTACTTTTTGCCGTCTTTCCATTAAAAATAAAAGCACTCCTGGATCTTTGCCCAAAATGTGCTCATTCATCTCTAATAAACCATTTAATTTGATCAACGTTTCGCTTTTTATTGCAGTATTGTCGCTTTCAGTGTCTTTAAATCAAATTTATCAATTCCAATTCTTTGAACAACAGGCCAAAATTGAAAATGCAAATTGATTTCCACAGAGAAAGCGTTTTACTTCGATTTAAACCGAATAAAAATCGAGATAAAAGCGAAATCTTAGAATAAGCCTAATTTAATTGTTATGTTAATCATTAGTATAGAAAAGGCGATAATAAACCGACTAGTTTATTGCTTTGGGGGTAGATTTTACGACATCTCTACGTCTGAAAATTTCTTAAATATCCCCCAAAAGGCCCATCCTATCAAATACGACAACACGAAAATAAAATCCCAGACCATCCGACTTTTGTCTCAGAGCTTAAGTTTTTAGCCACCTGTACACGTCGGTTTTGTCTCGCATATCATTCCAACATTTCGCATTTATATGTAAATAGAGTTTTTGTAATGTTCTCGCCGGCTTTTGAACTCACACGAAATAATCCCACACTTCTGGTCTATTATTAATTAATTTTTATTTTCTTATTATTAGAACAAAATAGCTTTTATACTGTTCTATTATTCATAGATTTCCGTTTTGCACGCCTACATGTTTGTTTTGCACCCTTTTTTAATTACAGTTTCCATTATTTTTAGTAAGTCGCCACGAAATTTGTCGCTTTCCACTATTTATTCAAGTTAAATTTAAAATTAAATATGAATCAAATAGATAGAATTATTGCCAGTGGATCGAGGATCAATTAAATTTACGACGCTTTATAATCGTTGAATTTCCATTAAAATGTTTTACGATAATTCGAATTCTAATCGGGATTGATGTTAACTTACTGATTTTGATGTCTTCTCACTTCACTATCTGAATTTTTTTAATGTTGGCTTTAACCCAAATCCAACAATAAAATTCACTAAAGAAAAAGAAGATAGATCGATAAAACGATATATAAATATAAGTATTAAAAACTAATAATAATATTCTAATGGTGATGGAAAACAAATCAATAACGTCTTTGATGGTGATTTATATTGTGGAAATTTAAACATTCAACACATTTTCTAGGCGATAATGCGATTTATTTTTGTAGTTTGACCACAATTAACGAAACCGATTCGTTTGGTTTTTTTGAGGAAATTTTTAGTATTTTTAGTTTGTAAAACGACGCCAATATGCTTGAACGAATCGTTATTTTGTTGTATTTTAAATAAACGAAATTGTTAGACAATGTCAGAATAATTGATTAAAATAGCAATCGATCATGTGAAGCAATAAACAATTTTTTACTTGTAACATTTGTAAAAATGACGCCTCTTAAGCGTACCTAGTCATTATCATTGATTACTATCATTACTATTCATTATTGTATTTATTTCTATTAAAATTTTTGTCTCTATATTGAATATTCAATTATGGAAGCAGTTAAAGGTGAAACCGCAGTTGATTGACGCACAATTATAAATGAACGAAAGTATTTCCCCGAATAGTTTGAGAAGACATAGGAAATACCAAAGAAGTCTTCAACAAATCATTACTCACTCAATATTAACAATAAATTTGCACAAATCTAATTTTTCTCTAATATTATTTTAAGACACTAAAAAAAATATTCTTGCAATTCGTCTATAATGTTAAAATAACGTTACAATACGCGATTTTATTGAATTCAACTGAAATAACAATGATTAAACAAAGTTCAGGATTACATTTTTTTAGTGGGGCCACAACGACTTGACTCAATTCAATTTTAAACACCCAATAAATCTGAAATTTTGAAATATTAGAATTAAGATTTATTGTTAATTCCGTTTAAAATTATCTTAGTTTTCATCCTGATTAATTGCTATTACAACTAGAGTCATTATGATAAAACTAATAGAATGCGATGTCATTTAATCGTCGTTGTTCTAGTCTTGAATGCACTCTAAAGATTAAAAAAATCGCTAATTTTATTCATTAGAATTGGTTTTAAACAGACTATTGTGGATTAAAGAAAACGAGTGATAAGATTAGAATTTTTCGAATGAAAGACGAGATTTAATTGAATTTTCCACCCTTTTGTCTGTTTTAAATAAAGTATCAACTTTTTAATTAATTAACAAAGAAATTGCACAGGAACAAAGTAGACAAAGAGACTAAATATTGCGAGATTGGTTTTCTTATTAGTAGACAAAGAGACCAACTATTACGATTTAATATTCACGCTTCTATAATTTTCAAATTCCTTCCATTAATAATAAATCTTAAATCTCAACTCCATCCATATTTAATTCAATAAAGAGGCATTGGTTAAGCGAAATTTACGCTATTTTAAATTCGATCTGATCCCGTTTCGTCCCTTAGAAAAACAAGAAATTGTTTATTCTATTATTCGATGCAAATAATTCGAATACTAGCAGTGTTTGTTTAGTAATTTCCGAGGGCATTAAACGAAAATGTTCAATTTAAAAGCACATATCGAATTTAACAGGAATCGTAGCCCATTCTCTCCATTGTCAACAGTTTATTAAACTATTTCGAGATAAGCAAAACAACCACTATTGGGAAATTGTGTTGGAATTACATTGCAAATATTGTTTCAAAACTGCCACCATTGGGGTAGTTTCAAGAATTCAATGCTATTGTTTGACTTTTTACGACAAAGCTATCAATGTTATACTACAATTGAATAGAAAATTGAATTAGAAAAGCACACACAGTAAAAGTGCCCCTTTCTAGTTTTGCTTAAATAAAATTTTATGGTCATATTTCTAATATTTTATAGTTTACAACGTTAAGTCATCATGACTTTATTATCTAGTGTAATTTGAAAGCATCACTTTTACGCTATCGTATTTTATGTGTGGGAAAAATGGAGGAGCTTTGAAATTTATAGTTTACATGGAACATTCCGTAGATTCTAATAAAACTCGATACTACTACTGTAGGAACAGCCATTGTCGACTTATATTGTTATTTTGTGGAAGCTGTTAACCGATAGTTTTAGAGCCGGCGATAATATAATAATAATAATAATAATAATTCAGTAGACGGTAGACAGTTTTCAGTTTATATCCATAATTAAAATTGATGGATTATTTATTAAATGGGTAGAAATAATTTTCGGTTTGTTATAGAGGATTAGTAGAAAAATGAATAGTTGGAGAAGATCAAAAGAGTAAATCATTGTAAAACTGGAGTTTGTAGCTTAATATCCTGGGGAAGTAGTTGGGAAACTTTGATGAATTCAAACTAAAATTAACATTTGTTTTATTCATGTTGTACTATGATGAAGTGATGTAAATTCTGTAAATGTAGAATGGAGGGATGTGTTCTTCGACAACAATTTCCTGTGCGGTTTACATTCTGGAACTTCATCTTTTCCGTATTAGAAATACAAATAAATCGTATTTTCAAACTTTCTCAACGGAATTCGTTTAATCAACATTGGTACTTATTGTTTTTGTCATCAATAAAACAAAAATCGAGTCTACAAAGACTGTCTTGTTAGAATAGGAATTTCAAGGGTGATCCTCTTTTATTCGAAATTTAGTCTAAGTTCATTCGGTTTTGTAAGTTTTTGACAACAATCCCATCTAGATCGGCGAAATATCAACACAACTTATAGTATTCGACCCTTAATGAATTAAATCTCGATTCTAAGGGTCGAATACTATAAGTTGTGGGTTAATATTTCGCCGATCTAGATGGGATTGAATTAAAGTGAACTTTAATTCACAATCACTTTCAGAAATTGACAACTTATTGTTTCTCGCAAAAGAACCACATCTCGCTAACCCACACGAACTTAATTATGCTGAGAGTTAAGTTTCACTGTTAGATTCCCTTTCCTTTCTATTCCATCGATGAAATATTGAAATTTGTGTAAAATTGCTGTTTGCAAAGAGCCAAATCGTTGTTGAATTGGTTGGTGAACGATTTCTTCGCCGTAAAATCGGCAATTTTTGGACAGTCCGAAATCAACAGTTTACCTTTCGGGGTCGGCTTTGTAAATTTCGACCAGTCTACACGTGTTATTGTTTACTATCGGCGAATAAATATTTTCAACAGTTGTTGAAATTTCAAGGATCGTATTCAATTATCGTAAGGTGTATAGTTTCATTTATTAACTAACAAATTTTATTCGAAACCGCTGCAAAACCAATTTCAATATTAGATAGAATTTTGAAATTTTAATTAATTGAAATGTTAATGAATTTGAATAAAATCGAATTCGACATATTTTGTAAACAATAAACGTTAAAATTTATAAACAAATCGCCATATAAAATAATCGATATTTCAATTATTTAAAATAATATCGAATTTTTTCGAGATAAAAATAGCGAAGGTCAAAGCTTAAATAAATTACATAAAACATACTTCAATTTTTAAAGAAATTGAAACAAATTGATAGAATAACCAAAATAAATTATTAGAACTGCTAAAAAACAAGCGTTTGCAACTTTATTTTTAATAATATCGAAACAAAAACGACAAAACTTTAATAATTTACAATTTTAACTTATTAAATATTTTATTAATTTTATCGTCGTCCAAATTTTCGACGATGTTAACTTTTAACAACGCCATTATCCTGCTATATTATCGATAAGGTTAAATGTTAACTAAAATTTCACAACTATCGATCGAATTATGTCGATAAAACCTACGACGTTAATAACGAAAATGATAAATTTTTTAAAATTCTTATTTATTGTTCGTATGCTGATTGAGTCGAGTTGAAATAAAATCATTTTAAAATTCACAAACAACCAAAAAAAAATGGATATTCACCATGCAGAGCGGTACGGCGAAAAAACTGTATCCGAGGTAGGAAAACATCTATCAATCAAACTCTTCGCTCCCGTTTTTCTGTCGGGAATTATCCATTTTTCTGTTGGAAATATATGGAAGAAAATCATCCCGATAGTTAAACAAGCAAAATTGATTTTTATTGTTGGAATTTTTCATTAGTCATTCGAATAAATGATGCATTCGTATCCTGCTTTGTATTCAAATATTCCAGGGGGCTAGAACGAAAACAACCCCAATATCCTATGGAATCACTGACTGATAAACAAACAATAAAGAAATTATAATGCGACCTTTATTTTAGACAGTTTCGCGTTATTATCGTTATTGTCTTTATTGTTATCGTGTTTGGATATTCCATCAAAAGTTGTTTAACAGGATGTAGTGAATTTAACTAGCAAACAGGAAGTAATTTTCAATTTACCGACAATCATAATTGTTAATTTGTGGCGTTTTCTACCCAAAAAAAACGGAGATTATCAAGAAATCGAGACTAATTCGTAATCTTCAACGTTGGATACTTGATGAGATCTACGTTTAGTGTACTAGAAAATTCCCTAATTAGAGGAGATTTGTGAAGAATTCGTTGTTTTTGAACGGTAAATGTCATTAACGTGTCAAACTTTAATTAGCAACAATTACGAGACAGGTGGGAAAATTTATGATTGTTAACTGTAATAGAAATATTTTTGTTTAATCAATGATTTGCACCGTTCAAGATTATTCAAGTTCTTTTCGAGTCAAATTTTCCCCCCACAGTCTGTTTATTAATATTTAACAATATTTGGGGTCGTCAATATTTACCATAATTTGAAGCTGGTGAAACAGTCTGTTATACTACAACTATCCAAGTGGAAATGATTTGTTAATTGAGAGGTCTCTTAATTGAATCATCCAAAATACATTCCGGTTTTGATCAAGTTCCGGTCCTAGGCATCGTTAAACCTTTAAAATACATCTGTTTATCGATTCTATTGATAAGTTTCATCACTGTTATGCGTCTGTTAACTCGTCACTGATGGGAAATGTTGAAATTTATTAATGATATTATTGATTTTGTTATGAATATGGAAGATAGACAAGTGGATTTGACTGAATATCGTGAAGGAAATGCCGCTGAACTTTTCTAATCAATTTATTATCGACTAAATAATAACGATAAAAATAGTTTATAACAACCTTGAATATTTAAATTTCGATTTGGCTTTACATCGGATATGGAATTGTATTGACTGTTCGACTGTAAAATTACGCAAATAGTCCAAATTTGTACTAAAATTAAAATTAATTAAACTCTCGAATACTACAAAGGTTTTCCGTACCGTCACCAAATGCGGCACATATTCTGGAACTTTACTAAATATTATAACCAGCGAGGCTAACAATCTCTATCGAGTTACAGAGTATGGACTTCCGTTTAATATAGCGGAAAATAACGGGCACAATAAGAATCTGGTCTAAATCCATCAACAATCCCGATATGAACACAGCAATATGTTGATCCGTTGAATATTACCAGTATGATCCCCCATTCAATATCCATATTTTTTGCCGAATATGTCACGAACGTTTATCATATGAAATTTCCTCACCTATGGAATAAAATTCTTGACAATAGCTGAATTTTTTCGAGTCTCTCGTATGAATAGAGTGACATTTGAAGAAATGATAAACATCAATTTTCCCGTTGTTGAATCGTGAAAAAGAGACTCTCCACATTGAAGAATTTACAAATATTACAACTGAAGTACAGTTATGATTTGACGACACAATAAACAGCAAAAAGTCGACGATTATTTAGTGGATTTGTTAGGAAAGAATCAATTAATCATTCTTTTGTGTTAATTTTCTGCTATTTCATAGTGAATTGAGCCAAGTCATCTTCGAGCTACTATAAATGCAAAGGAAATGATAAATTCTAAGATTCCTCAAGAGATACGCTTAAAATTCATCTATAACGGACGTATTCCGATGACAGAAAATGTATTTCCATCAGATGTTCATATGCAGTTTTCGACATCAATTCAAAACTTTAGAAAAATCGTTTTATTATTCATCGATTTCATTGTAAATCTACAAATTCTACTGGAAGATTTTAAACTGAATCAATATCGAAATAGTTAATCATTTAAATGAGCTTAGAGGCTCCATATTGTAGTGAAATGTGTGCCTAAATTTAAATCTACAACACACGTTCATCACATTAAATGAGTAAATTAAAGTGAGTTTGTGAAAGCCCGTCTTCCATTTGTGTTTCCCTTTTCAAATCTCGATGTGATTTAAAAAATTACATCCTCTGAAAGGTGATTTCTTCCCGTAAATCCACGTAGTATTCTAATGTTGTGTTACAAAGAAGTTCCGCGTAGTTTATACCGTCGGATGGATCTCATTATGGGCGAATGTCTTAAAAATTTTACCCCAAATTGTTTAAAAAATTGAAGAAATGGGGGTTTATTCAGGATTCACGTTTAAATTTATTTCCTCCGGGGAGATACTTTAGAGTCACTGTCAAGTAGGAAGTGGCAAGTTTACTTACACACATTACAATTCTGCTACTTCTACTAGTTGGTTTTTGAATAAAAACTTTATAACAATAAAATATTTAGATTAAAGCGAGTTTTAAGGGCTTACTATAGTGGATATTTCGCCTCCAACCTGTCTTAACCGAGACACGATGCAATTTCGAATGTAAATCACATTCAAGTTCCGGAAAAATTGGGTTCTAGTACGTGTTATCCGGCTGTCACAGACCAGTAATTTAAAGTTTGTTGCAATAGAGAATCTGTTTTATTGTTGCAATGGAATAAGTTTTATTTTGTAGCAAAGTAAGTTTGTGAGACGAGAATTCCATTTTGTCATAATCGTAAAATTTAATGCAATTTTGAAAAGTTCTAGTCGACAACTAGACCGATACATCTATTCGAATTCTTGTAACATTTTATAGAATTCGTTGCTCGTTTCAAAGATCGATTTGTTGGAACAATCGATTCAACTTCATTTCACAATGAATGTCGATAATGTAGTTGTTTGGGGAATTTTCGTAAAATTAACGTAAAATTAACAATGGCAAATATTTGGCTGTCGAATTATCGTTAAATATTTTTATCAGTAGGGGGTCTTGAGGATTCCAGCACAATGATGAAACGCAATTTCAAAGCTCGAACTTAATTTCGCTCCAATAATAACCGATTCTTTGTAGCTGTTTTACTACTCAAAATAAATTGGTTTTTTATTATTTAATAGATATTTTTATATAAAAAACCGTTTTCGTTATAACCAAAATGAGTTTAAAGTGTAGTCGTAAAATACGGTTTTTTCTTGGGGTGGAAAGCCAAATCGGATCCCTATATTCGTATGTAAATCCTTGCAATATTCCAGTCTCTTGTTATAAACAAAATCCACACGATACCCATCTTAAGGTCGATTTATGATATCTTATCATACGTACAGTTGATATTGACAATCGTGATTTTTTTTGTTAATAAAAGGGGAAAATTTTGCGAAATAATCGAGATTACTTACAGGAAGAAGAAGGAGAATCTACCGCTTCCGGCCAGCTACCATCAATTATTTAATTGCGGAATAATAGACGAAAATTCAGTGTAATCCAATTTGTATATTTAATCATTAGACACGTTGATTTACACATTCACTGTTGTAATAGTGACGTTACCAAAGTAACCCTTCTATTATTATTATTATTATTCCTTATTAAAACTCATTAAGGGTAGACTATAGAATCGCCGATTTGTATAAAAACATCGCTCTATTTCATCCATTATCCATGTCCATCAATTAGTGTTCTTGTTAATTCTTTCAAAAATAATAGAAAGTTTCGATTTCACACCGATGCTTCCTCAAATCGGATTATTCATCGGGTTTTTCTATCATAAACGGCCACTGTTCACTCCTCAACGTTTATCTATTTAGAGTTTCGTCCGTTCTATCAAAAGCCACTAACAATTCAGATAAAAGGCTGAAACTTTCCCAAATTCTCCCCAATAGTTCAACAAATCGCCCCCAAATTCATCGATTACCGTTTCTCTATGGAAATATTTGAAAAATTAACACAACACAATTTTGATTTGTTGCTGTTTTTCTCCTTATAGTTTTGTCTAAAAAGGGGGGAAAGGAGGAAATATATTTGAACCTTGTGCGCGAAACGGACGCCGATAGTCGACTGTTTCGTCGTTTAGTCGTCGCGGCCGTCGTTGGCCCTGTTTTATCTATGTGTTGGTGAATGAATCGCGTATATGAGATAATATCGGAGTCCTGCGCGATTTTCTAGGCTCTAAGTCGTCTTTTTGTTGTTGTTGTTGCGAATATGTGGTTCTTTTCGAGGGTGGAAGATGAGGCGGATTAATCATCTTTTTGTTAATATCAATACACCCCAAAAAAAAGCACAACTAATGAATATTGATAGGGATATGAATATTTTTATCATTTTCGAGCTTCATTGATATTGTTTACTTTAAAGATTTCGTCATTTTGTAGCCTTCTAAATTGATAATTATTGAAATTTTAATTAAATTTGCGACAACTGATAGAATAAATGGTTGCGTAATTTACGATAAGGAATCTTTGTAACTATCTCAATGTTAAATTAAATTATTGGATTTTTGTTTTATTTTTTTGGCTAATTGCAAATAATACACTTTAGTGGCTGCACTGTTTGTGCATCACGATATTAAATTAGCATTGAAGCAGATTGCAACTAGCTACCCATCACAAATCCCCCAAGTGTTAAAGTTTAAATTGAAATTAAATTACTCTATAACCAGTAACTCCAATTTATGTCGATGTTTAGTAATTAGTTTTATTTGCATTTTGCCGTTTGGAAAATTATCGAAACAATTTCGATGGGGAATCAATCCTAATCAATTGGAAAAGCGGGGATTTGTTTAAAGCCGGAAAACCGGTTTTGCCCTAATTCCCATCATCGTCTTATTTGTTTTCAATAAATGTTGAAGATACTCGAATGGAAGTTTAAAAAACAAGCAAACAGCAGCGAAAGCTCTTTGATCTTGCATAAAGCTCCAATTTATCGTTATCGCTATCAACGGTTTTCGAATATTAAGTAGATAAAGGGTAAGCAATAGTATTTGATATTGTTCTCGTTTCAAAGTTGAGTAAATAGAAATGCACTCGGTTACATGCGTTTCTCCAATTCTATTTATAAAATTTGAAAATTGTCAGTCAACGAGCAACTGAAATAACTAACAACTGAATCTATTTGGATCGAAAGTAAGTACATGTAGCCAAATTTTGGACGGCACACCATCACCACATTGACCTGGCGCAAATTTCATTATTTAACGAATCAATACTAAGTCCTGTCAAATTGGATCATTAAAGCTTTGCCTGCAAGCAAAACAAGATTATTGTTGAACTTTTAGGTGAAATTAAAGCGATTCGTGTGGTTTAGAACAGGAACTGTTGACGATTCCAACAATTTTGCTCGATCTATTTCGGTTTGTTTTCCAAAAAAAAAATGTTTTAAATCAATCAGAATTTGAACAACATTTTTCGGAACGATATACACAAGATTCGGTGTACATTTGTGATTAATGCTTTTCGTCAATCAATGTCACTGGCGAAAATACGCACGTCATTCGAATTTTTTCTGGGCGTTATTTCGCACTCTCTCCTCTATCTTCGGCTGTTGTAGTAGTGGAAAATTTAACAAGACTGTAATTTTTATCTATTTCAGTTGGCGTTTATTAAAAGTCGATACAGATGGGGAATCTATGTCGACTCGGAATTTTATTTCGTTCCGCCAATTTTCAATAAATTAGAAAAAGAGAAATCTCTGTAGAAATTTCTTTGGATATCATTTATAAAAGTTTATATTCGAAAGTAATCCAGCCATTCAGAAACACTTAAATAGAAGTTTATTAAATGGAGATCTCGGCTATATATCCAGAGAAACTCTATCGTTCTATACAAGCGAGTATAATCAACTGCAAGTCTTGGGGAATTGTAGAAAAGATTCGTTCGTCAACTTAACGGATTAAAATTGTTTTTAATTAAACTATTACAATAATGGTTGCTGGAAGGCAAGGCTAAATTTGCATGTGAAGCGAAATAATTACACCGCAAATATTTGCAATGTTCTATACGTCAATCAGTGTTTTTTCTCTATTCAGCTCATAATTATACATAAAGGAGGTCTATTAGTGAATTACGTTTTGTGTCCGCTGCAATTGTCTAGTGTTGCAATTAAAATTTTTCTCGTTATTTGTATTGTATTTGTGGACATAAATTACGGAGTTGTGTTTTTGTTGTACAATTGTGGTGGTTGTGACATTGTGGCAAACTGCAAACAACGACATGTTCTTGTCGTGTGGTAAATCGAAAATTTCCAAATGCATGACAACAAAACCGATCAGTAAATCCCATTATTTTGGCAAATAAGTCTTAAGAAATCTAGTTTTATTTACAAATATACTCACGTAAATACGACAAATACAGTTGTTTATTTGATACGAATCGATTCACGGACGAGCAACTCACTATAAAACGATAATGAGAAAATACGGTTTTATTGGTTTATGTTCGTTATCGCCAATAATTGAATTTGTTGAACTTTTCATTGACTGTTATCCTTTATTATTTGCATAGAAATTTGTTTTATTTTGTTCCGTTAGAACTTACACTTTGAAGTTTGCTTTTGAGCAGTTTCCAGCTCCATTGATTTTCTACATACACCTTTATAACAACAACAACAACAACAACAACAACAACAACAGGACAATACCCGGGTACCTTTCGATTAAGTTTAATTAGCTGCCAAAGCGCTTTTGTATCCTGGTTCTGTTTAGCCAACTCACAAATTTCGTTACAAACTCATGTGATGAATTATTTTAATAATGAAAATATGCCATTTTATTAACAAATCCATCAAACTGTGCCCTATATTTTTATTTCGTCGATACTCGTGTTAATATTCTAGTATATTTATGAAAACATAAAAATAAAAGAGGCGTCCCTTATTTTAGCACAAATTATAAAGTTTGCTTGGTTAGGTAAACAATTATATTTCTGTTGAAAAGGGTTTTCCTTTAGACAGACAACGTATCCTTTGTCTACAAAATTCATCATTCCTGTATATTATAGTCTTTGTTGGATAATAGAAGGCTTAAAACTGGGAATATGTCGGTTTCCAGTAAAAATTAAGTAACTGTAAGCGGACACATAATTAATCCGCTTGTTAAAGTCTTTAACAAACTGCTGAACAACATTATTAACGTGATTTTGTATATATTTTTCTACCTCTATAATTAGTCAATCATTAAAATTTGTATAAATAAAACAAATAAATTAATCGAAAATAGATCCGCTTTGATTCTTCTGATCTCCTTATCCTACCCTATTCTACCTTAATATTCATATTTATTATTATCAAAGGTTAGACTTGAATCATGATAAGATTCATCAGTTGTTGGGGTTGTTGGTAATTTATTATTTCTTGTATTACAACGAAAAATAAAATTGTAATAAATTAAGGTCGGCTACCTGAATCTGGATATTTTTAGAATTGGGAAATAAATAAAAATCTCGTGTTTAATTAATTTAAAATGTGTTGAAATATACAAAACATCAAGAATTATTCGTAGTTTTTGAATTTAGACTTATTTGTTTCTAGTAGATTCTATTAAATCTTTCTAAAGATCTCTTTCTGGTGTCGTACCTGCGAAATTTCTGCTTGTGTTTCCGCAGCTAATTATCGGAGATTATTAATTTAATACGAATTCATTAAAATTGGAAAGTTCGGGGTACATCTTCCTTCTGATTCGGTGTCGATTATCAATGTTTAATCATCGAGATCTCCCTTGTTTGATGGGAAATTTTAATGAAGACAGTAGCATTAGAAAGGGCATTTTAAGGGGTATTTAAAGCGCTTCTTGTTTGAAAAATTTTACGTGAACTTTGTCTTACAGAAGAATGATTCTCTTACAGTACATAACAAATTGAAAGAGCTTTTTAAATCTCAAGGAAATCATTCAATCAGTTTGTTAGTTTTTCGTAAAACTGTCAACAACTGAAAGGCACACATTACATTTTTATATTCGAGAAGGTGTCAAAAAAATTTCAATTGTTAATAATCAATATTTTCCTTATCTCGTAAGATTTTGTAACGAATACAGTAGTATTAGAGAGAGCATTTCAAGGAGTATCTTATGTAAGAGCGTTTTTATTTTGGAAAATATTGGTTGATCAAATTACAAAAGAAAATCTTGTAGCATGTGTTTCGTTATATTTTTTCCATGTTTTCCTCTATAAATTAACGAATCTTCTCAATTTTCCAATGTTTTTCTTACAGTACATAGCTAATTGAGAGAGTTTTCTAAATCTTCTCAACTCTCCAGAAAATCGATGAAAATTAATAATGTTACTACCTGGTAATTAATTTTCTTTCTTTTTGTTTCTGTTTCCGCTTCCTTTTCTATTTTTGTTCCGTTTCCGATGATTTTTTTAATACAATATCTGGTATTTATGCCAATTCCGCAATGTCTCTAATTTCTTCTACTGTGGTCGATTTTAATGCTAACTCTCAAGCATTTTTTTTATTAATCCAAATAAATAGCTGTAATTTATATAATAGTATCTAACATGAATTCGATAATTCACAACATGAACGGAAATTAATAATTTATATTTGTATGATGTTTTAATCAATAATGATTTTCGTGAGCTCACCCATCAAAAGCATACCAAAATCATCAATTATTTGCTATAATATTCTAGGGATTGTTTGACCGACTTCGATGGAACAAACAATAGATAAATCACTGTAAATAACAGAGAATACAACGATTCTATTAATGACCATGTATGATAATGTCAACAGATTCCCGGTCCGTTTTCTATAAATTATTTAACAAGAACCGTTTACAATTGTCACAGTTGAAAGCTTTAGAATTCCCAACAATTATAGTGATTGTTTCGTTATGAAAAAATCTAAAACAAGAGCAAAAGAAAACAAATTTAAATGTTGTAAATTATCATTAAAACATAAAACAAACAAGGGGGAAAATGTGGAAACAAATTAAACAAATAGCGACTAATCGTAATGACATTAACAATGTTAGATATAAAGTTGGTTGCTTTCAAAACAGAAACTTTTAAGTGGAAATAGAAAAGTTTACTTTAATGATTGAGTGGTTTGATTCGCTTGTTGTTTTCAAAGCTTTCCGCACTACTACCACAAACAGGTGGTACATTTATTTTAAAACAAACTTTTCTATTCTTTTCACAATTCATTTTCAATCTTTAACGATTATTGCAATTATCTCGCTCCGAAATTAAAAATAATATCAAACAACTAGTTAAAGTATCATTAATTTCAATGTGTTGTGGCGTTTTTTTCCAATTGAAATCGCCTTGAATTGTTGCAATTTTTTGGTATTTTTCTAATATTGCTACAATTTAACATCTTGCCACTTATCTCTAATTAAATTCCGCTACAACTGGCGTATAACAATTTTGACGATTGCTAATTTAATAAAATTTAATATTAGGTAATAAATATGGAAAATTAATTTGATTCTATTATCGTTTATTATTAACTGCCTCCCATTTGCATCAATTGCAAACAAATTACTTATCTCCGTTTTATTAATTAATAAAGTTATTTATTTATACCGGGGCCCCATTTTAATTATAAATTAACAACGTTATTCTAAGAAATTCACATAATCAACCGACTTGTACAAGTATTCATGTTAAAATCATTAATTGTGCCAGTTTAGGAAAATTTACTCGTAAATCTTGCAATTATTAAAGTTTCCACAATTTTTAAACAATAGAAATACATAAATATAGTCAAAATTGTAGCGTCTCGTGTCCGATGTTTAAACTTTGTACTTTTCACGTAAATTATCGAGAATAATGTCAACTTTATTCGTTACAGCGTGACTATAGCACGTCGTTATTTATTGACGACATAAGGTTGAGTTTTTTTTAATTATTTCCATCGTAAATATAAAGTGCACCGAGGCATATATCGTCTTTAAAACGATTCATATGGATGCAACTTTTACAAAATTGCATTAAAGTTTCATGATTATGAGAAACTGAATTCCCGTCTAGCAAACTTATTTCGTTACAAAATCAAACTTGTTTCGTTACACACAACGATATATTTCGGAGAACGCAAAGAAAACACGCAGATCCTGTAAGAAACTTTAAATTACGCGTCCCTGACAGTAGGAAAACACGTCTATGTATAGTCAAACTTTATTTTTCTGGGAATCGGATGAGATTTACGCTCGAAATTGCATTTTGTCGCTGTTAAAGAATCTCCAACAAAAAGTCTTGGTAATTTACATATCACTTTTTTATTCCGGGTATACTAATCCCAAGATGACTCGCTCTGAATAATAATATCGCGAAAATAACGAGTTTTATTCAAAAAAAAACTCGGCGTTCTACTGAATTTCCGATTCTGGACATTTATCTATTAACATCGTAAAGCTCGTTTCTTTTACATTATACCTGTCTCCTTCCCTGTGGCATTATTTGCAAGGATAATTAACGTGTCATTCAAAATGTCATACAAGTGGAATAAATGATGATATAAATTTTAACAAAGTAGTTCTATTTGAACTAATTTATTGTTGAATTTATAAGGGAAATGTTTTTTCTCGTTTGCTTTTCCACCTACACGCCGACATTCTTTATGAATAAAGAGACGAATACAAATGAGCTCCAGAAACAAAGTTTTGTTGTTGTATCGCTATCTGACTAGAGGGTATCTCCAGAGGATCACAATATCGAAATGCGTTTTCCTCGATATAGGCGAATCGGACATGGGAAATTGTTATAAGAATAAAATAGATACAGATCTATGTAGTTTAGATGAAGAATATTTAAATTTAGATGGTCGTTAAATTGGAATTTCTCGTTTATTGGAAGAATTATTACCTAGGGAAAATAGACGTAGATCGCGAAAAATTACAGGTACTTGAATATTAATGTACGGTAATCAGGATTCTGAAGCCGTTCGTGGATAAGTTTAAAATTAGTATCGGAGGTTAAGGAGCTATTTTAAATTCCCTTCAAATACTATTTTCCCCATCAATTCGGTCTCAGTCTCTAGACAATAATCGGCGGAATTAAACGGGAAAATCGATAATTTTTACCACTGAATTGTCGTCTAAGTTGACCGTTCACTTGCAATACTAGAAATTTTCCAATATTTGATTTATCAACAATTGCGACAATAACACCAAATCTTGTCCATTAGGTTGTGTCAAACTTGTCATAACATTCGCTATTTAATTTGAGTCGGTTATTTTTCCGAGTTAAAGTTGAAATGCTGTTTCAACTCGATACAGTGTATAAGTTTGAAGTTTTGCACGTCAAACTATCATAAAGTCGACTCAAACTTTTGTCATATTGTTATTTAATTATTCCTCCCTCGGTCTGGAAATTAGCGGTTATTATACTTATCACTAAACAAATATCCTCTTTTAAATTCCTGTGAAGTAGAATATCTGATATTGCGATTCTAGCTCTGAAATAGAATATTTGTGTGTCTTAAGATTACACAAATTCAACACTTTTCTTGTTTATTGAAAAATTCTTTGCTCAACCTGATGCTAGAGTATTTCAACAGGTGCTATACTGAAACGGAATTATGTCCCTATCAAATTGTCCATTTATTTAGCAGAATCGAGCCCTTAGGTGTAAAGGTTGCGCCTAAACTTCAGGTCTGTG